>MU224381.1:1157092-1180186 GCA_018584345.1 Thuja plicata
TATATATATATATATAATTAAACATAGGTTTCTTACCAAACATCTACCTATGTGTTTGACACTTGTGAAAAAATAGTAAACAAGTGAAAAATATCTAAAAAATATGTATGCACTAGGTATTAAAGTCCTCTTTCTAACAAATAAAAAATTGAATTGGACACATACACAACAAGTTACAATTTAACAAATGAACTTATATCAAAATTACAGTTAAGTCAACTTAAAACGTTAATAAAATATGAAATACTGAGGATAAAGTCATGAAACCAATTGGAAGCATTAGATATGGATGTTTCAAAACTAAATTCGAAAGAATAACATTCATAACTATTTAGAAAAAATGTTATGCTTTAAGAAGTGAGTGTTTTAATCACCCAAAAATGGTCTACAAAACCCTAAGCCCCTAATCTCGATTGTTCATCAAGAAAACCCTAATCTTGATTCAATCCCCTAAGTCCTAATCTAAAGCAATTCAACTTATCAATCTGATTTGACCTAAACTCTAGGTCACATTCAATCATCCTAATTGATCCTATTTAATTAATTAATTCCTAAATCATAATGTTGTTGACAATTAAATCAACCTTATATAATTTATTTAATTAATGTCTTAGGATATTGATTAAATAAATAAGAATTGTCAATTAATCACAAAAAGGGATTAAATTAATTATGTCATCACAATTTGGAGGAAAAAAATCCAAGAAGATTGAACAAATCAAATCAATTTAGTTAACTAAACATTATCTCCTCATCAATTTGGAAATAAATCAGTTAACTATTCAATCAATTTTGTTAACTCGTCATTCAATTTAGAAACTTCCAAATTGACTGATTAATCATTGGAGTTAACTGATTCTTCAACTTTGAGTCTTGACCAATCAAATCAGTTGCACATAGATTGTGCTAGTCTGGGATCAATCTCAATTATCAATCATTAATTGATCTCATCCATCCATTTTCAAGAGGATTTCTATATAATCAGACCTCCATTCTTCTAAAGAGAGAGGATCGTGAAGTAGAGAAATATTGTCGAGTTGGTGATAAATTATTGTTAATTGTTTATCTTATTCATAGCTCATTTATTTTACTTGCATTTTCATAATTAAATCATAGGAATCTTACTTTCATTTTCTCAATAATAGATTAATCTTAGCTTCATTTGGATGTACTTGCATTTCATTTAGCTTAGATTTCAAAATCCTTCATTTAGATAGAGTCTATCGTCACCAGATTTCACGATGATCTGAGAGCAAAATTCATACTCCTATTTACTACAAGGAAATGCGGCACTTTGATTGATTTGTGCTTCATTAGCTTAATTTATTTAAATCAATCACACAATAATTCATTGAAGTGTGTGTGTTATCTAAATAAGTCACATTTTCACACACATTTATGGCACCCACCGTAGGGCAGATTATCCTTTTTTGACCTCACATTTGAGTTGCTTTTGCAAGTCTCAAAATTTTTGTACTCTAATTATGTTTTCTCATATGAGCATTCTCACATATCAGTACGAGTGGAAATTAATGCTCGTATGGGAGTGTGTATATTGTCATATCAGTACTTGTAGATTCTCATATGAGAATCTGCACTGGTTTTTGACAAAACAACAAAATTTTACTATTTTTTTATTTGATTTTATTTCAATGATGCTGACAGGTTGATTGTTTTCTGTCTCTCTGGATTTTCAATAGATTTACGTATCTGTGCAGATCATTTCATTGAAGACATTTGGAAAAAATCTAGACCTTTTATGCAAGACGTGTGTTAGAGAGATAAAAACTGAGACTACTGATGTATTTCGTGTAGGTTGCCTAAGAAGAAACGAATGAAATTTGTATTTTTCATTAATAATTTTCTAGGAACCTCGCATGCAAGAATTTTTAAAATGAACAATTGTTTGGTGTGTCTAAGAATAATGAAAATGTAGGAAAGTGTGTTATTTTCCTCTTTGAGGGAAAATAAAAAATCCAGACCCGCGTAGCTTTTCTATTTATTTCATGCATACCTTTTAGATGGGCCTGTCCAAGCGGGAAAAAGTAATCACCCTTGGAGAACAACCCACATGAGAATGAGGTGTAAGCCACACCACTCCAACCCACATTAAAAAAAATTGCTTCTTGGGGCTAAAGCCTTAGAAGACGGGTACATTTGAGCTTACTCAGCTCTCAGCTAGCATATGGTAGGGACCTAGAGGTCTCAATCATGTTTACGTGACTACTTGTGCCAAGGTTCTTTGTGGGGATATACTCCTAAACCACACTTGCACAGACACAAAGGATGTATTCGAATGGAGACCCTTACTATATGTCATGGAATAGCAACTTACCCGATTCACCTCCAAAAGTGGGATAATTAAAGTGCAAGAGAGATAGTAGCTCCCCCAAGATACTCGCTAATCGTGCCCCCATTAGAATTTGGAGTCAGATAATACGACATCATTATACCCATTGTGTGGTTGGTGGTGGCCATATTCTGATTAGCTATTAGGTGTGTACCTAAGTTAGCGAGCAAGGATTTTCTCACTAAGACAATTGACTATAGGACTTAGGAAGTGTTGGTATCATTGAGTCTTTTTACGCATGTGTTTGTTTTGATTGTACACTTTAAAAAATTTAACGAATAAACCTTGAAGCGAAACTGAAAACTTAACAGTAAAATGGAAAATGAAACAAAAAAATCTTAACAGTTAGTTGGCAAAATCCAAAATTTTGTCAGTTTTGTTAGTCCTCTCAGTTTGTTGTGTAGTTTGCACAATTGAGTATTTTATCATTAGTTCTAGACCTCTGGTTAGATTATGTCATGCCTTCTGCAGTTCTAACTTAAAAATTGTGAGCTTGTCATAGTCATTCGTCATTTTTAGTCACATCAGTTGGTAGTCTGATTTCTGTTGTCGTGAGTCCTGATTTGTTGGCCTAGTCCTTTGATCATTCCATCATCACCATTCAATCTTATTTATCTGTTGTCCTTTTTCTAAGTCATGAGTGAATTATTATCTAGGTTTGTTAACCTTGACTGAGATCTGAGTTATTTGCATCTCCTTCTTAATTGGACATTATCTTGTTATCATCATCATCTATCTAGTACTTAATCAACACTTTGGTTTTTACTTCAGCACATATCAGACAATAAATTGATTCATCCCTATACGAACAAGAGGCTCTCTCAAAAAATCTCAAGAAGAAGAGAGACAACATATTACACTTGAAGTAAACCCTCTTTTCATAGAACAATCAGAAACTTTAAGCAAATCAACCTCTCATTGAGATAGATCATCTAACTCAAAAATGACTAGAGAAAGACAAGGGTGAGAAGGTTCTAGATGTAGACATCATAGTTTTAGTATCTGGGCTACTGATAGTGAGCACTCCTCGAGTGACTCTGAGCCTGATGAGTCCAATATTACCATATGTAAAAATGACAGAGACTTTCTCAAGATGATGAAAACCATCATGGCTCGAGAGAAAGAACAATACTTCCTTGAACTAGCATGACAAGGATCCCAACTTCCTCCTCAATACAGAGCTGAAGATGTCATTTCTAAAGAGGAATAACTCCTTTAACTCTAGTAAAACAACTATTGGAGTTGATGAAAACTCAACCCTACAGCTCCCAAGAATCACCTACATGAAAACCTGACACAAAAAGAGAGAAACAAAAGTTGTGGGGGCTATAAATAATAGATCCATAAAAGAGGAAACATATTGTGCAAACAATGGAGAGAAAACCCTCAATACAATAGCATCCTTGGATAATTCACTGAGTTGTTAATAATTACAAAGAGATAAAACCTTATAAAGGTGATCAAAACCCTAAAAGGGAGAAACCTAGGTTGCATGATAATAATTAATAAAAGAATTAATTATTACATGCCTAAAGTTTAGCTTGAGTAAACTGGAGATAATAAGTGACTTAATAATTAAATCAAAATTATTTAATTAATAAGTGCTTTAACTTATTACTCTAACACCCTCCTCGAGATAAACTTAGGGAGAAGCTAAAAACCTAGAAACAACTACTGAAAGCAGGAAAATGAGTTCCGAAAACAAGGCCTGATCAAGTACCCAAGTACACAAAATCTTTGTAAAGAGGAGAAAAGGAGAAAATCCAATGGGAAAAACCTTGTCCGAAAAGGATGAAGACTAGTGAAGGATAGAAGAAGCCTCCAAACTAGAGAATGTCCTAGAAGATAGGAACAAAGGATGAACATGAAGAACACTGAAGCATGAAGCTGCAAACATTGTCAAAGAATATCTACTAGAACCTCCATTGTAAAAGAACATGATCAGGTAGACAAGACTGTAATCTGCATGAGTGCCCTCAAATGACACTACTCGAATTGGGATGGAAAAAAAGGCAAACATCAAAACTCGAAGATACAAATGCAAAAAATACCAAAGTCTGAAGAGCTAATCAAAAGATGGAAGGATGCCTCCAAAATTGGAAAGAAAGAATGTACATATGGTAAATGGTCCATCTCACCAAAATGCATAGGTAGCCAGCCACTACATCTGCCTAGTACATAGGAACATCTACTGAATACATAGCTCACTCCATTGAACCAAGGAAGCATTAGAACCAACAGGAGATACCTCGATAATGTTGATCAAGAAGAGGCATGATAGGTACACTGAACCAGACTACCAAGAACAATTGCATCATGAAGAACTAGGAATATAGAATATATAGAAGAAAATACAAATACATATAAAGAATGGTGTCTAGGATTATCACTCTCTTGACACACATCATGAGGCTAATATCATGGAAGGAACGCTCTTTTGACAAAGGTAGATTGCAAACAAAGCAAACATCAAACCCCCTCATGGCACTTTATAATAGAGTACAAGTACAAATAGGCACAAAATGTGCAAGATCCCAAGCATGCAACAGATGACACTTTATCTCAGTGCTTTTGCAAAAAAATAAATGTTATAGAAATAGATGTCTACAATGCTTAGGAGTGATAGAAAGTTGTAAGAACATAAGTAACAGCTAAAAAGGAATCATCTCGTGCAAGGAAAATGATCTCAGGACCTGAAACATCTAAGATATCCACCAAATTGCAAAAAATCAAAAAAATGAATAAAATATACATGGAGTAGATTCTGGAAATGAGACCCATACCAAAAGAAAGAGCACAAACCCAAATTTCCAGCGATGTGCAGAAGTCAAAAAATGAAGCCCAGACAAGCAAGATATGGCTCCTAGAGTGCAAAAAGGAATCCTAACTCTGACTGGAAAAAACCCTGCAAGACTACAAAATAAAAAATTGAACCTACAAAATCAGATTGGGCTCGGAACAAGCTTTTCGACAATATCTCATTTGCCCAAAAATGCCTCTATTTTCTCAAGATACGAGCAAAAAACCGAAGACTGTTCCAAAACATGAAAAACCCTATGAAATCTTGGCTAAATCTGGCGGAGCTCCACTAAATCTAACGATGCCGCCAAACAAATTTTTTGCCAAAATTGGCAGAGTGACCAAGAAGATTTTTTTTCTTTGTTTTTTTTCACTTTTCCACTGCCTCAAAAAATGTGCCTAGAAAAAGGGTCGTACAAGGAAAAAATTTTGCCTCTGAATGCAACTATGTCCAAATTGGACATACCTCATATGAAAATAGGGGTTTTGGGGCCTTTTGACTGCAACCGTGAGATTCATTTGATCCCAAAGTACTCCAAAAACAAACTCCCCCCAAATCCACAAAAAATCTGAAACAGAAAACATCGTGAAACCACATATCTGAAGAACAAGGCCAAATCTCTCATGAATAGAATAGGTGCATGAATATTTGGAGCTCTGATACCATATTGGAGTTTATCAAAACTCAACCCTACAGCTCCCAAGAATCACCTGCATGAAAACCTGTCACAGAAAGAGAGAAGCAAAAGCTATGGAGGCCAGAAATAACAGATCCATAAAAGAGGAAACATATTGTGCAAACAATGGAGAGAAAACCCTCAATACAATAGCATCCTTAGATAATTGACTGAGTTATTAATAATTACAAAGAGATCAAACCTTATAAAGGTGATCAAAACCCTAAAAAGGAGAAACCTAAGTTGCATGATAATAATTAATAAAAGAATTAATTATTGCATGCCTAAAGTTTAGCTTAAGTAAACTAGAGATAATAAGTGACTTAATAATTAAATCAAAATGATTTAATTAATAAGTGAATTAACTTATTACTCTAACAACAACTACAAGCCTTGCAAGCTGAATTGCAAGAAAGAAAATGGAAAAAGAGAAAACAACCATGAAGTATTCTCTAGACATCATTTGTCCATATCCTTTCAATAAAAACTTGTACTTACCTCCATTCCCACGTGGACTTGAGATCCAAAATTTTGACAAGTATTCTGGTTAATATGATCCATAAGATCATGTTCGATAATTATGTGCTCTATGCATGGAATTTATGCATGAATAGACATACCTCATGCGTCTCTTTCCCATAGTCTGGGTGGACAGGCTATTGAGTGGTTTTAAAAGTTACCCGCGGGGATCAAAACTTTGATGAACTAATCAATATGTTTTTACAACAGTATTCATATAACATCCAACATCTCATGACAATGACTGATTTGTACAATACCAAGCAACAAATGGGAGAGCCTTTTTTTTAATTTTCTTTAGCGATGGAGCAAAGTATTTTCTCGATATCCATGTCTCATACATGAATCTGAGAAGATGGATATATTCACCAATGCGTTGATACCTGAATTAAATTTCCCCATACAGATTTAAGGTCCACCCACCTTTAAAAAAGTGGTGGAGATTGCCCTAAAATAGAGGGCGTGCTTGTTAAAAGGGTGAAATCACCCTTTACAAGGAAAAAAAATACAATTCCAGTTCCAAGGACAAGAATAAGTATTGGAACAAAAATAAAATCCTGGTAAATGACGGAGTAGTTGTCCATGTTGCTCATCAATCAAAACCAACAGTCTTTAATCCGATAAGCAGCACAAAGGCTCTAAAAGATATTGAGAATACTACTAAGGCTCCTTCAAAAGGGACAAGCAATCTCATTAAATAGAAACCTTGGGTCAAATGCAAAAGTAACTTCACTCCTCTAGGTGAATCATACCAATCAGCGTTCAAGACTCTTTTGGAAAATAAACTAATCACATTGCTAGACAATTCCAGACCATATGAACCTAAGGTGAAACCGAAATGGTGGAATGATAATGACTATTATGAATTTCACAAGAATAAGGGACACAAGACTGAGAACTATATGAAAACCAAGAACTCATTGACAACGAAACACTTGTGGTCAGAAATCATGCCACAGATGCTAATCATAAAGCGTTTTAAAATTCCTTGCCTGAATAGGAGAAAGGGGAAAGCTCCAAAGAAGGTGCCAGAATCAATCACACATATAGCGCCAATGATGATAACATCATACATATGCTTGAACTAGTCTCTTATGAATATTGCAATTTCATTATTGTCAAGAAAGATGAAACAGATTCTAGAGCAGCTAACGTTGTGACCTGATCACAAGCAAAGGTCACCCTAAGAGAAGTTGGACCTTCCAACACTTCTACATCTAGTAATCAATCAACATCATCAAAACCTTCCACATCAACAAACAAGCAACCAGTTATAACCATGTCTAAGTCATCAAATTCCAAAGAGTTGGGTTCATCTCATGTTGCTGAATATAGAATTGTCGATCAATTGCAAAGAACGAATGTTCAATTCTTATTTTTTGAACTGCTCAAAATCTCTCTAGCTCACAGAGAGATTTTGGATAAATCCTTGTCAACTATCAATGTCCCTAAGGACTTGGACTTAGATTGGTTTCAATCCATGGTGGGTCACTTGACCTCACCCCACTATCTATCACTTTCGGAGGAAGATGATAATTCTTTGGGTCACCCTCATAATCTATCCTTGTACATTGAATTCATGATCCACAAGCCCTGGGTCAAACAAGTCTTGATATATGGAGGTGAAGGGTTGAACATTTGTACCTATAATTTTATATAACAATTGGAATTTTTGAAGCATACCATTGATCCCAAGAAGAAGATAACAATAAAGGCATATGATGAACAAGAGAGATCTTCCAAAGGTCTCATATGTTGACCTATTAGAATGGGTTCTATAGAAAGAGAGGTCATATGTCAGGTACTAGATCTTTCATTGCCATACAACATTTTTTGGGAAGACCATAGATCCACGAGATGCAAGTTGTCTCGTCCACTTACCAACAATGCATCAAGTTCCCTTTCAATGGTGTTGAAGTCACCATTCTTGTAGATGCTAGTTATGCTTGCACTGCATTGAAGTAATGGGTTGATACTCTTATCCCACATGACTGAGAAGCTTCTACCTTTGAGTCAGCTAGAGATATAATGAAATAAATAGAAAAGAAGCTTAAAATCAAAGACACGGGGATGGGTGGATACACTATAGAACATGTTATGTCACTAGCATCTCTTCCCACATCACCCAAACCTTATGAGAGACCTTCAGAAGAAATGAAACCATGAACTACACTAGCCAGAGTAATCTATGATGGTAGCTTTATTCAAGAAAGTGTACCACTTGAAGATGAAAATGAAGAGAAAGTTATCCTAGAATGATTGTACAGAGAACCTGAAGGTGATGATGTTAAACATTGTGAGATCTCTCCTGGGAAATATGGAAAGGGATACGAGTTGGTTTGACGTATGGGTTATCTAGGGAAATTCACTATAGGGTCTAATCAAAATGGTCTCATAGAACCCATAGAACTCAAGTATAGAAGTTCTAAAGATACAACTGGCTTAGGATTCTTATTAACTAAAGAAGTGTGAAATAAAGACACACCCACCTCTAAATGGGATGACTCTGAAGAGGAGGATGAATATTCTTATCTTATTCCTTTGTGTGTCCTATTCCTTCCTAAGATAAAGAAGCAATAAGGTACTCCAAAGCTTGTATGAAATTCTAGCTGCATGGCAATCTTGTACATGCTCCAGCTAGGGAGTTTATTCTTTTCATCACACATTGGCCCTTTCAATAATGGGCATTTGACCTCATCGGGCAGATATATTTGTCCTCTTCAAATGTTCATAAATTCATAATAACAACCACATAATACTTCGCTAACTAGGTTGAAGCAGTCCCACTCACAAAAGCAATAGGAAAATAGGTGTCCCTATTCATTTTGAACTACATAATTTGTCGATATGGTATCCCTTTATCCATTGGAATTGATAATGGAGGTCAATTTAAGAAAAGTGATGTAAACAAACTCTGTGATAAGTTCAACATAAAACAACATTGTTCTTCTATCTATTATCCATAAGGAAATGGATAGGTTGATACCTCAAATAAAGAATCTATTGAAAATCTTGCATTGCACTGTGAATAAGTCAGGAAAGGATTGGCATCTACAGCTCAATCTTGCATTATGGGCCTAAAAACAAGCATTAGAACACCTACTGGAGCAACACCTTTTTTTCTCTAGTATATGGAATAGAAGCGATCCTGCCCATAGAGGTAGAAATCTCATCTCTGAGGGTTTCTTTACATATGTTGATAATAGATGAAGATTGTAGTCTCAAGACTACAAGAGCTAGAACTATTGGATGAGCTTCGGCAAGTGACATTCGATCACCTCAGAGCATATCAGAAGAGAATGTTAAGAGGATACAATAAAAATGTCAAACCTAGAGAGCTTCAGGTTGGCAACCTAGTGTTGAGAGAAAATCCCCACAGTCAATCACATCAAGAACAAAAGGGGAAGTTCAAACCCAACTTGTTGGGTCCTTACATCATTACTGCAATATTTGGCTCTAGAGCCTATCATCTCTCTACACCAAAAGGAGAACAACTTCAGGAACCCATCAACACTCTCCACGGAATAAATTCTACACCTAAGCATTATCTGTATCCAACAACATGTACATATTTGTATTGTCCTAGAAAAAAGATAGAAAAGGTGAAATTGTCTTGAAGAAAAGCTTAAAAAATGAAAAAATTCCTGAAAAAAAAAGGATTATCTTGGTGAAAACCTAGCAATAGGTGCCTTGATAATATCAAAAAAATCAAAAAAGAGAAAAATAAAAAAAAATAAAAAAGAGAAAAATACAAAAAAAAAAGTGCCTCGATGAAAACTTGATAAATAGGCACCTTGGTAGAAAAAATAGAATCTCTTCCAAGTAGGTGAAAACCTGGTAAATAGGCGCCTCTTGTACTCAAGTGCTCCATCTATGAATGCATGTCTTGGAATCCTTCATACTTTCCTATCATTTTCTTCAGTTTGTATACACCTTTTAGTCACTTTTGTGACACATTGGTTCTTCTAAAAACCCTCATGGCTTGAAACCGATCAGAGTCATAGTCTGAGGGCAACTAAATCGGCTTTGTCCTAACAGTCTAAGTCTAGTCAATTGTTCAGGACAATACCATCTTGGATTGGATTTTTTTTTCATCTCGATCCTAGGGTATCCCTTGTTACTAGGGGGCAAACACTCCAATTTGATCAATCTGGTGAACAAAACTAGAGTCAGTATCTTAGTCCTTCCTGATGGACACTTTTCCACTAACACAACAATGTTTCTCAACACCCTAATCAAAAATATTTCCTAACTTTACTTATTTGGACACATCTATGTTTCTCAACACACATTGGATAACACATCATGAACCCTAATAATTTCTTAATAACACTCAAGCACACAACTGTGTTTATCAGCATGATACACCCATAAGCACGATGGTGTTTCTCAACACCCTACACAAAAAAATATATAACGCTCACAAACTTGTTGAAGGTATGTTGAATATTTTATTGGATGTTGTATGTTATCAATAATTTTCACTCATATTTTCTTTCATTGCTTCTTTTTGGTGTGGTCCCAGTGATCCTGCAACATCAAAATAAACTGGGGTCTATGATAAGAGCTTCCACATTAAAGTGGAAAATCTGCACATACCTCGACTCTATTTAGTTTCATGCCAAGGTGAGTTTGAAACTATCTCCTTGACTATTATTAATTTGTCTATTTACGCAAGATCACACTCATGGTTATCTCAGCTTTGTATGCCTCGATACTGGTGTACCCTTGCAACATCAACTGGAAACAATGTTTAGGTCATCTTGGCTTTAATGTCTCAATGCTTATGTTGGTTTTCCACATTTTATCCAACAAAAGTCATACTCATATCCTTAAGGTCGCAGTGGCCCCAGTAAGGGTTGTATCGACTCTGATGTCCCAAATGCTCAGTGAATAAAATAGAAAACAAAAATCTAGTGACTAGGTCCTAGGTTGCATTCATGTTAGCTCTTACATTGCAATTCAATAGCATGATAACATTATAGAGTTCTCTCTCTAGTGAAAGGTGAGGCATGAATTCAAGTGATCATCATCTTCTCTCATCAAATGGTCAACTGTGTATCATCGCCAGAGACATGATCAAGTACCTGTGTATTGACAAAACAATTTCCTACATGAGATTATAAGAATATCATGTAGACTTATAAATCCATTGTACATCATATAGAAACATTGTATATCCATTATGTAATCATTTGCATCCATAAATATGCATTAGAAAAGAAATCAAAAACATCATAAATGCATTGCAACATCATAAGTAAAATCATATCCATCCATTTGAAAATCAAATAAACATTGCAGTTACATATGCATCTACATAGTCATCCATGGACATCATCCATCACATAATTTGTTTTCATAATAAATGAGAGTAATCATCATAAATCATAAGTATGCGTGATCATAAAAGAAAGTGCATCAATATAGAGCATCATAGGAAATAAAATCATCTCATTAACATCTCATAACATCAATAAACATAGGTACGATGAGATCAAATCATATGTCTCTATATATATCATCAGTTTCATGGGGTACACAAAAATATCAAAATATACAATTGTCATCAGAGAAAGTCATCGTATACAATGTCAAAAAATGTGTACAAAATCTGGAAGTATAAAAAATGTCGAACATCAAAATCTAACTCTAAAAAACATCCTTTTCATCATTAGGGACTTGTGGTGGTGGAGGTGGAGGTGGAACAATCTTATTTCCATGTGGCATACATGCACCCTTTGACCGAGTCACATACTGTGAATATGGGATGACCTGTCTATCCAAAGGCATAGTAGCACTGTATGTTACAACATAATATGTTTCCCTACTACTCTGATGCATAGACACATGCTAGATCTAATCGTGATCATCTATCAAGGCCACTATCCTCTAGTCATGCTCGACTATCAGATCATCCATCTGTTGATTACACTCTACTATCCTAGACTGGACCATATCTAGCTCAACCTATAAACCCCAAACCTTGTCTCTCAAAGCACAAATAATGTCTTGAGGTGTCCTATGTTTCACTGCCTCTCCCTCACCACCTGCTTGCTACTCCTCACCACCAATTGGCTCATCTTTGAGTTACCTAACCTGTAGGGTGGCGTCAGCAATCTGCTCTCATTGCACCTGTGTAGCCTACTCTCCCATTTGAACACCTATTGTGCCACTAGGACCAGAATCTACTATACCAAATAAACCAAGAGTACCTGACACTCCTCTCTTATGCTATCATGTACTAGGTGTCACTCTTCTAGAACTACCACCAATATCTCCACCAAGTCGCCTTTTTGATGTACCTCATCTACCATGTGCTAGTGGAGGAGGCAGAGGAGCATCATCATCGTCCTCAATCCTAGGAATCAGGCATCTAGGTCTATGAAATGAGGAAAAGGGTGTCGAATAAAATACTCCCTATACTTGGGAGTCATCCCAACATCAACAAAAACATCAAGATAATCTCATCTAGCTCTCCTTATGGTGCTCAAATCTTGTATGTGTATGTCTTAAAATGGAAGCACTTCCATGTTAAGAATGTTTATCCCTCCTTGGGGGGTTTTTTTTACCATCATCATATTTTCCCCTCATTTATGCACCCTCTCCTACTTTTGTGCTTGTTTAGGCCCTGATTGGGCCTCTCTGGGCACCATCCATCCCATCTGGCACATTTTCCAGGGATTTTGACTCCCTGGGTCAAGGTCAACCTTGACCTTGACCTAGTTCAAGGTCAACCTCAACCTAACCTAGGTCAAGGATAGCCTCAACTTTGACTTGGATCCCCCTTTCCAGTTTTAAAGTTTGTCGGCAGATAGAGATCATTAAAAGTTCATTTCTCACTTCTAGGTCGGTTGTTTTGGGTTCCAAAGCAACGATTCTAAAATTATATTTAATATAGGTCCTCTTCTAAGGGTATATGTCTAATTGGGATTTAATTCTCCTATGTAGGCCTCTCTAGAATATTGTGCCCTATTTTCATATATAAGGAAGTTTTCTCCTCTCATTTTCTCGAAGTACAAACCATCAACTAAGTGAAAGCCAAGCTCTAATGATCAAGCATAATCACAAGCATCATGAAGCAAAAATTTCAAGCATCTATTATTCTACATGTTTTCAAGCTTTCAAAGTACTCAAGTCTTCTTCTCAAGCATTCAAGTTCTCCATTGAAGATCAAGGATTCAAGCTTTCAAGCCTTTGAAGGGATTTGGTTCAAGCATTCAAGATTCATCATTCAAGCCCTAGATCTATCCATCCTGGTAGTGTGATCTTCCTTCAAGATCCTTTGTGCATCCTCAATATTCATTTCATTCTCTCTTCAAGGTGGATTCCAAGCATACAATCATGGAGGTTTATGGTGTATAATATTGAGTCCAACCTTTCATATTTACATACTTGTTTACATTTGAAATACAATTGCGTATCTATTGAATATCATAGCTTCATTATTAGATTTACTTATACTACTTGCTAGCATTCTTTATTTCAATTATTTATTTCAAGGTTAGTTCCTAAATCAGGGTTTGGCTAAGGCAAACCCCTCCCCCCCAAAAAAAAAACCATTTTTCTTGCAGGGACAGGTTTGGAACAGTGAGTTGGAGTGTAGATTCGGATACCCTTTTCAGAAAAATATCTGGATCCGAAAATAGATTTTATGTCAGAGGTTTTAGAGGTCGATTCTTCCCTAGGTCAGAATCGGAAATTCTGGGTCAATGGTGACATTGACTTGAGGGTCAAAACCAGAACTGTATCAGATCAGAAAAAGATTTCTGGGTTTTGTCCGTCTCTACATTTTTGTTCCAATTTTGGTTGCAGATTCTCTAGAAACTTGGTATAGACCCCCACAAACAACATTATTCAGATTTGTAACATTTAAAGGTTAGTACTTTTGTCCTATTCATTTCAATTAAATTTATCACACATTCTTTTCTATAAACGGGATCTCAGGTCTTCCTCTTTGCTCTCATTTCCAATAGATTGATTCATTTATGCATTGATCCTTCCTTTGGGGTTAATTAATTTGGGTCCTTCCTTTGTGTATTTGAGGTTAAAAGGAACATCTTATCTTCCCCACACATTTCAATAAACATTCTAATTTCAAATGTAACAACATCTATTTCATATACCACATTTTCATATCTTACATTTTAGATGTTACATTTTGGTGAACCCGCAATAGACAACTCTTTTTTTTTGCTGTTAGATGCTTTGCCTCTTTTCCTTAGGGACTATATCTTGCATGCATACTAAATTAGTTTTCTTTTATGCTCTTGCATTTTCTAAAAAAAATATACATACTCATAAAAATATAAAAACATTTCTTGCATTTCATTCACTATGAGAATCTTTAAGATGCTTTGGCATATGGTACTTATGATGTTTATGAAAGTATCATCCACTTCATCATGTTTGTTACTCTTCATGCTTCACTTGCTCATGCTATTATGAGATTAACTAATACCAATCTTCCCACTTTCAAAAGTTTCATCAAGGATTTGTGTAGTGGACTTATTGCTCTTTTGGATTATGCGAAGAATTGGGTAGATGATACCCCATTTACTAAATTTCCTAATCCAAATCCTATCATTCCTAATCCTCCTAATCCTCATCCTATCATTCCTAATCCAAATCCTAATATTCCTATTCATATTTCTACATCTTCAATCCCTAGTTCCTCTCACACTTATGATGGGGCTCAAGCTAGTATTCATAATACCGATGTTTGAGAATTCTTTCATTTACCTTCCCCTTCTTATCTGATCCATGATGATATTAAATGGAAAAACAAAGAAACATGTTCTAAACCTATCATTCCACATACACAACATTCTCTCATGAACACCATAATCAATCACCTCTCGTAGAAGCTTTGCAAGATATGTACACTACCGGATACACTATGGTGGATAAACAAGGCTATAAGGGTTTAGGGATTGGTGTTAATGAAAAAGACATTAAAACCCTGATTCATTCATCCCCTAAATAGGATATTCATGGTATAGGCTTCCCGCCTTCTCAATTCAAGGTGGCTGATCTTAACTATCTTCCTCCTCTTCACATTCTTCTTCCAACACCTTCCTTAGATCACCCTGATACTCCTCAAGATGTGGCTAAGAAAGTGTATGTCCAGTTAATGAATTCTAAGAAATAAATCTTTAAACCTATGCTGAGAAATGCTCTCTCTAAATACAAATGTTCTTTTCATTACAGTAATATACATTTACTTACTGATTGTGTGCATTTCAAACTATATGTTAGAGAAAGAGTTGTTTTAGGAATTATATCTCATTCCCGTGCAGTATTACAATTTCTTCATAATTTTGATATAGGGCATTCCCCTCGTTCTTCTATAAATTAGATAATATTTTTTCTCCTCTTGTCTCTTAGCTGGGGGACAAGAGGTATTTCCTTCCAATATTCTAGGATCCATTATGCTCTTAGCATTTATTTTGTTTTGAGCTTAATCGGTTATTCTTTCTATATTCTATCCCTATGATTTTATGATACATATCTTTTCTAGGACATTTGTTTTGTAAAGATATCTCTTTGCTATAGCATCTCTTGATATAATAAGTATATCCCTTGCTTTCATTCCTGGGGGGCAAGGTATTTTCTTTCTTCCTCTATCTAAGGATCTACTTTCCTTAGCTTAGTGGCATTTGTTTATTCTAGAACATTATTTCCTTATAAAGATTTATGTTTTGGGCTATGGATACCCTCTTATACGAGAGGTGATTGTCCTAGGTCATCACCTCTTCTTTATTTTGCAAATTATGTTCTTTATAAACTCTTTCCCTTGCTTTGGGTTAGATTTTGATGCCTTCATTATGGGATTCCTCTTCCTCTTGATCACAGGGGGCTTGATGATCGAATCTTTGGTCCCTCTTTTCTTTATAAGATGACATTTTATCCTAAGCACTCCTCTACGGTGGGGGTCTTGATGATAAGATCTCTTCCTCTTTAAGGATCCTTTTTTCATATGTGACATATCCATTTCATGATTATTATGCTCTTAGAAGTAAGGGTCAATACTCTTTGCTAGGGATATAGTGTATATTGTTGTTAAACTAGATATCTCCTTACCTTGTGAAATAGGTATCCTCTTTCTCTTCATTATCCTTCCTAGTGGGTATTCATGATAAGGAGGGGGGCATATATAGGGTTTCCCTTATACTATAGTTTACATTTTACAACATGCTAAATCCTCAGAAGGTAACACACATAAGTTGCTAAATCCTTGGAAGGTAACGAGCATAAGTTTCTAAATCCTGAAAAGACACACATTTTATATCCCATAGTGATACAATAATGTGCATCTATGGATATTCCAAAAGTCGTAAGAAGACGCATTATATTTACAAAGCATAGTTTATGGGTGAACCTATTGGGCTCTCCCTCCTTGGTGATTCATAGTAAGGTGGGCATCTTACTAGGTGAGGTAATTACTTTCTCTTTTCTCTCTTTCACTTTCATGCTAGTAGGATTAGATCATGAAGTTATGTTATCTATAGTGTTGCTCTTGTCTTTCTTATGTAGTCATGTATGTTTTCTATGATTAATTTCTCTTTGCTTTCATATCTTTGTGCATGTATGTTGAGTTACAATCCTTGGTCTGGGAGCTCATGTCCTTGACTAAGTGATGCTCTACCTCATTGTGATCCACCAAAGTCTTTCTTCTAACTTTACCACGAGTATGTTTGATTTCCATACTCTCGCTAAAGTGGGGGCTTAATATATCATCTTAAAATGGAAGCACTTCCATGTTAAGAATTTTTAGCCCTCCTTAGGGGGATTTTTTTACCATCATCAAATTGTCCCCTCATTTCTACACCCTCTCCTACTTCTGTACATGTTTAGGATCCCTGATTGGGCCTCTCCAGGCACCATCCATCCCATCTGGCACATTTTCCAGGGGTTTTGACTCCCTGGGTCAAGGTAGACCTCAACCTTTACCTAGGTAAATTTCAACCTTGACCTTGACCTAGGTCAACGACCTTGACTTTGACCTGGATCTCCCTTTCCAGTTTGAAAGTTTGTCGGCTGTCGGAGGTCATTAAAATTTCATTTCCTACTTCCAGGTCGATTGTTTTGGGTTCTAAAATTATATTTAATATAGGTCCTCTTATAAGGTTATAGGTCTAATTGGAATTTAATTCTCCTATGTAGTCCTCTCTAGAAGATTGTGTCCTAGTTTCATATATAAGGAAGTTTTCTCCTCTCATTTTCTCTAAGTATGAATCATCAACTAAGTGAAAGCCAAGCACTAATGATCAAGCATAATCGCAAGCATCATCAAGCAAAAAGTTCAAGCATCCATTGTTCTACATTTTTTCAAGCTTCAAAATGTTCAAGTCTTCTTCTCAAGCATTCAAGTTCTCCATTGAAGATCAAGGATTCAAGCTTTCAAGCCTTTAAAGGGATTTGGTTCAAGAATTCAAGATTCATCATCCAAGCCCTAGATCTATCCATCATGGTGGTGTGATCTTCCTTCAAGATCCTTTGTGCATCCTCAAGATTCATTTCATTCTCTCTTCAAGGTGTATTACAAGCATACAATCATGGAGGTTTATGGTGTCTGATATTGAGTCCAAGATTTCATATTTACATACTTATTTACATTTGAAATACAATTGCATATCTATTCAATATCATAGCTTCATTATTAGATTTACTTCTACTAATTGCTAGCATTCTTCATTTTAATTATTAATTTCAAGGTTAATTCCTAAATCGGGGTTTGACCAAGGCAAACCCCTCCCCCCAACAAACAAACCATTTTTCTTGCAAGGACAGGTTCAGAACAATGAGTTGGAGTATAGATTCAGATACCCTTTTTAGCAAACTATCAGGATCCATAAACAGATTTTATGTCGGAGGTTTTAGAGGTTGATTCTGCCCTAGGAAAAATCAGAAATTCTGGGTCAATGGTGATATTGACTTGAGGGTCAAAATCGGAACTGTGTTAGATCATAAAAATATTTATGGGTTTTGTCCGTCTCTGCGTTTCTATTCTAGATCCAGTTGCATATTTTCCAGAAACTCAGTAAAGACCCCTAAAAATATCATTCTTCAGATCTGTAACATTTCAAGGTTGGTACTTTTCTCCTATTCATTTCAATTAAATTTATCACACATTCTTTTCTATAAACAGGATCTAAGGTCTTCCTCTTTGCTCTCATTTTCAATAGATTGATTCATTTATGCATTGATCCTTCCTTTGGGGTTAATCAATTTGGATCCTTCCTTTGTGTATTTGAGGTTAAAAGGAACATCTTATCTTCCCCACACATTTCAATAAACATTCTAATTTCAAATGTAACATCTATTTCATATACAACATTTTCATATCTTACATTTTAGATGTTACATTTCTTATGTTACAGTATGGTTGTAGCAAGAACCAATCTAGGTCCTCATCCCATGTGTACCTCATCCTCATAGCAGGCATATGATGTAAACTCATATGGTATGACCTGTGGTCAGCCATACTATCGAAGAATCCGTAAAATAACAAAATACTCCACTATGGTGGAAGTGCGGCCAATCAGAGGAAGGGTAACAAACATATCCCTTTGTTGCACCCTCAAGCCTCCCCACCCCTTTGTACCTAGGTAAGGCCTCTAGGTAACAACTATCATAACATCAATCTGCCATCTCAGGTAGGCTATCTTCCTCAAGCAGGCCTGGACAATATAACCTGTGTATTGATAAATATATGGATGCCCAATTGCACAAGCATCATCTACAACGAGTCTGCAGATAGGGAGGTTGTCCCATGCCCAAATCTAGAGAAGTAGAACTCTTGTAGCTAGACTCCTCATACCCCTATAAACAACCCCATGGTTCTCATGATACATATGAGCTAGGGTACAAGAGCCCCACCCTAACTTCGCTAGTTGAGTCATCAAATCTTCTAATACTAGTCCCCACCCGCATTGGAATCTTTGTTTCCCTTTATCGGGCATGATAAGGCACCCTATGAACCCAACCATCACACAGGATAAAGGAAATTGCTGGGAATATCTAGTCATTATAGAATCCCATCCCACCCATCTCTCTAAGATATCCTCATCCTGAAATATCATGCGAATGACATGCATACCAGGACGCTGAGCTGACTCATACTGTACAAGTGGACCAGAGAAGGGGATATAGAGGATGTATTATACATCCTCAGGAGTCATAGTCATCTCCCCAGTCAATAAGTGAAAAGTGTTATGCTCATTGTAGAATCTCTCCACCAGATCCATCAACAATCTGTGATTAATCCGGATATCAAGAATAGGGCATAACCAACCAAATCCACACTCTGCTAGAATTGTCAAGTCATCCTTAGAGAGATATTATACCAGTCTCATCATTGGTGGATATGTGATTTGGAAAAGAAGAAACAATCATTAGTACAACGTCCAAACAACGCATCGAGAAGCTAGAGAATATACTGAGGAACTCAAATCAACAATTGAAAAAGAAAATTTTTGTGTTTAATGCTTCAAAAATGCTCTTTTTTTTAGTACGAGTAAACACAAAATACTAGATTTTTGTATAAGCATTATTCACATACAGTATGAGCAAAGGCAATATGCTACATGAGTAAAGAATAAAAACACAACATACTCATACAAAAATAGGGGACTTTAAATATGACAAAACTAATATGCCCATATGAGTAAAGAAATTTTTGCAGTTACTCGTATGAGCTCTCCCGAGAGCCCGTACAAGAAACTGAGGGTCACGACCTTTAAACATTAAAAACATGCAAAAATGCAATAAAAAATAGGAAAATGTTTAGGCACTTATTGTTGGTCCATAGTTTCGCGGTCGGTTGTGGATTTGTTGCTTCTTGAATCGATGGTTTTGGACAAGAATCACCATTTTCACTCAAAGAAGGTTTATGAAATTTTGAACTCGAGTGAAAATGAATTGAAAATGACCCATTTTGGCCCTTATCTAGGTTTTTGACCTAATTTTCAACTTGCTCTGATTGACGTGAAAATTGCGCCTCTGGCTAATGTAACCATCCTAAATCCTTTTTCAGAATTGAAATTGAAATCTGAAATCATTTTATTTGTCAAAATCGCAATTTGAATTTTTAGTCCAACGCAGTTGACCACTTGCGCAATCAATCTTTTGAACTTCAAACAAATGGGAATTTCTCCTCAAAGCAATCAATGTGCCAAAATTTTGGTCAAACCTTGCTAAAATTTTGGTCAAACTTGGTAAACCTGACCTAAAACAAGTACAAAATGTGTCCTAAATGCTTACAACCTTATCAAAATCAAATCAGTCTCTTCCGACATCATTTTATCAATTCAATTACTTTCGATCACATGGGTACCTAGCCATATTTTGATTTCTCTCCTAAGGGGGCATGAGCATGACATCAACAATTCAGTGATCACATGATCAAACATCAAGAAATTTGTGAATCTTTAATCAAGAAATTAAACCATCAAATCAAACAAGATCTCATCACAAGGGGCATCTCAGCTTCATTGCACCACATCATGTTGAGATTCTTTAGCATCAACAAATCTCTAGGGGCATATTGGTTTTATCTCTTCACATCAAACTGATATTGTCCTCATCAAACAATTGGCTTCATCGCATCAAATCAAGTCAATTTCACTAATTGATCTCTTAAGGGTAATCAATTTCATCGCATCACATAAAACTGGTTATTCATTCAAACCAATCCAACGGTTTAAGAGTCTCTCTAACATTGATCAATTTCATCGCATCAAATCATATTAGTTATTTTTCATTATCAATCATCATAGTTTGATCAAATGGGTGTTCGCTTTCATCGCTTCACATCAAACTCACCATTCTGATCTATCTTCATCGGTTCTAGTCCAATCAAGTTTAGAATCGATATCTTTGAATCAATCAACTTGAGAGTAGTTTCATCGCTTCACATCAAACTATTCTTGGTCTCAACACCAACTATTCTTTGAATCAATGCATTGATCGCACATCAATCAAATAGGGGAAAATATAATCACCCAAAAAATAGTCTACAAAACCCTAAGCCTCTAATCTTGACTGTTTGTCAAGAAAACCCTAGTCTTGATTCAATCCCCTAAGTCCTAATCTAAGGCAATTCAACTTATCAATCTGATTTGACCTAAACTCTAGGTCTCATTCAATCATCGCACTTGATCTTATTTAATTAATTAATTCCTAAATCATAATGTTGTTGACAATTAAATCAACCTTATATTATTTATTTAATCAATATCTTAAAATCAATAATAATTGTTAATCAATCACAAAAAGGGATTAAATTAATTATGTC
The DNA here is from genome assembly GCA_018584345.1 of Thuja plicata. Classification (NCBI taxonomy): domain Eukaryota; kingdom Viridiplantae; phylum Streptophyta; class Pinopsida; order Cupressales; family Cupressaceae; genus Thuja; species Thuja plicata. The sequence continues at coordinate 1,178,736 of MU224381.1, forward strand.
ATCATAATTTTGAGGAAAAAAATCCAAAAAGATTGAACAAATCAAAAAAGTTCAGTTAACTAAACATTATCTCCTCGTCATTTTGGAAACAAATCAGTTAACTATTCAATCAGTCTTGTTAACTCATCATTCAATTTAGCAACTTCCAAAATGACGGATTAATCATTAGAGTTAACTAATACTTCAACTTTGAGTCTCAACCAATCAAATCAGTTGCACATGGATTGTGATAGTCTGGGATCAATCTCAATCATTAATCATTAATTGATCTCGACCATCCATTTTTGAGAGGATTTCTATATAATCAGGCATCCATTCTTCTAAAGAGAGAGAATCGTGAAGTAGAGAAACACTCTCGAGTTGGTGATAGATTATTGTTAATTATTTATCTTATTCATAGTTCATTTAGTTTACTTTCATTTGCATAATTAAATCATAGGAATCTTACTTTTATATGCTCAATAATAGATTAATCTTAGCTTAATTTGGATGTACTTGCATTTCATTCAGCTTAGCTTTCAAAATCCTTCATTTAGATAGAGTCTATAGTCACTGGATTTCATGTTGATCTGAGAGAAAAAAATCATACTCTTATTTACTAGAAGGCAATGAGTCGCTTTGATTAATTTGTGCTTCATTAGTTTAATTTGTTTAAATAAATCACACAATGATTCATTGAAGTGTTTGTGCTATCTATACAAGTCACATTTTCACACACACAAGTGTCACTCTTTAAAAATGTTGTTTACAACCAAAAACTAGTTTTTGAGGTAGATAGAAAAATATATTCAAATCAATTCCCAAAAAAGTGAAAAAATATATATATTTAGAATCTACATAGAAAATGCTAAAAGCCTCTAATTTAAATCATCTTCAAATTTGTGCTAGTTTAGTGACAATAGGCGTTCGAATGTGAAGTTTTTTTTTCCAAAATGTACATTTCAATGTCAAAGTTGGCAAAAAAGTGTAACCCACTATTGTGGGTTCACCCCTCTATCTCCCTCTCTTCTCTATCTTTCCCAATATCTACCTCTCTATCTCTCCCTCTTTCTATCCATATTTCTACCTCTCTCCATATTTCTCCCTCTTTCTATATCTCTCTACTCCTTTATCTTCTCTTTATTTCTCTCACTCTCCCTCTCTATTTATTTATGTATCTCTCTCACTATATTCCTACATACATACATATATATATATATACATATTATATATACATACATATACACATTCTATAGATAGATATGTGTGTGTATGCATATGTATGTGTATGCATGTGTCTATATATGTATATATGCATATATGTACATATATGTGTGTGTGTGTGTCTGTCTGTGTAGTATATATTCCTCTATCTCTCTATATATGTCACTTCTTATATATTTATCTTTCTATATATCATCTCTCTCTCTCTCTCTCTCTCTCTCTCTCTCTCTCTCTCTCTCTCTCTCTCT
>MU224381.1:1180236-1198719 GCA_018584345.1 Thuja plicata
TCTCTCTCTTCCTAGATATCCCCCCATATTCATTTGCTCATCTCAAATTTTATCTTCCTCTCTCCCCCTCTATCTCTAAATGTATCTCCCTCTCTCTAAATTCATCCATGTCCCTCTATCTCTCTATCCCTCTCTCTCTTCCTAGATATCTCCCAATATTCATTTTCTCATCTCTTCCTCTATCTCTATCTCATTATCTCTCCATATTTCTCTACCTATATATCTCTACCTCTCTATATGTCACTTCTATCTTTGTCTCTATCTCTATCTCTATCTCTATCTCTATCTTTGTCTTTGTCTTTGTCTCTGTCTCTGTCTCTGTCTCTGTCTCTATCTCGATCTCCATCTCCATATCCATCTCCATCTCTATCTCTATCTCTATCTCTATCTCTATATCTATCTCTATCTCTATATTTCTATCCCTCCCTCTCTATATATTTATCTCTTTCATCTCTATCTATACCCCTCTCCTCTATCTTTATCACTTCCTCTCCTTCTCTCCATATCCCTTTCCTACATCTCCATCTCTATATGTATCTCCTTTCCCCTCTCACTCTCCTCCTATTTATCCCTCTTTCCATCCATATCTCTCTCAATTCAAGGGTTTGTTTCAATGATGTTTGGATCCCTATAAGTGGATGTGTATCTGATTTGAAGCTATCACGTCTTCATCGAGACCTTTGTTGCACAAATTAACAAATTCATTTGTTTAATGACTTGCCAATTGACCTTGTGTATTATGTGTGCAAAAATATACTATTTTTTTCCAAATAATCGTCCACGCCTCTTCGGCATACCCATTGCACACCATGGTGCAATTGCTTGTCCTAAATTCATATTGATTTAGAATTGTCATTATAATTTATTTTTGCACCACATAAATTTATATTGATGTCATAGATTATCTTTTGAATAAATCTAATTACAAGATTAATTTTATTTATTCATTCTTATAAGAATAAATCATGTATCCCTCACACTTTTATTCATAAATTTACACCCTTTCAAAGAATTTTCATTAATCCTAAAGTCGTATATTATTTAAAATTAGAATAATCCTTATACAAAGGATGCCTACATTCCAAACTATTAGTTCCTCTAGATAATTGAAAACTATCAATGCAACCTATTTCACGATCACACATAAAATTGACTTACTTTTCAAAAATCTAAATTTTAGTGTTAACCCCAATCCAACTCCGTCCATCATATTTTAGGCAAGTATTATTTACTATAATAAACATAGAGTCATCAATATTCTTCTCGTTGAATATGTTGGAGTACGTTTATCCCTGAGAGAGGGGGAGAATCAGTGATAATAAAAACAATGGATCAATTTTTAATGCCAACTAAATAATGCAATTCAATTATATCAACTGAAGCAAAGAGATAGAGACAATATCAACATATGAAAATAATAACACAAGATATGTCCTGAGTGGAAAACCGTTTGGGTAAAAAACCACTCGAAATGCCTCACTGGCTTTATTCTGAAATCACTTTTACACTGCCTCAATGGCTATACAAATGTCTCACTAACAACTGCTATCTCACTAATAGACTTATATGCCTCGCTGGATTTTCTACACTTCACAATTTCTTCACATACAAAGATTAGACACTTGATTGTTATGAACCTATTAATTCTTACACCATGAATTGTTAAACAAAATACATGACATACAAACCATAGACTATATACCAATCGGATGCTTCTGTCAAACTATTGTGCACAATTAATATGTATATTATCAATTCAAGATTGAATCTTCTTCTTTGTCAGCATGCCTCAAATCAATTTATTTTTGCAAATAAATAGACTCCATAATATTGAATCAAAAATGAACTTCAAACTGATTGAGAGGAACCAAATACAAATGTTTACAACGCATTAAAGAATGTTTCCATGTCTTTGATTCATCATTATGAAGATAACTGCATAACTTTTTAATACTGTGTTTCAACTAAAAATTTATATGTCACCCTTGAGTCATAATATTTAAATCACTAATTTGCATGTCTCTATCGAATAAACTGATCAAAGAAATAATATCAATATTCCTTATGAATGACTAAGTTTGAATGCATTAGTAAAATGATAAATGTGTCTTTACCAAGGAGTGTATCCATCATGTTTTCCTGACATTAAAAATTACCATTCTTCAAATAAAACTATACCATATATCAAAGCAGCTAATTGTATTATGTCATGTTCTGTTCAAATGAGTGCATCATAGTATGCTTACGACAATCACAAGTTTGACAATCCATAGACTCAACACCACAAAACCTATACAAGATGCTTCGAAAGCACAAACTAAATTATGTATGGAACAAAGCAATATAACATGATACCAAAGTATTTCAACATATGAATGAATAACTGAGACTAACAAAACTTCATATTAAAAGTACATAGAATGTTTAATGCACTTTGAATACCATCATAAGATTGTGCATGTTGATGACACATAAACCATTTGACATAGAATAACAAACATTGACAATAAATAACAACATGTGCATCACTGACAGTTTAGACCCGACAAGGATATATGTACAATGTGTGAAGATGAATATAAACATGAGAGCTCTAATGAGGGTTTTGAATAAACAACATTATATACAAAACCCAACTCACATCACTAAACATGATGACATTACAATACTTGTGAATGGTATGCAAAGTATATAGCAAAGAAAACATGCCACAAACTAAAATTTATATGGCATACATAAACATGTTCAAAACAAAAAAATTGTCAAGCCCTTTAGAGTAACCCAACGAACTATATTAGTTATACAAATGTGGCTGAGACAAACCTGACATGGGTTTTTTTAAAAATAGGATAACAAATACTAATCCCAAAATGAAGACAAAAAGATATGCATGTTTCATTAAATCATGATGCACGGTGAACTCAAAATGAAAAGAGAAAGAACCAAATACATCTTGTTAGATTGCAATCCTTGAAGATCTCGTGAATCTCTGTGCAACATTTCAAGTTCAAAACTGCTCAAAATCCCTTCCATAACTTCTTCTTACTATCATAATGCTTTTCAAACTTCCTTCAAACCAAAATAATGTAGCTTTGAATTGAATCGAACACCATAGCTTCTACGGTAGATGTGAGGGTTTGTGCCCTAGCCTGAGCATCGGCTTAAACAAAAATACATCTTTTTTTTTTATGTTTACATCTTTGGCCATCGACAACCTTAACTCCTTTAATGACTTTTTGTGGGGTTTATTTAAAACATGCCACTTCCTTTATTAACACCATTGATATTTTCAAATATGAATTTTTGAAAGAGAGATATGAGTCTCATCTTCAAAAAACAAATCCTTTCACCTTTTTTAAAAACTTGCAATGTAATGAATCAAATGCCAATGCAATTTTACCACTGTAATCACAACATGACTATCCAAATTCTTATGAAATGATGATCATGAAATATACACTGTGTGATATAAATATATGATTGTCCATTACAATACTCATATGATTATGTGTAGAGTATTATCAAACTAATTTGACATATCTATAATCAAACTGTGAATGTGCAACTGATGTTCATGATGCCATTACCAAACTAGAGATATATCAATATAGCCAAACCAAATGCTAATCTAATTGAGTACCAGGTTAGTATCTTTTGTCATCAAGGGCCCTGTTAACGTTTTTCCCTAACCTTGCCAAGGAAAAGGCTAATTAACAAGGATCAAACAAATCCTCCTACACTTCGAGCTCAAAGGCTCAGGCGTGTGTACCTATTGGATTCACTCTTTCAGTGAATCAAGGGATGGATTCCTGCCCATCACACTTAATCTAAGAATCATTTACAAATCTTTAAACAAAAAAGTAAATTGATTTGATTTTATGAATTGATGATGACAACTACATAAAGAAGCAAAGACCAGTGCCTTTTCTATTGGGCAACAGAGTCATATAAACATACATTCATAGAAAACCCTCTAAATCCAAACATACAGGACCCGAATGAAGTGCCTTACAAATCATTCTTTTCACTCCAACACTTGGACATCAGATTCATGTGAAATCTTGAAACCTCTGAACTTGTCTATAAGATTTACTCTTTCCTTGAAAGAAACTAAAAAACAAATTCATAGTTACCTTATAACTGGTGTACTAAAATGCCTTACAAATTTATGCACAAAGATTTTGGATCAAACACAAAGACATCAGACAAATATTGGAAATGGATTCCATTTGCTTTTCATTAAAAAATTCTGATTCAATACATTTACACAACAAAGAACTCAAAACCAGACACACAAAATCAATAAGCTGCCTTGCAGCATTAATTTCACCATCTCTGTACAACTGAAAAGAATCTGAGATATAGTAGAATGAGAAAAACAAATTCTGTCACTGACACCTGTCCTTCTCCTAAAATATTTGCAACTGCTTCTTTCTCTAACTGCAAAAATTTGATTTAATCTACTCTCAAACTGACTATAAAATCATAATCATCTCTTCAAGACCTTTCCGCTGATATATGACACTTCATATTTCTGATAAAATTTGGTCATTTAACCATGAAAACAAACTTCCTTTCTCGTGCATATTCAGTTACAATTTTGAGAATGCAGATTATAATAAAGTTTGAACTATGGAAAGATTTTAATTTAGTTGCACATATATTATTTTATCTCTTTTCTTCCCTTTTTCTATGCAAGTCACTAGATTTTTCCAAGTGGCGCTTGTTGATTGGCTCTGAAAATCCATTTATGCATCCTTGACTAGCTCCAATTTTGCCTCCGCGAGTGCGCGACAAGCTGAAACGCCCAATTGCAACACTTTTTCATCACCTTGCAAACCTTGCGTGAGTGCGTGATGAGCTAATTCGCCCACTCACGTGCCTTTTCATGACCTTGTAAAACCTTGCACGACTGCACGACTGAGCTCGGTCGCGCACTCATGCCTCATTTTTGATCAACTGCAATACTTGTGCGACTAGACGATGAGCTCGTCGCTCAATCGCGCAGCATCTGACCTCAAGCACGGACCCTCGACGACCATGTGATGAGCTACCTGCCTACTCTGCGACTGCGTGATGACGTGCCACATGTCACCCTCTCGTGCACTCATGAGCATTTTCTTCAACATCCTTTCTCATCTGCGAGTGCGCGACAAGTCGTCATGTGTCCTCTAGCTCACCTATAAAATTTGGGCATCGATAGTTCGAGCACACTTCCCGAGGAACCATCTGCCCTTGCACGTGGAGAGAGCTTCCTCTTTGTTCTTCAAATTACATAGTGTGCCTTTTTGCTTATAAACACCATTGAGGTCAATTTACCCATCAATGTGGGATAATGAGTTTGAAGTTTTTAAAGCTTTCCTGAGTTTTGTCCCAAAATTATGGGGCCCATCAATGCATTTAGTCCTCCAGCCAAGGGGCTCGCCAGTGGGCCTCTTGGCTATTTCTTTACATCTAATACAAAGGAAAACATATAAAAACATCAAAAACTTACTTCCCCAGTGCATGTGGGATTTGTCCTCTGCGTTTTTAAAGCCTAGAAACCTCTTCCATATCCTGCGCGTGCTTTCTCTTTCATTTTATCTGTGCATTCCCTTGGAATCTCCTACACAGCTCCTATCTTGTGCAATATATTTCACTTCACTTGGCATTTGATTTTAAAAAAATATATCCTTCAATTGCGTGACTTTTGGATGCAAAAATCTGGTCTCCCTTGCGTAGCTCTTTTCACATTAATTTTAATGTTTTGCATACATAGCACTTTCTAGTTGCATTTTCTAAACATTTTAAATTATTTTCAATGCATTTTCTAAAGTTCTTTCCTTTTAAACATCTCCATGCTTGGACCAATTGCACAAGGTATCTGGCTTCATAGCATGCAAATAACATTTGCTTGAAAGTTTGCGAAGGCTTCTTTCCTCCTTACGCGCAGGTTGGCATTCGTTTGCTTTGCACCTGGCAATGGCAATTGCTATTTGTTTTCAAAAACTTTGAATGCCCTCCTTCCAATATCAGCGATGGCTTTCACCTTTGATGTTGGGTAAAGTATTCATGTCCTCTGCACAATATTATATCATTTCAAAATGCAGCCTCCATATTGTATAAACAATCTTGGCCAAACACCAAGCAGCTCTTTTCCATTTAACATTTTTTTAGTTTTTGGCTTTACCCCATGTGCTGGCTCTTTCTCCCTCCAAATCCATGCACAACTTCTTCATTTACATCCCAGTGTAGGATCACCTCAAAATTTAACAGATCTTGAAATCATTGCATTGGTTTAAGTTATATTTAAACTTACACCCCTTAATTTTATGCGTGACATCTCTCCTGTATTGCGCAGGCTACCATTGGTCTATGTGCTAGTTTAAATATTTATATTGCTCAATCTTATGGAATTCAATTTGTTAATTACACAGTCTAACTTTAAATCTTACATCAACACCCTAGCTTCTTTCCATTTGTTTATTGCGCAGGATATATCTCCCAGTTGCCATTTGTTTGGAATGTATTCTTGTTAAAATATTTATGCTTCCATATTGGGAACGACCTCCTTTTTTTTTTTTGCTTTGCTTTGCATGATCAATTTGTGAAGTCTCTCATCATGAGACTCCATCTCACACTATTGCTTAATTTGTACAATAGCGACACCCTCATTTTGCCCAAGTGAAACAACTTTATCAAAAGAAAAGATAATCTCAAATGTCATTTTCCAGATTCCTTCTTCATCTGGTCCAGGAGATTATTTAGGAGCCAATTTAGATAAAATCCATAAAGTGTCTAAATCTTCAAGAATATTGCTCTGCTTGGTGGTGATGAGCAATAAATACAACAATTCCATAGGTTGATATACATAGCGAACATTTTTTGTTTTAACATAAGTATGATGTCTCCCACTTTCCACCAACTTAGGGAAAGCAACTAGCAGCCCTTCAATCCTAATTCGTGTCATATCAACAAACTGCCTAGAAACCAAAACTTTTCTTGACTTAGTGATAATGGAAGCTGCCAAGACCACCTGAGAAAATATCAAAAGCCCTGAGAATTTTCTAGTTGGCACATTCAGGTATAACAAGTATGCATGCAAAAGAGTGCCCTCTAATTTGAATTTGTGCTCAACATTTTAAATGTCAAAAATGAGCATCCCAGAACATTCTAAGAATGTAGAAGTAAAAACTACATAAAGTGCACTTGGATTTTGACTTCGAAAACCAATCAAAAGAAACCCTCAGAGTATAATCCTTTGAACATAGATTCACTTCCACACAGGGAACATGAATCTTCAACTAATTTTCTCTGATAGTCAATATTGACAAAGCCCAAGCTACAACTCAAAGTAACATGCTTGTCCTAAGGAAGGCAATAAACATACTAGAGGGCAATGATGGATCAAATGAAAAGGAAACAAGCACACCTGAAGACAAGGGTGATGGAGAAGCCAAATAAACCACATATAAAATGGCAGAGCAAGCTGCAACCGATGATTAGAAATATACTTCTACTGATCAGAATAAGAAAGAAACTCAAAAGGAAACAGGGGACAAACCAATAGAGAAAGGTGAAGAAGGAAAAAAGGATGAGCTGGAGAAGAAATCAGAAGCACACTCTGCAGAAACACCCAAGGTTAATGAAGAGACATCTTCACATAACTGACAGGTGCCCACTAAGCAGAAGACACAAGATGCATCCTCTACAAAACCTTCACCAAGTAATTCAGAGTGAACAAATGAACTAGCTATGGTAGTTCATACATCTGCATGCCCTCAAATCTCAAAGAAGAAGAAAGGAAATAATAAGAATCCAGTAACTCTGGATGAAAACATTGAGATTCCAGTTTGTGATCCAAGAACATTGGATCCAACGGCATTAACAAAATATGCTAATCTCTGTGAAAGAAAATCTATTCAAGACAAACTGAAGAGAGCAGAAAAAGAGGCCAAGGTACTGGAAGTAGCAAGAAATATACTTCGACAGATAGTACCAGACATAGATATTGATCAAAAAGCTCCAATGCTTGATCAACTGGTCATACTCACAGATGCAATAACATCTCAGAATACTGATGCTGAGAAAGTAATGGAAGAGAGACTTGAACAAAAGTATGAGTTCAAGCTAGCCGAGAAAATAAGCCAAGAAGTGGCACTGAAAAAGGTTAAGCTATCTAAATTGGTAAGTACAATTGATCCAATTTTATCAGAAGTTGTTACCTTAATAAAGAAATTGTGCACTTTAGATCAACTCACTCAGGAGTATACCGACAAGATAGCAAAAATAGATGTTGATCTTAAGTCCAGTGCACAGAGTCTAGCCAACACAGAAGAAGCACTTAAATTGCACAATGAACAAATCATACAGGCTAGAAAATAGAGATAGGACATACAGTTTGCAGAGATGAAGTATAGAGATGAGGTAAACGAGCTCCAAGTTAAGCTCTTACCAACACTTACACTCCTGCAACAACATATGACATAGGCAAATACCCTAATAGCCACCCCGAAAATGTCTATTCTCGACAACATTTATGATATGCACACAAGACTAGAGTTGCAACACATGGCACTAGAACAGTTGAAAGAACAATGGGAGAAACTGCTTGAAGATATCAAAACAACCCACTCTAACATATTTGACACATTGTAAGTTACACATTTTTGTCACAATTTTGGCATACTATAAGTTGTACATTTTTGTCATCAGTACCAAAGAAAGGGGGAATTTGATATGTTCAATGTTCACTCACCTCAGTTAAAAGGAGGAAATCATATGTATAGTAAAAGAAAGGGGAAATAATGTACATACAAAGAATATGTACATATACATATAATATATTGGTGCACACAGTTAGGGGGAGTCATATTATGACAAGGATATAAACATGGTGTATACATACTAAAAGAGTTTAGTATTATGTACATATCAGTTTTTGGTACTAATGTCAAAGGGGGAGATTGGAGGCATTATATTTTTCCATTAGTATACTTAGAGAAAAAACATGATCTGCACCATCGGTTTACTCTACACCGACAGACAGGGCACAACACTATCCGACGCCAAGGTTACCCGATGATAAAAAGGTAAAAGAAACCCAACGAGTAACAACAGTGCTACCTGACGGAACAGAAAAGAGAGGAACCTGACAGATACAGGGAACCCAACGAACAGTTTAGTCAAGGAATGCCGACAAACTTAAAGTTCAAACTGATGACCAAGAACCGACAGTCAGTTACATCCCGCAAAAAGTGGATCTGACTTTCCACGTCAGAGAAATCACTGAAGTTGTATTTATAGCTTCTTGATTTTCTTTTAAACCCATTATGTGCTGAGGGAGCAATGTAATTATTATTATTTTTAACTAGTTTTACTGTTTTAAAACATGCAAACTAAAGATCAAGGTCAAGTTGTAAACCTTGGATCTAAGAGTTAACATTGTAATGCGTGAATTCCAAGATAGGTCAAAATACTTGTATAAATAGGTGCTCAATCCATTGAGAATAGTTGTTGATCAATGAAGATAGTAGCCATGGAGAGCAACTAGTGACTAGACAGAGAATTCATGCAGAAGAACACAAACATAATCAAATCAGTTTTCAAGAACAGAACAGAGGCTACCGACAAGTAGAGAAAAGGTATTCATCAATCACTTAAGGTGATATTATTATTGTAAGAGCTTTAATGGATCTGTAAATTAGCAATAGTAGATTGCATACAGTCAGGTCAACATTTGTACTCATTCTAACAAGTGTAGTACACTAATGAAATCCTTTCAAGGAAGGTGGGCTTAACCGTCCTATTGTAAATCTCATAACTGAGTGCACACTTAAACCAGTGTTGCTAAAGCTCCTAACAGAGTAGATCTTAACAGGTCTCCACCTTAATACTCCTAATAGGGTAGATCATCAAAAGTGATCAAATTGCAAGCCTTAACCGGCTCCCTTCCATTCTGCGGATAGTGAAGTTTTGTGGGTGCCATCTCCACCGTAGTTTTTACTTCCTAACAAGAGTTTTGTGTGATACCATATATTGTGTTATGTGTTTATCATTTTCGTGAATGTTTCTATGACTGTTGAAAACTATTAAAGATTGTGAACAAATGAAACATGCATAAGACAGAATAACAGTAATGGTTGGTAATACATAATTGAATGATTACTAATGATGAATTATAAAAGGTGTTAAAATTTTTAGAGGTGCTGATTCACCCCTCCCCTCTCAGTACTACTTCCCACTAATTCCAACAGAATATTGCAGTTTTTATAAATAGTTCTCGGCCTGTGTCAACTAATAAGCGACCAAATTGTATATTCGAGGCACGCGAAGGAAATTGTGTATTTGTATGTGTGATAAATTCAATAAGTGCAGGGGAAGAGCTTCTGATAAATTGCAATTTGAATTGTGTAGATACAAAAAAATTCCCTATCATGGGACTTGTAAGTATAACATTTAAACCAATTGCCTCCAATTAATATTGACTCCAATATACAATCTACTATTTTATTAATAGTTTTTTTTGGTAATTAAGTTTATTACTTTCATTTTATTGCTGATTGCTAAGAATTACTAATCTTTGTCACAGGGCGACATAGATCGACCACAAGACACAGGCGGGGATGTTCCTCACACACCTTCTTCATCAAAGGTAAAGCTTAATTAGTGTAATCATACAAATTATATAGAAACATAAGTCATATTATTATGTTCTTTTCTTTATGGATTTGGAATTATTTTGATATAATTTTACTGATATTGATGTCACAACTTGATACTTATTGATAGAGAAAAGCACAAATGATAGCAGATCAATTGCGATCTGAAATTGAGGCAAAATTTTTAGATGACATTGCACGTAGCTCTAACCTTGTCTTCATGGCTACTCAAATTCAAAATAAATATACTAAATAAATTCTTAACCTTGTGATGATTCCAAACAAAACTGAGGAGACAGAAGCACTCAAAGATGAATTGATACGTAGAGCCAATTGTATGAATGTCAGCAGTAATTAATCTTAAGCAATAATTAAAGTTCAATAGATGTTTATATTTTATACTATCTTATGGATCGTGATCTAAAATATGATGTGTTCTTCTTACAGGATTTTTTGACACCTATGAATCATGGTCAATATGGTGAGGGTTGTAGCGCACGACCTTCATGTAAATAATCCTTAAACCTTTAACCATTCATTTAACCTTTGTATGCATTATTGACTCAACTTATGTTTGGGATGCTTCTAGTACCCCATTTCATATTTATCCATTGCAAATGTATTTGCTAACAATGTATTCTTCAGCTCATGATGAAGTGCAGACTCCTCCTTTGATCAACAATCTGATATTGCCGACTGCATTGTCTGCAATAAGGAGCTTGCAGACATCTTCCTCTATACCAGCTACAACTGGTAAAACCTTATTTTTCTATATTTTGTTATGTGCTAATCATGCATTGATTATTTTTCTTGTGTGAATTTTATACACATGGACCTATTTTGTGCACTAATAGATACACGACCTACACCTAGTACAAGAATAGAGACCAGTAGTAGTGAAGCTCAACCATTTCCTTATCCCATGATAATCCCATGATGTTATTGTAGGAAATGATGTTTTTATGAAACTCTTTTTGAAATGACATTGAAGCTATTTGGGCCCACCATACGTAAAAGGTACGTAGCTTCATAATATTGGTATAATATTTTTCTTATCTTCCATTTATTGTACTATATTAAAGTTATGATATCTAACAATTTTGTTTTTTCAAAAAAGGTGGAAAGAACAAGATACTGACTTAAAAAATCAGCTCATTAAATCTTTAGAGGACCTCTTTGGAAATAAAACTTTTGAAAGTGCCCTGATTCTTAAAAAAGCATCCAAACATATAAAGACTGTTAGGGACCATTATAGAAGGGCTCTAAAGGCTAACACAAAGTATGAGCGTCCTCCTATGATTCCACTAATGGAGTGGAATGAAATAATGGAAGATGCAAAAGAGAAAAGGCTAAAGGATAGAGGAATTCAACCAGAAGATGACAAAAGAAGGTATGACATGATAGTATTAAGTAGAATATAATCATGCACTAATTAGTGATGTTTGTAAATATATAATCTAACATGTTTCAAACTTTTCATAGACTGCAAGACACATCAAAAGCTACAAAAGCGATATTACAAAAGGTTGGCCAACACAAACTTGGCTCTCGTGGCTATATGAAACTTCACTCTCAACTTGTAAGTAGCAGCATTGGAATTTCATATCAAATTTTTATATATAAGGTTTCAAACAATTTTGTTTAATCAAATCGTAAATGCAAAAATGATGATATTAAATATTAAATACAGGGCACCGAATTCAATTTAGAGCCCATGGATAAAGACAAAAGAATAGCCTTGAAGGAAGGCTATAAAGTCATGGCTACACGCCTACGCCAAGAATCTAAAAGCCATAACGAAGAATCTGCTACACCAGATGAGACACAGGTAAATTAGTCAAATGAAAAGTAAATCAAATTGAATAGTTAATTTCAAACATAAATTGACTATTTCATGATAACAATGCGCATGACATTTCACTGCAGCCTTCAAATCCTATCACAGAACCTGGGCGTGATGAAGGCCATGATGTGCATCACAGTGGTGGAGGTATTAATTTTCTATTGGAAATAAATTACGTACTTATTAATAGAATTTAACATCTTTAATTACAATTGGTCGTGTAACCTTTTTTTGAATATTTTAGAGCATGTTGAGGTGGCGGCAAATCAAAATGTTATTGTACATGATGTGCATCATAGTGGTGGAGGTATTAATTTGCTATTGGAAATAAATTACATAAATATTAATAGAATTTAACATCTTTATTTGCAATTGGCTGTGTAACCTTTTTTTGAATATTTTAGAGCATGTTGAGCATGTTGAGGTGGCAGCAAATCAAAATGTTATTGTACATGATGTGGCATTGTCAGGTAAAGAAAAATGCATGTTATGTTCTACTGGTTATTGAAATACATGTAAGAGTTAAAAAAAAGTATGTGAATTTAACCCATTTACTTGTTATTGCAGCAGACCCCCCTTTAGTGCAGCAACCTCGTGCTCCTAAAAACACGAGGAAGCACCATAATTTGAGATCACAGCCACAAGAGGAGGAAGATATTGATGCTCCTGGAAGGCTTTTCTAGGTTAAGCAATCTAAGAAAAAATAAAAAAAGAAATGATTTCTTAAAAATGCTCTTTGATAAAACTTGTTTAATTAACTTTAAGTAGTTAACTATGAATGTTGCGTATTAATATTGAATTTTATGTCATGTTAATGAATATTGTTATGTGTTAATAAATTTTTGATTAGTGTTGGGTATTAATGATTAATGTTATATCATATAAGTGAATGTTATTCGATTGTATTGATTGAATGTTATCGTTCATAAATGGATGAATGAATGAATGAAGTGTGTAATTAGATGTTAATAGGGAATTGAGATTGATGTTAGGGGGAGGGGGTGAGGCCAGATGAGCTTCCATCTTCACATGGTTGGCCTTGTTAAGTAGAGAATATTAAAGTATTCTCGAAACCAAGTGAAGCTCAAACTAACATACCTTCATTATTTAATCAATTTCATTTGATCTGGGTCTTTTCTCATAAGTGCATTTTGAATGTGTCATTGTCAGGCAACTTTGTATCGAGCTCTTCCCGTTGGATGACATCTTCAACCTCTATCACTCTCAAACTTTCCTACTGATGTGATTTGTTCTGATCTTCATATCCTTTCATGTATGTTTGTATATGTTTAATATTGCAGTCCCTCATGTCTAGTATGATCCTAAACATTGATGATCATGCAGTCTAAATCAGAAGTATAAAATTAGTATAATAAATTTTAGAAATTATATAACTGTAATTGCCAGATATAATCAGATAATCTTTTGTATACATTTACGTAGCAATATAAAATGGGAGGCAGCGGCTGGATTGAGAAAAGGGGTTTCAGAAAAGAGCTCAAGAGGTGATTGGACAACATCGAACAATATCAGGTTCCTCTTCTTTCAATACAAATTATATAAATTATATTATACTCTTAGTTTAGTATTGTTGCTCAATGTGAAAAGTAGTGAAATATTAGTTGAATACTAAGCCAAGTTACCAAAATCTTGTATGAAGATCTTTGTGTATGAAGAAATTTATGTGAAGATGCTTTTGTGTATAAGAACTTTTGTATATGATTTGAATATGACATACAAGAACCATTCTTTTGGCAAATACCTATGTGAAATGAATGGGATTGATCAGTCTCATTGGGTCTCTTATATTTAATGAATGAGATTGATCAGTCTCGTTGGGTCTCTTGTCTCCCAGGGTGGCATGCACCAACTCCACATCTCCAGCTTTATATTTGTTAGTAATAACTGAGAGGGGGGGTGGTGAATCAATGGCCTCAAAAATTAATCCTTAAATCAACCCTTTAAAATTATAACCACAAATTATATCTCAAGTTATCTTCTGTCCTACAAGATGAATACCGTGAAATACTTATATCAATTTACTACTTGTCGGATTGCTCTGTCAAACCTTCTTCTGTATGTTTACCGATAAGTAGTCATCTATTTACCGAAATACAGTAAATATGCAGAGCATACCGATAAATCCATAATCAAATATGTAAGATACAAAATAGTAAAGAAATGAATCATACACACATAACACATGGATTTCTAATGTGGAAACCCTGTTAAGGGAAAAAACCACTGGGACCGGTAGCCCAAATTTTCACTCTTCTGAAGTGAGCCCTGTTAAGAGCCAACCATGTTAAAGGTTACAAACACACTGTTAAGTGTGACCTTGTTAGAGGATTTTATACATATAGGTTGTCACTTAGTATCAGGAATCTATTGCTACCATCCTTGAATCAGCCTCTTTCTTAGACTTTCAATAGGTATCGGGAAAGTCCAATGCTACTTTCATGAATCAACCTTTTTGGCACTCCTTGAGATGTACCTCAATATATAGAAGACTATTAAGTCCTACTTGTTTAAGAGACTTGATGCTTCAATGGTTAAACTGAAACACTATAACCTGTTCATATTGCAACTTGAATTACAGATTTTCATATCTATTTAAGTACATTACCTCTCTGACCAATGTATCAATTCAATCCTTTGTGCTCCATACTTTCTGCTATGTGATGTTGTGCTCACTGTTTGTCGGTGTCTGCAGAATTCCTTAGCTCTCCCTTCAGCTTGTTTGATCAATACTGCATGAAGTTGTTCTTCATCAGTTTCTCTCCAACATCCTCTATTTTTATTCACTCCCCTTAATCCCCTTTTAAAATGAAATAAGCTTGTCTCTTATATAGACATAATATTCATTATTTCTTGGTTCTTGATTCTTGGCATGATAAACAATCCAGGCAATTAGATTTAAAGTTTAGCCCATGATTTGTCTTGTAGATATCTTCTTGCCAACTGTACAAATAAACTTTAAATCAATCACTTATCTCTGGTCGAATAAAATAAAGTAGACAACCAGTTAAGTCTATATTTAGCTCTGCCAGCTAGATATTTTGTCATTTTCTGAACTCTTTGTTATGGCGGTCACCACTTCAGTTAGTCGTCGGTGACAACTGACTGAACCGTCGGTGAGACTTCAGTTAGCTTCATGATCTCCGTCCATTGGGCAACACTGTAACTTTGCTCATCGGTAATGCATTTCATTTCCTCATCTGGAAACATTGTGACTCTGTTCTATTACTCTGACCGTCGGCTGCACTCCGTCAGTGTATGCAGTCACTTAGTGAATACTTGCCTTATATGCATTATGGATAACATAGTCTTTGATTCATCAATTCTTTGAAGTCTTTGGTAGTATTACAATGACCATACAGATTATATCAAGTTGACATCAATGACAATACAATACAGTAACTGATTTAATGCCTTGCATGATCATCAACTTAACATCTTCAAACATTTAATCAATTACATGTCATCAATATTGGCAATTTTACATGTCTTATACAGCGTCGTAACCATGGGCTTAGGAATAGAAAAAGTAAGTACAATGGATATTTTTTTTCTCCTGCCAGTTCAATAATGGCTTTTCCTTATTTTTTTTCTTGTTTTTTTCTTGTTACTTTTACTTGATCACTAGTACTTACTTTATATTGGCAATTTTACATGGAAAATTTCCTTCATGGGAATGAACAGGAGATGAAATAGAAACACTAAAAAATTATAACAGTAATTATGCTCTTATTGTAATTGTTATTGTGCATTAAGTCGATGTAATGCCCACTTTTTTACTTGATCCACAAGACTGTGTTGATTGGAAGTTAAACAAGTGTGCCTTAACTGAGTTGAACTATTAACATTTTAAAGGAATCATCTTTTGGTTAAAGCAGGGTGACAGTATTTTGTTGTGGATATTTGTAATGCCAGCTAGGTCTGTGTTAATTCAAACAAGGATGTTACACTTTGTAGTCATCTCATAACGTTACATACTTAGTCCCGACAAAAGAAGGAGAAAATGTTCAATTAGCTGCCAATGAATTGTGGGGAGTTGATTGTTAGTTAGGATTTCTTGAATTACATAATATACTAAAGCTGGCAAGAATGAAAATGCACCATTAAAACAAGATCCATTTTGAATCTTTTCATTTTTCAATCAAAATATATGCTTACAACATATTTGTTGTCTTAATAGTCTCACCTGATATTATATATATTACTCTGAGTTTGATATTTATTTAATGAAGATTTACAACTTCATTGAAGCAAGTGATACATATCTCACTTTTATCAGAATCTATGATATCAAATGAGAATAAATTTCCTTTCCTCTTTTGTGTGTTGAACTAGTGTATTTCATTTTTCATTGCAACACGACCACTTATGAGCCACCTTTTATGGAATGGATTCAAGCTTCTAATAGGAGTAATCATGGGGGGTGAGGTATGTCTTATGTAAGGATGATGATATGTCAAACAACATTATTCAAGAAGGTAGTTTTGGTACTGCTTCATTCTCAAGTGGATTTGTAGATCAAACAATTGAGCATGTGGCGTGTTGTCACTAGTACTTACTTTATATTGGCAATTTTACATGTCTTAAACAACGTCATAACCATGGGCTTAGGAATATAAAAAGTAAGTACAGTGGAGATTTTTCTTCAACTGCCAGTTCAATAATGGTTTTTCCTTGTTTTTTTTCTTGTTACTCAGTGGAAGATATACTAACAGAACAATTTTACCTTATCTTGTGCAGAATGTTTTCCAGCTAGCTTTCATTTTATGGATATGGGTAAGAACAATATTATTTGGTCAAGAATAAGTAGTTACCTAAATACTAATAGAGTTGAATAGTTTACATATTCCAGCATAAATGCAGCTTATTTGGACTTCATCTTTTGGAAAGTGCAGTATGAGTTTGGGCTGAGGTCTTGTTTCCATTCAAATTTCGCATTTATCATGATCAAAGTTGCAATGGGGTGAGTATACACAATGATGTTACTACAAACCACTATGTTCATCCACATTTTCGTTTACCATTAGAACTATTGACAAACAATATTCTTCCCTGATAGATTCATGACTTGCAGGGAATCCTTTGAATTGGGTTTTGAGCTTACATTCCCGAAACATAAATTGTCACATAAATCTTTTAACAATAATACATCTCCATTTTAAAAATAATACATCTCCATTTTAGAGACAAGTGTAGACTGATATGGATTTCTTGTGCATCTGTCTAGGATCGTTGTGCAGTTTTTGTGCAGCTATATCACACTTCCTCTCTATGCACTTGTGACACAGGTATTTCTTGTTATGCTACCCTTTTACGTAAATCATTAACCAATATAACAAATTATCCTTTCAAGGTTTAAGAAATATTAAAAAGAACCAAGTTTAGCTATGATTGGTACATGCATGGTAGAATTAGTGAAGACCAGAGCTTATGAAAATAGATAAGGTATGATATGGATACAATACATGTTGAAGATTCCCATATATAGATATGGAAATTATAAATACTTACATATACTCAATTGTTTATATATTTAAGTGTATCTGGATGCATCGGCTTCACTAGCTTGTAGAGTGATTTCCAATGAACATTAAAGATCCTATGTTATACAAAAATGTCTTCCATCCCCAAAATTACCCATTCAATCAATTTGATGCATAAATTTGACTCATTCTATTTCACAGGCCAACGCTAGAAAGTTATTTGAGAACTAATACAAACAGAATATGATAAGGTCTTAACTCATGTTGGGGTTGCTATTGTGTTATGGTGGAGGCCAGGGATAAGGTCTTAACTCATGTTGGGGTTGCTGTTGTGTTTGGACTGGTTATAGTTGCACTAGTCTACACTGTGGCACATATCTCTGGTGCTCACATTAATCCTGCAATTAGTCTTGCCTTAACATCTGTGGGAAAACTTTCTCTTCAGGAGGTGAATTAACCTAGCATAGAAAATACAAATAGGGTTTGATCTTTGAAAAAA
>MU224381.1:1201718-1220349 GCA_018584345.1 Thuja plicata
TGACAATGTAAAACCTTTGCATTTGTATTATTGGTCACTGTTTCATATATGGGATTTGTCACATATATTCTCATTTTTACCAAGCGTGTTCTTTCTTATGTCTTTTACATATAATAACAATGTTCTTCATAACGGTAAAAAAGGCTCTTTGACCCTTATAACATCAACTGGTGTTCTTCATCTAGTTACAGATCTTCACTATGTATTTGGAACTATTTTTTTTATCTTTCATGAACTCACTATCCTTGTTCTCCACACATTGTTGTTCTTTCAATCATTCACTATTTGTTTGTCATGTAACAATGTATTATTGATACGTAGGGTCCTTTCATTGTTATCTACTTGATGACTATCATGTATTGTGCGTGAGAGGATCTTCTAAATCACTGTTATCTTTTACATTATCTTTTTCTCATTAGAAATGTGATTTATTCATGTTCATGGACTGCTATAACTAGTAATCATACCATTGGACTGTTATGATGCTCATTCTTTCACTAATATTGCTTTTCATGCTCATGTCAACTATATGCCTTTATACCTTGCAAATCATTTCCCTCTAACGGTATATTAATATTAATGTTCTGATACCTTGCAATTGGTCATGACGATCGGTGGAAGCGGTGTCAGAGTTTGCGATCGGTCAGGATGATCTGATGCAACTTGACCTGCAGGTAATCATTTCAGCATATTTGCAATCCATACCAAGGGATTACATTGGATAAGGCGATCTGCATAGGCTGGCGTGACAGTGAGAAGAGGATTGGTGTCAGGGGCATGAGTAGTTCATGGCATGACACATAGCATTTCTCAGCTTAAGGATTATTTCTTATTATCTGACTAAATCTCATTGTCTAGATATCCCAGCTTTCCCTTTTTTCAAGATGCAGGGATCCGACAGGTAATGGATAAACCCGTCTCTTTAAATAAGCGGTGTGGTTTTCTCTTTTTGCAGAACAACAATGACAAATCATTTTGGTATCACATCCCAATGCATCAAGATGGAAAATTTGGAGGAAGCTCTGGAAGAGCAGATAAAGAGGATCTTCGGAAAGGCCAATGCTCAGGAGTTAGAAACCATAGTGGTCATCTTGGGTGTTGGATACTGAGTGGGTGGGCATGTTCATGATGATAGACTCATTGAGGACCTGCTTCAACCGATTACACAAATTTGTGGGCACCTGATTTCAGTCATCAAAATGGTGCGTAGAATGATGATGGTCGAATACTACACGGAGATAGTGGAGGCGGTGGGAGATTTACATATTCCATCTGGATACTTGTTGGATTTATTTTTCCTACAAGAAGAGGGGAAGAAGAAGCTAATGAAGAAGGCCTGGTCCGTTTACAAAGCGGGCATAATCAAAGATTATAGTTTGGCGAAGTTTGAGGAGCTCATGCAGGAACATGAGCAACTTTTTTGGGAAGGTATAAGGGCTAGGATATTTTCAATAGGTAGTGGTATCATGTATTTATACAATTGATTTATGTCTTTGACGGAGAGGCGTTGGGGCCACCTTATGTACCATTTTCTTTAAGCAATACAATGGGTTTTCTTTATTAAGAGTTATGCTTGTTGTCCTAATATATTAATGCAAAGTAACACCTGAAGATAAATATCTAGACTTATTACTTTGGATATTTATCTTCAGGTTTTTTTTTTTTGCAACATTTCTTCTTGGTCGAACTTTCGACCATTTTGTGTCGAAATATTTCGTCGTGGGTTTGGCATCCTGGTCGAATGTGCTAAGCATTTCGACGCATTTTGGTCGGATATGCTCTGCATATCGACCATTTTGTGTCAAAAATTATGCATCGTGGGTTTAGCATCCTGGTCGGACAGGCCAAACATTTCGATGCCTTTTGGTCGAAACCACCATTTAGAACTGGCCAATTTCAATTGGCACTTTCGACCAATATTAGCGTAGAACATTCAACCTTTTCTACCATGTGTCGAAAGTTTGACTAGTAAAATAGTGACAAAGCCATTTGTGGATCATTCGACCAATATTGGTAGAAACTTGGACCAATTTCTGGTCGAAAAAAGGTGCCAATTCTACTAGTGAATATTTACTTCTTACTTGTGTTTGAATGCTTTGAAAAAAGTGTTGTATGTAAAGAATGTTTTATATATGAGATTATGCACTGAGAGTTTCAAATACATGTAGATAAAATGAAAGAACTACAATGCTCTTGCAATGTAAAAAAACCCTCTTTGAGGAAATACACAGGCTAGTCCCTTATCCAACTAATTGGGTGGAATGTAGTCAAGCTTCGTTTGAACCCTCATGTACACTCTATAATTCAACTTTAGATTCCCTCCTCCATGACATCAAGGATGAATTGGTTATAATATTTATTTTATTCTAAATGAATTTAATTCTTTGGAAGGAAACTAATTAGACAAGGAATTTTATAGATGAGAGATTCGTATACAACCCTTGATACTCAAAAACCAATATTTTAAAACTTTAATTCCCCGACATCTAACAATAAAGAGGAAATTCTTGAAACTAAAAATACAAAGGACCAATCCAATCAAAAAAAACAATGAACTTACTTCCTCAATCTTGGATAGAAAATAGGTTTTCTTTGTATTAATAAAAAAAGTGAATACAATTGAATCGCACTTCAGTTGCAGTCACTATCCATACATATTATCTACCTACAATACTATCATCATAGTAATATTATGTCTATATATCATCTTATATCCTAAGTGTCGGTTGTGGTATCCCATCTTATACAAAATCGATGTGATGCAAACAAGCTTGCAACCGACACAACTATTCCTATAAACTAACTACTTGCAACCGACAATGCTAAAGTTATAATAAGACAAAACAAAATAAAACTAAAACATAAAGAAAATTAATCCAATGTGACTGTTTCCTCATCCACATCCTTTTTCTGGCAACTCATCGGGCTTCCTCAAATATTTTTTTATCCATCCTGCAACTTGGACGTGTATGAAATCTCATAAACAAGAAATACCAAATCACGCCATTTCTTCCCAATGATGATGTGGGTTTCAGCCTGGAATTTAGTGAACTGAACTTCCAAAGAAATAATTTTATCAAGAACATTGTTGAATCTACCAATATTGAAATCATATTCCCCTTTTAACTGATCAAAAATCTTTCAAGGCAATTCCTCCAATTCCAATTTCCATTTATCTACATCCTTTACCTTGTCATCCTGATCAACTATCTCCAGGATAGACCAATGGTTGTTCAAAATAAATGAAGACATTCTCTGATTCATTGTGTCTTCTTTCTGCTCTATGTAACTCATATTACTTGATATGGATTCTATCATTTTCACAGTTGATTTGATCTCTGGTGGAGCATCAGGGCCCCTTCTAGTGACTTCAAGAACTTGACTGAGTTCAAAGTGAGAAGGCCTCCACTTCCTAGCCAATTATTGTAACTTGGGTTTTTTCTCTTTGAAGAAATTATTCATATATGCAAGACTATTATAGCTTGCATGGAATTCATCACACTGCCTTAAAACACACTTAATTCTAAAAGACAATATCTCTTCTAAATTCTTACAGTCACAATCCTTAGAGATATCTTCATGTTTGTCAAAACCCTTATCCACTTGTTGTGAACTTTCTGAAACTTGTGCAACAAGTTTTGGAGCCAATAATGTCCTGCTAGACCCTAGAGTCTTATACTGCAACAATTCATTCTCTATCTTCGTACTCTATCAGTGTCTACATTGATAACCTTTCGACCTTTCTTTTTATTTTCTTGCACAAATATAATATCATATATTGTAGCTTTATTTGTCTGTCATTTTCTTCATGTCGCTACATGCCCTCTTTCTTCAAGACGCTAACCTATAATTATGTGTGTTGTTCCATTAAAACCCATCACCAATTTTGATGCTTTGGGCCTATGTATCACTGTCAGAAAATCTTTCTTTGGTTCTTGTTTTGTCAAACTTATGATCACATCTGTGGATTTGTAGTTTCTATAATTATGATGTAGATGGATATATTTTTTCTGCTCCATTAGATGGTGTAACTCATGCTATTCTTTTAATGACTGACTTGTGAATTGTACGCTCTTTAAGATTTTTTGGTTAACCTTTGTAACAACTCAAATGATCTGCTAATTGTTGTCATGATCTTGAACAGCTATGTAACTTCTTCTTTGGAGGCATTGTAGGCTCTCAAAGAGCTGCGTTGAATTATTTTGTTTGTAATGATACCTCTTAGATGGATTGCTTGTTCTTTTCATGGTTTGATGCCTTCTTATCTTCTTGATGCCTATATACCATGTTGTGTAGTAATTATGATTGTTGCTTTATGTACATTTCTCTCTCATATTTCAAATAATCACTACTTTAATGTATAGTTGGTGTTGCCCATTGCTCACTACATTTTAGACTAATGCCTACTTATATATGTTGTAAATATTTGTATTTTTAAAATTTTCCTTCTATTTTTCTTCCTCAAATGAAATATTTTCCCCTTTTTGTCCTCTAATGTGAGGGAGAGTCACACCTCTTCTTTCTTGTCTCTTTGTTCTATGGTAGAATTCATTCCATCGTGTGACTTTCAGATGTGTGGTGTAGGTATTCTATATTGATTACTTGATAATTATTTTTGGAGATTGAATATTTTCATTCTCGTAATGTGGTAGTATATTAGTTAAGTGAATCATGCACAATTGTTTTAATAAATTTGTTAATACACAACTCTTGGGTCTTATGTTTATTTATTTATTTTATATTTGTCTGTGATGCCTTCATCCTTGGATGGTGTATGCCTTGAGCGAATGTATTATTTGCATGATTGCTATGATAAAGTGTCCTTGGAATGTTTTGCAGTTGATGAATGTGTGGGTATTTTCCAAATGAAAACCAGAGGCTGGGAAATTGTGTTATATATTATCTTTGTCATTATGATGGACATGATAACATATGATGATTAATGTAACCTTTTGTGTCTTTGAGGTTATTTACAAGATTAAAGTTGATGTTCCCATTGATCTCTTATTGAATTTTTTTGTTATATAGTTTATTTTCTTGGGCATAGATGTCTAATTGAGGTCACATAAGGGTCATGTTTCTATTCCGTGTTTCCTAAGTGTTGTTAAGGATACCAATGTTATTATTGATTTTGATTTATGCAATGGTATGGAATTGGCTTTGGTTATGATATGGAACTTGGGAGAGTCTTGATGTGGTTCCTAACAAGAGGTATATATGATGATTATTATGATGTTCGTATGTGGATCCTTATGATGATTTTGTGATTCTTTTTATTATGCTCCAAACTTTATTTTTGGTGATTTCATTGGATTTGATGTATCTATGAGGTTTCTTAGGTGATTATTTGATTGGTTTTGGCCTTTTGGTTTTTAGTTTGGAGCATAGGGGTGGGTTTCTAGGAGCATGGTTAGGATAGTTGTTTGTAATGGGGTTAGGTCCCTAAGTGGTTGTCAGGGTAACCAATTATGGAGTTGTAATCTAGTGATAACATAATAAAATGATCTGGATTGGGTTACACATTAATCAAGATAATTATGTTTCCTCGCCCATGGCCATGAGAAATCTTGTGTGGACCATGGATGGGCTGGAGAAGGCCAAGCTTTTATGTGGAATTGAGGCAGAAAATTAGCTTCCTATGTTGAATTGAACTAGCAAATTAGCTTCCTTATCCTCATGAAAGGTCATTAGTTCCACATGAGTTCTCACTTTGGGGCCAAGATATGGTGAGAGACTACCAGGGTAACCTAGGTTAGTGTGGAACTATGTGATGACACTCTCCTACACGTGTCTTAGAATCCCTTCCATTTTAGCCTTGTAGTTTGCCTCTGATATACCATGTTGGTATCCTTATTGGTATCTTGTATGTAACCTTTATGATATGCATGGATTTCTTGTGATTATCATGTTATGTGTTTGCTTGTGTGATGTCGGGCCTTGTGTTTATATCTTAGCTCAATGGGGTGGGCCTCGGGGTTCCACATGGTTGGGTGGTAAAACAATTTATCCATCGTGATTCATTGATTGGTTCATGAGCATATTGGATGAATTCTGCACTGTCATTGTTCTTCATTTAGATTCATGCTTCTTGACTCTTATGGACAAATAGATTATATGTACATTTGTACTATGGTATGTATCATGTATTATTGGTAGTGTAATGCATGCTCTTGGTAGAGAAGAATGTAAATGTAACTATATCGTGTAGTTATGATTTATTGAACTGCGATTTCTAAGTTAGATAGGTGGATGTTGGCTATTATCGTGTACTTGTACGCTATTTTGTTATGAATTAGCAATTTATATGAACTTGAGGTTTAAAATGAACATAAATTAATGATGGATAACTTGTGCATTATCTTAATATTGTTCAATTGATTTGATGATGTGTCTATATGTTACGTAGTAGCAACATCGGAGAACCTAAGAGTGTGTAGTGTAATGTTTAGTGTTTAACACTTATGTGTGATAATAATATGTTTAATCATGTGTATCATTGTGTTATGTGAAATCATTATTATTTTTTGAAGAAAAAATGTGTTATGTTCTTTAGTTAATTTATGTTGTCCTCATGGGTTCCCTGGTGGGGCATTACAATTTTATTTGTAATCCTTCTTTATACTCTTCTTCTGCCTCTTGATGGATTGCTTAATGTAATTCGTCAATACAAAAAATAATCTATTGTGGGTTGTCCCATAATATTCTTCCAAATACAACATGGACTATGGAAAACTAAGGCCAATTATAACCTTTGTATCTTAAGTAAGTCTAATTCAATTATGTTCAAAGTATATTACTCTTCCATATAGGAAAAATTGGCATTTAAAAAATTAAATTCTAAGTAAAATTATAAGGCATCATACATACATAATTGTGCATGATATAATTAGGTGTCTTGAAAAAAGTGACAATAGACAATTTTTAATGTTTTAATGTTGAACATGAATGCCCACATATATAGCCTATTAGCTAATTGTTTAAATTGTGTAATATTTTTGTTAAAGAAATAGAATACACCCTTAATTATAGTTAAATTATTGGATTGGTAAAATTTACATAATGGTGTCATTTTCCATTTAGTTTTATCTTTAATGAAAAGTCTCTAATGTAATTATATTTTGACAAGTGGCATACTCTTGTTCCAAGCTTAGCACATGCCCTAATCACTATCCATCTATATTTCCTCTCACTTACTACTATGCATTTGAATTAACAAAGGATAAATAGTTGGGCCTAATAATGTTACTAAACTGATTGTTTCAAATGAAATTAAATAAATAATGATTTTTCATTGTCCCCAAAATAGTGGGACTTGTCAAATGACAACCTCAAGATTGAGAAAATTAATGTTTTATATTTTAATTCACTTTTCTATTGTGAAGCTAATCTTTGTGTTTGTAGGTCTAGAACTTACATCAAAGTATATATCAAAACTATTTTTTTTAAATAGATAAACACTAATAGATATTCTATCAAATTATAATTATATCAGAGTTACTTTTTTAAATTGACAGTTGAGAAGTGAAGAGAAGGATGCAAACACATATGAGTTTGATAGTAGAAGACCTTCATTATCTCCCTAAAGTAGATGTTTTATTTCAATCAATCTTAGATTCCTATAAGTTGATATATAATTGATTTGCACCTATCACTTATTTATTGAGTCTTTTGTTGCACAAACAAAATCATTTGCTATATTGCCAACCGGTTAATCTCATGTAATACACAAATGTATGCAAAAGAATACACCAATTATTTTCCTTATTAACCTTCCACACTTCTTTGACATACCCATTTCACACCGAGGCATGATTGCTAGTTTTAAATAAATTGTCCTTATATACTATGAGGTTTAGTTGGATGGATAGTCACGGGTTAAATATTTGAAATGTTTCTTTGGAAAGATGATTAAAGGGAAGTGAAAAATATTAGAATTTGTGTTTGTATATGCACAGTGGGAAATGGGGAGAGCAATGTAGCATATAATATGCTAAGTGAATTACTTCCCCATTTCATCGATTGTACATTAGGAAGGAAGAATATCTCCAATAGGTTCAAGAGGTGACTCAAGCACTAGTTGGAAATATGGTCTATCCTTCACTAAATAATGTAATTAAAATGAAATGGGAATGATTATGTAATGTGATTAATCTATAAGATTAGAAAAGTCTCTAAAAAGTTGATTAAAACATACTGATATAAACTGATATCAAGCTGAAACTTACAAAAATAAAAAGCAGAAGACGAAATTGACTTGTACCAAAAATGGCATGGACAGGGTGAAAGTCGATCTGTACCTAGAGGACAAGTAAAAAGTTGGTCTGTACCCAACACTTTCGAATGAAATTTTCATGGAATCTGTAATTGTTTGAATGTACTGCCCAAAAATGACCTGACGACTCAGTAATTTGGAGACTTATTTCTTTCATCAACATCGGGTTAAATATTTGACATGTTTCTTTGGAAAGATGATTAAAGGGAAGTGAAAAAACTATAATTTATGTGTTTGCATATTTTTGGTTAGGAGGAGAAATAATTTCTTATTATTTTAGTAATTTGTTGGTATTAGATATATAAATTAGAGGATATGAACAATCAATATCTTTTAATTAATAGATAAGGATTGTTAAGTATTTGTTTTGCTAAAGTTATTGGGGCATAATTTTAACTTTATTTTTATAATGCAACAAATTCCACATTTAATAAAATGTGATCTTTGGTGAACACTTTAGGAATCATTCAATGTAATCAATAAAGTCACTTGACTATGTTAAATATATTTAACACTTTTTGGCTTGGGAATGCTTCTACCAAGCTTTCTTTTCTATTGTAAATTATTTTTCTTTTAAATAATATATGGTCCTCGCCCCCCCCCCCCCCCCCCCGCCACCCGCCCCCCACCCCGCC
The DNA here is from genome assembly GCA_018584345.1 of Thuja plicata. Classification (NCBI taxonomy): domain Eukaryota; kingdom Viridiplantae; phylum Streptophyta; class Pinopsida; order Cupressales; family Cupressaceae; genus Thuja; species Thuja plicata. The sequence goes on from MU224381.1 coordinate 1,210,626, forward strand.
CAAGAAAAAAAAAGTCCCTTGACTATGTTAAAAAGATTTCACAATGTAAACATCATAAAAATGATAAATATTTTGTAAAACTAATATGTATGTAACTCTCAATTTATAAATAAGAATATATTTTTTTATAAAGAATAATGACAAGAAAATGACTAACACCTTCCATGATCTTGATATAATTAATGTCACATTTCTCAAGTGTCCATGAATAAGAAAGAGTGTTTCATGACATGTTTGTTACCATGCCACTTTAATTCCCTCTAAATAATGCTTGAATAAACATGAAAAATCACAAGGTAGCTAGCAACATCCCCTTTTATCAAGATATTTTGCTAATTAAAATTTGGAGATAGTTCTTGTAAAAACAAGTGGAGAATAATGTGATAGTTGAACTAATTCAATGACTCTATATCATTACTTTGCTAAATGATTAAGTTATTTAAAAAAAAAAAAATTATAATGATTAAGTTATATTTAATCATGTATTTTTTATTTTATTATGATAAATACAATAATTGAGATATTCTAATCAAAATGTGAATAATATAATGTTGGTAAATAGTACCATGTGCTTTGCTTATTGTTATTATTTTGTTATGTAGATGTATGTAATGTGCAACTAGAGTGCATAAGAATGGGTAAAATTCAAAAAATAATTGGCTAGAGAGATAATATTAAGGATTTATTTGACTATGTGATATATTTTACCATTTTAGAGTAAGTGACAACATCATTTGTATTGTATTAGTAAAACCCATAATCAAATAATTTGTGAATCAAGTCATCATCTATGTAATAGTTTTTTACTAGAATACTATGACCTCGTTCGACTAAATTTATTTGGAATGAGATCCAAACCTTCTCCCTTGCTAATATAGTTATGCCAAAGTATTTCATTATATGAAACCAACTAATTTTAGGCATTGACGGTGTGTAATGTTTCTCGGGAGATGCAAGACGAATAGAAATATCGTGACATTCAATTTTGATTGATTTTTGTTCACTAGATTTTGTTTTTTGGTTTAATTACAAGGAAGTTTTGCCACTAAAAAATATTTCTTTATTTTCTTAGGCATTGTGAATGATTCAATATGCAAAGACATCAAAGTTGGGTTGTTAGCATAGTGGTTGACAACAATAGAATATTAATTATCATGTATTTTGATGTACCTACAAGCATCGACATTACGGTGATAGTGACAACATAATAACAACATATAAATATAAGAGTCCTAGAGTGGACGAGAGACTTCCAATAAAATATATAATAATAAAATTTATTATTGCTAAATACAATTACTATTATCACGCTCACACTACAATTTTTATAAATATCAATATATGAAATGTATAAGTCGAATTATAAAATAGAATTTATTGAAACTTTTAGATAGATAAAAATTAGAATTTTAATTTATAAAATTGTTCATAGAATGCTTTATTTCAAACACACACACATATGATTTGTTGTTATATAATAAACAATATAACTAATATGATATCTAATATTGTATATAAATAATTAATATATAATATATAGTTTAACTTAAAATACAATTTGGATAACTAATCACTTTATTTAGTATTATATATTATCTGATAACATAACATGATATATTATATTATTAATAATTATTGAAAATATATTATTTATATATTATAATTAAATTAATTATAACAAATTTTTGTAATATAGTTAATAATCCTTTTCTTGCACACATTTTGTTTTCCTCCCTCCTATTTCTATCTATTTCTTATATGTACACACTACACTATATAACTATAATATATTATATTTAACATTATATATTAATATATCTCTCTCTCTCTCTCTCTCTCTCTCTCTCTCTCTCTCTCTCTCTCTCTCTCACACACACACACACACACACACACGCGCGCGCGCGCGCGCGTGCGCGCACACACACACACACAATCATTGTATCTCCCTCCCTATCTCTATCTTGTTAGCATTATGATCTATGTTGTTATTTATGTCAACCTATGGTGTGACATTAATGTTAGCTTGTTGAGGCTAGAGAGGTGTTGAGGTTGTGACATTGATTGACAAATAAGATTTGAAAGACTAGTTGTTGAGGACGTGACATTGATTGGTAAAGGAGATTTGAAAGACTATTGAGTAATAAATTATTTATGAAGAAGATTTTAATTATGATGATTAAATGCTTGGCATTGAGTGTTTATAGGTTCTAATGATTGCACAAAGACAAATTGTGGTATATCTAGAAGATAGAAGTATGACAAGTAGGACTATGTAAGAAAGAGTATTTGAAGACCTTATAATGGGAGAATGATTTGCATTCCTCTATATAAGATGATAATGACTTTCAATTCTAGTTATGAGAATATTGCACTATCATGTTTTCAGGTCTCCAGCATATCATTTGATAGAGATATGATGCACTATTTGGTTGACAACATGGCTGGCTTCCAGGAAGGATTGGACAATCTTGGAGAATGCTTTGCATTGATCTACATTAATATTTTAGGGTATGTGGTTTGGTGGACATGGTTAGATGGTTCGTGCAGTGTTTTAGCTCACATATATTTTGATGGTTTTCTTTGTAGGTGAAGATATGTTGTCACATGTACTATTTTATTGTTTGTATTGACTCCTAGCTGACTAAGCTATTTGTGGTGACTAGATTTGAGTATTATTGGTCTGGATACAAGTTAAGAAAATACTTAAGAGGATTATAATGATTTTATTATCGCATTTCATGCTTCAGATAAAGCTATATATTTCAAAGAGCATTTTTGGCTTATCAGTAACCTACTTGTAATGCTTTCTACACATTACCTTTGGGACTAGCTTGGAAAATGTTGTGATACTTGTGGATAAATTATATTATTTGAGGAAGGCCTTTTGTGATGGATTTGGGTCCCCTTTATCTCCTGGGGTGGACCACATTAAGTATTTGTGCTCAAGATGATCAACTTTGTGCTAATAATATTTATACCTTGTATGGTCAACCTTTCTTTGGTCGACCTTGTTAATGTTTCCAATTAACAAATCTGTGTGTGTGTGTGTGTGTGTGTGTGTGTGTGTGTGTGTGTGTGTGTGTATGAATATGAGTGGAAAAGGATGATTTGGGTAAGAGAGAGTATGATGAATTTGTTAAGCTTGTTTAGATTAAGTGTAAAGGAAAAGTTGTGCAAATAAGGCAAGATAGAGGTATGAATTGTTGAATAAGATGGAGAGTTCACTATAGAAAATCGAGAGATCGTATTGTCATTCTTTCACTATGTCTATTGGGAAGTAGTGAGTTTCTTCTAGCAGATTTATAAAGATATATATTTATCCTCTTGAGGGTTAGTTATATCCTTGGTAGTGTTCCTAAAACAACAAGGACAATGAGTTCCTTGGCTTCTATCCTAAATTTTTTTAATTCAATATTTTCATATAGTGAGTGTATTTCTCACTGTGTTTTTTCCCATCTTGAGTTTTCTACATAAATATGGTGTTCATGTGTATGAGTTATCACTACTATATCTTTTGTTGATTGTTTGGATTAATAAATAGTTACTAAGAATTGTGGTAGAATTGTTAAGATTTAATTATGTTGATTCACCATCTCCCCCTTCTCAAAACCTGTGGTGTTCAACAATTGGTATCAGGCAAAGGTTCCTCTACAAGAATCTTAACTACTTGAGGCAGATCTAAAATTGTTGGTGAGTAGAGTACCAAAGTACCTAAGTCTGATGGAACAAATTATACCTTTTAGAAGGAGAGAATGGAGTCTCATTTGGATTCTATGCCATATGTTATTCTTGATGCTATTAGAAACTGCTATGTCCCTTTAACATCATGTACTCTTACTACTCAAGAAGAAATTAAATCACATGAGAACAATGCAAAGGCAAGAAATATAATTAGTAGTTTGGGTGATTTAGAGTAATTGCTAAAAGTCATGGGTTTCAAATCTACATTTGATGTATGGGAGAAGCTTGGTAGTATTTACGAAGGAGACAAAAATATCAAGAAGATCAGGTTGCAAAATCTGAAGCACAAGTTTGAGACCCTGAAAATGTCAGAAGATGGGAACATTGAAGGTTGCCTATGTTGTGTAAATGAAATGTCAACTCTATTAGAGGGTCTAATGGATCCCTTGAAGGAAATGTAGTGGTGTTGAAAGTGGTGAGGACAATGACTAAGCTATACAAAACCCTATTTATCGCTATTCAACAAAGTCAAGATATGGAAAAGTACACTTTAGAGGAGCCATATGGTGTTGTCACTATATTTGAGTTGTCAATACTTGAGGATAAGTAGCATGAGAAGAAAGATGTTTCTTTCAAGGCAACTAAAAATACTCAAGATGAATCTGATTTGGATGTAGAGGCAAAAATTGATACAAGACTAAAGAAAGGTTCCAACAAATATAGAGGTAAGTTACCCTTCAATTGTTTCAATTGTTGAAGAGTAGGACACTATGCTGCTAAATGTCCTTTTAGAGAATATAGGAAGAAACCTGATGTTGATGAAAGGAAACAAGTCTAAAAAATATATAACAAGAATGTTAGATCATATAACATAGATAAGGAAAAGGAATTTTTTTGCACAATAGAAACCCATTCATCAGAGGATGAGGAAGGAAGTGACTCAAATGATGAATTACTATTTTTGGCATTAAGGATAATGATAATGTCAAATCAGAAGGACAAAATAATGATTTGCATGTGATAGAAGAATTTGGATCTTGGATAATTAATTTGTGGTTGCTCAAACCATATGATAGGTGATAGAAAGGCATTTTCTAATCTTGAAAGTTATGACAATGGGTTAGTTTCTTTTGCTGAAAAAGGTTTTGTACCTATATGTATAAAGAGAACTATTTCAATTGATGAAAATCGTAAAGCTATTGATGTCTATTATGTAAAGATATTAAGAAAAATTCCTTTAAGTGTCAGTTAGTTGTGCAATAAAGGATTTTAAGTCAATTTTCTTGGAGGAAAATGGGAAATAAAAAAAGGCTCTGGAAAGCTTATTGTAGAAGGGATAAGGAATGATAATGTGTATAATTTGAAGAAGAGCAATGGAGGCAGTTTTTCATTAGCACTAAAAATGAATGTCGAGTATGGAACAAAAGACCATGACACATCAACTTTGACAATATGATGAAGATCAATTCCTCTAATGTTGTAAGATACATGCCAAGGGTTCCCAGACCCGTAAGCATAATTTGCAGACAATATCAAATGGGAAAACAACCCAAAAACATATTCAAGAATAAGGAATATTCAATCACAAGACCTTTGGAGTTGATACAGATTGATCTTTGTGGACCTACAAGGACAAGAGTGCTCAATGGTGAAAGGTACTTTAGGTTTCTTATTGATGGTTATACTAGAATGACATGGGTGACTTTATTGAGAGAAAAATCAAAATCTTTAGATAGATTTACAATTGTTAAGAGTTTGGTTGAAAATCAAATAGATACTAGGATTAAATGTCTAAGGTCTAATAGAGGAGGAGAGTTTACATCATATGAATTACTAGCTTCTGTGAAAAGTATGGAATTAGAAGACAACTATCTGCCCCTAGGACTCCACAACATAATGAATTGATTGAAAAGAAAAACAAAATTGTTGTTGAGATGGCTAAGACAATATTGAAGGATGATAATCTGCCAAATGTCTACTGGAGAGATGAAATAAATACCGATATTTATCTTCTAAATAGAGTGCAAATCAAATTAAATCATACAAAGACTCTCTGCGAGTTATGGTTCAGAAAAGCACCTACTATCAAATATTTCAAAATCTTAGGAAGCAAATGCTATATTAGAAGAGATGAAGGAAATTTTGGAAAATTTGATGCAAGATCAGATGAATGTATATTTTTGGGATACTCTAGTACAAGCAAGGAATATTGGTACTACAATATGATACTAAAGACAGTGGTGGAAAGTGCAAATGTCAAGGTCAATGAACTATGGGACTATACAACTCTAGAACCAAATATTGAGTTAGAAGAGGTTCCTATTACTCCTACAGAAGAAACAAATGCTCTAGAAAATAATAGTAAAGAATCAGAGGATGGAGAGAAAGAGAACAAACTCCAAGGACACCTATCAGGTATGCTCAGAGAGATCATCTAGATAAAGGAACAAATTATTGTCTAGACAAGGATACAAGTGTTTAAACAAGGAGAAGACTTGCTAAGGTAGGTGAGCAATCAAACTATTGTCTTCTTTTTACAATAAAACCAAATAATTATGGATAAGAAAGCAACGATGAATGTTAGATAAAAGCTATGGAATAAGAATTGGATCAAATACAAAAGAACCAAACATGAGAGTTAGTACCCGAGCTGATGGACAAAAATGTAATTGGAACTAAGTGGGTATTTTGGAACAAGGTGAATCAATACGAAAAAGTTATTAGAAATAAAGCAAGACTAGTATGTAAAGGTTATGCTCAAGTTGAAGGAATTGATTTTGAAGCAACATTTTCTTTGGTAGTCAAAATGGAAGCTATTAGAATGCTTTTGGCTTTTGCTGCACACAAGAATTTTAAGGTTTATTAGATGGATGTTAAGTCTGCATTTTTTAAATGTAGAACTTGAAGAAGTATACCTAGAATAACCAGAGGGTTTCAAAATGTGAGAAGATCTAGATATGGTTTGCAAACTCAAGAAGGTGTTGTGTGGACTTAAGGAAGAACCTAGGGCTTGGTATGCTAGACTATCTACAAAGTTCAACAAAGGTACAATAGACAATGATATTTACATTAAGATGAAAACAGATAAGTTGACAATATAAATAGTATATGTTGATGATATCATATTTGGAGGTGATGACAATGACTACAAGAAATTTTCTAAAGAAATGTAGAAAGAATTTGAAATGCTTATTATTGATGAAATGCCATTTTTTCTTGGTCTTCAAACCATGCAAAAGGAAGATGGTATTTTTATTTTTTAGACCAAGTACATTAGATAATTGATGAAGAATTTTAGAATGCAGGAGTCCATGCCTGTGACAACTCTTGTGGCTAGTGATTGTCAATTGAGCAAGGATGATGAGTCTTTGAAGGCTTATCAAAAGCTATACATATAAATAATTGGTAGAATGTTATACTTAATAGCTTGAAGACTAGATATTATGCATGAAATCTTCTTAGCTGACATATATCAAGAAAATCCAAGACAATCTCATGAATTGGAAGTAAAAAGAAAATGTAGATACTTGAAAGGTACTCTGAATTTTGGCCTATGGCATAGAAGAGATGGTGATTTATCACTTAAAGATTTTATTGATGCTAATTGGGTAGGATGTGCAGATGATAGAAGAAGCACTGGTGGTGGAGCATTATTTTTAGGAGACAGGTTGGTCTCTTGGACTAGCGAGAAACAAGATTTGGTTTCACTATCCACTGTAGAGGCATAATACATTGTAGTAATGTCTTACTATTCTTGGATCATTTGGATGAAGCAGATACTTAAGGACGTGAAAATAGCTTTTGATAAAGTAACTCTAATAATGTGTGATATCATAAGCGCCATTAATATCTCAAAGAATTTAGTGATGCACTCAAAGACAAAACATGTCTCTATCTACTATCATTTCTAGAGGAAGAAATTTGTTGAGAAAGGAGTTAAGTTGGAATATGTGCCTACCAAGGAAAAAAATGCAAATATTTTCACTAAAGCTCTGGCTAAGTATACTTTTGAGTATCTTATATGGAAATTAGTAGTTTTCACCCCTCCCTTTTCAAACTATATGCATAAGAGGAGTGCATATTTCCAAGGGGAGAGAAATTATCTATCCTTTGTCTCCTAGATTGATGCTATGACTACTATCGAGGGAGCAATGCAGGTGGAAGAGTGTAGAAATGGACTACAAAGAATCATTTCCCTAATAGGGGGGTTTTAGAATATATTGGGATTGTTGCTTGTATAATCAAAGAGGGAGAAACTTTGCGTCCTTTATCCTTGATGTCAAGAGGGGATAAGGAAGTTCATTAAGGTAGTTCATTCCAATTGTCATTGGTGTTGGCACCAATGACAAAGGAAAAGATTGTGAGCATTATCATCTATGTTGACATTGATGTCAACCTATGGTGTGGCATTGATGTCACCTTGATAAGGCTAAAAAGTTGTTGAGGGTGTGACATTGGTTGTCAAAAAAGATTTGAAAGACTAGTTGCTAAGGATGCGACATTGATCAATGAAGAAGATTTGAAAGACTATTGACTACTAAATGATTTTTGAAGAAGATTTTAAGTATGACGATTAAATGCTTGTTATTGATTGTTTAGAGGTTCTAATGATTATACTAAGATAGTTTGTGGTATATCCAGAAGATAGAAGTATGAAAAACATGAATATGCAGGAAATAGTATTTGAAGATATTATGAGAGAATGCTCTACATTCCTCCACATAAGATGATGATGGATTACAATTATGGTTATATTAAAGAAGTTCTATGAATATTGCACTATCATGTTTTTAGGTCCCCATCTAATCATTTGATAGACATATGATGTGTTGTTTGTATAACAACATGGCTAGTTGTCAATAAGGATTGGCTAGACTTGAAGAATGCTTTGCATTAGGATTTCTGCATATGCAGTTTGGTAGACATGGCCATATAGTTTTGTGCAGTATTTTAGTTCAGGTATCTTTTGACGATTTTCTCCATAGGATAATATTTGTTGTCACAAGTGCTACATTGTTGTATGTGTTGGCTCCAGGGTGACTCAACTATTTACGATGATTGGATTTGATTATTATTGGTTTGGATATAGGTTAAGGAAATACTTGAGAGGCTTATAATGATTTTACCATGGCATGTCATGCTTTGAATGGAGGTATATGTTTTAGAGAGTGTTTTGGGCCAACTGATAAACTACTTTTGACATTTTTCTACACGTTACTTTATGACCAACTTTAGAGAATGTTGTGATGAATTATATTAGTTGAAAAAGACCTTTTGTGATGGATTTGGGTCCCGTTTATCTTTTGGGGTGGATCACATTAAGTATCCGTACTGAAGATAGCTGACTTTGCGTAAAGATTGTTTATATCTTCTATGACTAGCCTTGTTAGTATTTCCAATGGACAAATCTCTACATATATGAGAAGAAAAGAATGAGTTGGGTAAGATAGTGTGTTGGGAATTTGTAAAGCTTGTGTGGATTAAGTTTGAATGTGAAGTTGTGCAAATAAGGTAGAAAAATGGTATAAATTATTGAATTTGACAAAGAGCTCACAATAGCAAATCACGAGATCTCGTTTTCATTCTTTCACTATGTCTATTGGGAAGTAATGAGTTTCTTCTAGCATATTTGTGGAGATCTATATTTATTCTCTTGAGGCTTAGTTAGATCCTTGTTAGTGCACCTAAAACAATAAGGGAAATGATTTCCTTGGCTTCTAGCCTAAAATTTTATAATTTAATATTTGTATACATTGAGTGTATTTCTCACAACGATTTTTTCCATCTTGGGGTTTCCACGTAAATCTAGTGTTCATGTGTATGTGTTATCACTGTTATATCTTTTGATAATTAATTGGGTTAATAAATTGTTATTAATGCTATATCTTTTGCTAATTAATTAATTATATCTTTAGCTTCTATTGGTTGTTAGGTCTCTTAGGTTTTTTTTACTTAGTCTTTAAGGTCATGGGTCCTTGTAATTCATGTCACCCTCTCTCTCTCTCTCTCTCTCTCTCTCTCTCTCTCTCTCTCTCTCTCTCTC
>MU224381.1:1224915-1238885 GCA_018584345.1 Thuja plicata
TGATTCCTTATGGGTTCCCTGGCGGGGACATTACATTAGGGATCACAATACAACTTTTTTCTTCTAGACCAATTTTGTTCTAACCTTTGATTTGTATTCGTCTTCAAAGTGTGATCGTGCCTTGCATCGAATATAGAATCACCTATCCTCCTCAATTTTGACTTGTTGGCGCCATTTCACCCCATTAGCATAAGCCCAAATTGATGATGAAATTGTATTGATCGTAGCAACTTGAAATTGAACATATTTGCCCATGTCATCGTTGAAACATGAGGTGTCCAAAGCAATGAAGGTGCCCAATGTTCTTCCAATTCTTTTGATGCATCGCTCCATACAATATACCAGTGGTAGGTTGTTAAGGCGTATCCACAATGGATAGTCATAAGGGTGATAATTCATCAGATCAAAATTGTGGTTCCAGGGCATCATGTAAAGAGGGTGGCCATTCATATACCAGATGTTAGCCTCGACAACCTTCCATTTAATTTCTTCATTAGCAAAGATGACGGTAAATAATTATTTGGTCATGAATCTAATGATGACTTTCGTTTTCCAATTTTCAGCAATCAAGTCTTTGACAAATTTCCTGCTAGGTCGACCACCCGAAAATCTGCATATGAATGCAAGTCTCTCCATGATGGCGAATTCCTCAACGATTTCAATGGCAACATCAATTTCTAATTCTTCGCTTTGCCCAAGCGTAGACGCCCGATCCTTCTTCCTCTCAGGCTCGCGCCCTCGAGCCTGCTCCCATTCCAGTGGCGCCAAATTCATCTTAGTTTGGGTGGCGTCATTGGAGAGCCCATCAGGCGTCTGCCGATCATCCTTACCCTCAGTGCACAGATCCATCGTTGGCGATCAATTCTGCTCCTCGACATTCGTCTCTGCCCTTCACTGCACCATTTTTCCGCTCGCAAATGTTTTTATAATTACAACTATTTATTAATATATTGATACATAATTGACTTTATTATTAAAAACATGTTCACCAATTTTTTAAATTTTCAAGTTTAAAATTTAACCGAATATACTACACAATTGTGTAAAAAAAATATTAAAAATTTCCCTAATAGACCTTCCACACCTCATTGGCGTACCCATTACATGTAAGATGGAGAAACAAAATCTCCATAAATTTTAATTTATTTTTCAAATACCTCGACTTCCAGTATTTTACGTGTTTCGGCAAGGGGGCTTGATTGAGCGGAGGGATCTGTTATACATTTGGGAGTCTGAATTCATCATCGAGCCATGTAAGTATTCTCTTTATATCTCCCACTATACATGTTTCCGAACACTTCTCAAACGTCTATCAAGAGTCTTAACTGTCTTTTCATGGAATTTAACCTCTTTCAAATATTTTATCTATAGGCCTGCATTTTGCAAGACAGTTGGAACTCTTCTAGGGTTAGAAAATTGGTTCAGTGAGGAATAACATTTGGGGGATTTTGCTTTGGATTGGCTATTCGTTGGCAATTCGAGTATTTTAACAGTATAATTCATAAAATTTGTCTTTGGATGCTGATCAAAATTATGCTCAAACAAAATAAAAAATTTGCTTTATTATTTCGATTTTCATGGAGAGAGAATTAAAAGGTACCGTATTCACTCAATAATCTGCGTTGCAATTTTCTTTAATGTGTTTTTTGGGGTGTTTCTATCATGTAAGTCGGCGTTGACTGTAGAGTCGGGTTGGATCACGTTTCTAAGGTCTGTAAACTTGGGTTATGGTCAAGTATAACCTTTAGCTGTCACATCACAATATCGTCATTTGTCTGCTTTAGTTATGAGCTGATGGATTACACTCTACGAATTCCCCTTTTCAAATTCTGCATTGGGGTTCAAAACAAGCTCAATGTGACATGCATTTTTGTTTGTTATGGCTACATTAATTCGTGCACTTTGGACTGCTCATTAGGTTCATTCAGCAAATTCTCTGGCCTGCTTTATTGTGGCTGCATTATTGAAGGGGCTTGGCATGGCATCCTTTGATGGGATATGAGCAGTCTTCATTGTAACTGCTCCACCTTACTACTTAGTCTCATTCACTGGGCTGTTTTGTGTTGGTTTTATAGCAGAAATAACATACACAGCACAAAACAAAACTAGAGAACACAAAACTCAGAAATTACCCTGGGAAAACCCTCCAACTTGAGTGGGAAAATCCAGCCACAAAGATCAATTTATTAATGATAAACAGGAGTCTGATTTACAATACAAACTGAAGCAATAATGATTTCTCCTCTGAATCTGCAGACACTTAACAAAGAATACTCTAAACAAGAATATTGAACCACAAATGATCACCACAGCAAGGAACAAAAAAACGGTGACCTCAGAAGATACAAGAGTTGTCTAATATAATGAATATATCTTCCACCTGAAGAGGCGGACTCTTCATTGTCTTTCCAATGAAGAGTCTGCCGTAACACATGAAGAGTCCGCTGAGACAACTGAAGAGACTGTCGTTACAAAGGTGAAGACTCTTCATTGTCTTCAAGTGCCCGATGAAACAATGAAATCGCTGACGTTGCAATGAAATATGGACGGCTGACAGAATATGAATCAACAGAGACTGCTACCTTAGTCATTTATTTAATTGTATTTTGCAGAGAAAGAGATCTCTCGAAGCTATATCTCCAACACTCTCTCTTAGCTAGGGATGTATCTTTCTAGATATCCATTTCTTGGAATCTCTCAACATGACACCCACAATGGCTACACCCATTTGTGGAAAAGATTTATATCACGAAATCTCTCAACGTGATAACGTCATGGAATCACTCAACATGACGTCCACCATGGCTACTCCCATATGTGGAAAGAACCATATACACAAGCTCACATCACGAAGTCACTCAATGTGATGTCGTCATGGAATCTCTCTACATGATGTCCACCATGGCTACTCACATGTGTGGAAAGAAGCATATACACAAGTGCCCATCACAGAATCACTCAACATGATGTCGTCATGGAATCCCTCAACATGATGTCCACCATGTCTACTCCCATGTGTGGAAAAGCAACATCTCTCAAGGGCTTTCACCTCATATTTCTCTCACAGAGAAATATACACTACAAAGGCTTTCACCTCATATTTCTCTCTCACAGAGAAATATACATTACAAGGGCTTTCACCTCATATTTCTCTCTCACAGAGAAATATGCATTTTAGCACATAATGAGAGCAACTAATACTGAGACTCCCTCTCAACAGAGATTCCCTCTCAACAAGGGCAGCATTCTCCACAACATCAAGCAAAATCTCTAGATACATCAACTGGATCAGTAGATTCGAATAATACATCAGACTCCCTCTGAATGTTAGAGGTATCATTAGGAGATATGTCCATATCCTGAGGAGCCTCTTGTTCCTCAAGGTGCTTCCAATGGGGCTTCTACAACAAGATACCACTGTTACCCATCACTGTATGTACCCCCCTCGTTGTCCCACCCGAGAACAGTATGATTCACAGGTCCACTGCAGTACATGATAAACACTATATTCCCATAAAACTTCCTCCACCTGATTAGATTTCCGATCTCAAAATTCACTGCACCTGCTTCCTCAACATGAAGATGCACTGATGGAAGCTTCAGAGGTACAAACTCCTTGTGATCTCCATGGAACACTACAACACTTTGCCTATCCAGCTCTAATGACAACAATCTCGGCTGAAGGTAACCCACAACCAGTAGATCAATCATTCATCTGCTCAAAGTGGTGACTCTCTTGATTCTGCCAAGGTATCCTTAATAATGCCGTCTCAATAAGTCTGGAATTATACCACTGTAGTGTCTCTGCACGCATATAATTTCCAAGTGCCAACATGAGAAAGTCTAGGCGATAAATATAAAAACATCAAACCTAATAATAGAAGGCAACTTCCATTAGAATAAAACATCAAATATGATTAATAACAATTGCAGATAATCTCATTACTTCACAATGATAATTATTAACCTACGACAGCTGTAATCTTTTATAGTAATTTCAATTATCCCGCAGGTAAAATGGACCTAAAATACTTAAATAAAATATCCCAATTTAAAATATAAACTCTCAAAGCAGTCACAAAATTAGATTTGATAATAGGACTTATCTGCAAATTTGTTCAGCAAGAGACCTGATATACTGGAACAGAGGAATTGGATACAACCCCGCCAAACCCACTTTAGGACCAACTCCGGAATTTCAAATGTTGGAAGAAGAAATGTTCATGGCAGTAGTCACCATATCGTTATCGGAGACTTTTGAGTTTCTCAGATAATCACATAGATGAAAAAAACAGTATGTCCCAATTCACCAGAGCAAAAAATGGAATTCACACCAAAAACTCTGTAAGAAATTCGTCAAGGCACAAATAAATTCTTCTTGAAACTGCTTCACCGTCTGAAACTTCAGAAAATAAAAAAACTGTATATTTTTATCACCACATGTTGTAGATTCTTCTTCACCTTAAATCAAAATATGTCTGCTGTCCTTTGTTAATGTTTTAACAGGAATCGAAATAAGTAGCAAAACATGACAGAATAAAGAAAAATAAGACACTAATATTTATCCTGGGAAAACCCTCCAACTTGAGGGGAAAAACCCAGCCGCACAAGAAATGATGCTTTATTGATAAAATAATTGACATCTATGTACAATGCTTCAAACTGAACCAGCAATACATCTACTACACACAGAACCAGCAATATAATGCGTGACTAACACCTAAGCAATGCGCAAGACAAAGAAATATATAGAAGACTTGACTCTTCATCTTCGAAACTGAAGACTCTTTACATTCCAAGCACAAGTCTCTTCATTTCAAATGGATGTCTCTTCACATCTCCATGCAAGTCTTTTCATTTCCAAATGCAATGCCCTTCTCATTTCTTGGACAAGTGATTCGCCTTCAAGAGAAAGATAACTCCCAATGCTATATAACATCAACATCCTCGACTCACACTCGATTGAAAAATCGAAGAAACACCACCCAACATTTGAAGAAATAAGCCACCCACTTCAGCATAAAAGAAAAAAAAAACGCGGCTCCTGAAAAGAATGCATGATTTTTGCCCATACACCAAAACCACTTCACCTTCAAACTATACATGCAGCAGCTCACTTCAAACGCTCCACCCACATTCACGGCCACCTTAGTTTTTCAAAGACACAACAACACCCAACTTCCATTTAAAAAAAACACGACTCCCCTGTCTTTCATCATACTCTAAGTTGCTTTAGCAGCCATCGAACACAGAACGACGGCATATGCGTTTTCACCCTCCTTCACATGGTTATAAAAAGTCAGAACAATTATTTTTTGAAAAAACACTCCAAGTATTTAAGAAGGAGATACACTTGCAAATAAATTCTTTAATCGCTTCCTCGGAACCTTTACACCCAACGTTGCAAATGACACCGCCCAGCCAAGAATAGAATATACGATCAGTCCGTAGAAAATAAAGAGCTGTCACCACTTTAAAAAATGTTACTTTAATTATCTTCACCTTGTATTCCCTCCCCATCACAGTCTTCTCGACAACTATCATTGTCGAAAGCAAGGGAAGACGAAGAAAAAGAAGAAATTTGAAACTTGGCTCTGATACCATGTTGGTTTTATAGCAGAAATAACATACACAGCACAAAACAAAACTAGAGAACACAAAACTCAGAAATTACCCTGGGAAAACCCTCCATCTTGAGGGGGACAAATCCAGCCACAAAGATCAATTTATTAATGATAAACAGGAGTCTGATTTACAATACAAACTGAAGCAATAATGAGTTCTCCTCTGAATCTGCAGACACTTAACAAAGAATACAAAGAATACTCTAAACAAGAATATTGAACCACAGATGATCACCACAGCAAGGAACAAAAAAACGGTGACCTCAGAAGATACAAGAGTGGTTTAATATAATGAATATATCTTCCACCTGAAGAGGCGGACTCTTCATTGGCCAATGAAGAGTCTACTGTAACACATGAAGATTCCGCTGAGACAACTGAAGAGACTGCTATTACAAAGATGAAGACTCTTCATTGTCTTCAAGTGCCCGATGAAACAATGAAACCGCTGACGTTGCAAGGAAATATGGCTGACAGAATATGAATCAACAGAGACTGCTACCTCAGTCATTTATTTAATTGTATTTTGCAGAGAAACATATCTCCCGAAGCTATATCTCCAACATTTTGTTGTATACAATTAGTTGATTAAAAGTTTCTTACTGAGTTTTTGTGTATGGTTGTTGAATATAGGTCCGGTGACTGAACATAAGAGCTATTAGTGCTTAATGTTCCTTTTTTTTTTATTTAGAGGAGAATTGCTAATGCCCATTCTTTATCTCACTACTGGTGAATTATAATGTAAAGGAGAATTTGGGAAACATTAAGTGCAGAGCTTGCATTTGAACCCTATTTCTCAGCAAATGAAAGTTAGACTTAGGATGTTACCCAACTTTGGCTGGGTGCATAAGAGTGATCAATTTCAACAGCATAACTGTAGAGAGTGTCTCCTATCTAAGTGGACACAGGATAGGATTGATAATTTGCTTCCAGGTTAGGTTTTAGGTTCTTTCTTCATTATGAACAACTTTCTGTGTTTTAACTTTGCAATTGAATGATAAATAAGAATTCTTTCCAGTAAAATAGACTTTGTTTAACCTATAATGATATATTTAAGCCTTCAAGTTCTATTCTTAAGTCCAGCTTCAAGCAATTTCAAGTTCTAGCTCATATTTCCGTGTCTAATTCAGGGTTCTGTTAAAGAACATATTTTATGTTTCAGAGTCATATTTGTCATCCCATATTTTATCTCTTATGAAATTGTGTGTACAATTTCCACTCATAATAACAGCTTATCTACCAGGAGCATATCAATGGAATCAGAGCCACTCTTATGCCCTCCTAGTGGATGCTAGAAATCTTTGCCAAACACCTACATAAATGAAAACTTAATATATGAAGTTGCATTGGTTGTGGGGCTAATAACAAGTTTATTGGAAAGGACAACAGAAGCCATATATAATTGAGTCAAATGTTACATATTTTGGTTGCAGCAATTGAAATAGGGGAACAGCAGTATCAAAGAGTAATGAAGAGGGAGTCCATTGGAGCTTCCACAATCGAAGAAGGGAGGCTTCTTGTTCTGAACTTTATTGGATTCAATTTGCAAGAAATAATGGAAAAAAGGTACTGTAGCAATCAAGATAACCTAGAAGGCAGTGACTTCAATCGAAAGCACTCGAGAGACTCTCCGCATGCAAGTTTGATGGATTCTGTAAAGGTGTTGAACTGAGGGCTTGGATAGGCAAGTTATATTGATTGTTTATGGTAAAATATTGTTTTGGAGATTTGTTATAGGCAAGTTATACTGATTGTTTTCAAGATTGTTATAAAATGGAACTTTTTCCTTCATGCCTTGATGTGCCAGTGTTTAATTAGTGGAAAGGGTTGAATGCAAGGAGAATGACAAATGACAGTTTGGAAATGCCACTTGAAACCAATTTGTAGCTGCTTTTAATTATATGATTTAGGTGTATACTCAAGAAGCTCATCTTTTGTGCCAAATAAGCATGAAGCAACATGCACTGTAGTGTACCAGTAAAAGAGTTCCATGAAGATAGCATATGTTTAGAAATATCTGTCAAGAGAGTAGTTGCCGTCTACAATGATGGATTAGAAAAATCAATCAAAAGTTATCTCAAAGCTTTCAAGCCTGCTAGTCTTGAGGGGGTCATTGTGCAGGAAGAATCTTATTCAAAGGTTTCATTTTATTTGATTTTAAGATATCATGAATCTTTTTCAGCAGCAAGAGCACATCAGAAATACAATCTACATTATGGTTCTACCTTATTCCTTTGGTTGGATGGTCATGGAAGTAGCCTCACAGTCCTGTTGTCATTCTCCCTTACAACTGGAAGGGATTTATTGTTCGATGGTGAAGAAGGTGGAGTCCACATTTATCAGTAATTTGTTTCTTATGTTTGGTAGGTATTTTAATTTATATGAATTTAATGGAAAAGTAGTTCAAGGAACACTTGTGCAGAGCCACTGCAAGAATTGACATGATTTAGATTTTGGATGAAAAATGAGACATGGTTGAAAATTACCAGAACGGATTAGTGGGTACTATGGAGGAAATTGCTAATCTTGATGATAAGGTCCAGCAACAGATCTTGATGATTGCCATGCTGTCATTGTAAGACTAACTCAATGTCAGATCTTGAGAGTGAGAAGCAAGGTTAATGGAAGAACCATGGTGGCTCTTATTATTTTTTGTAGCACTCATAACCCTATAAACTTCAAGTGAGTATTATTTGCAAAGTTGAAACTTTAATGATTAGAAAGTAACAGTGACCATTGACCAATGACACTGCACTTATAGTTGGACAAGGGTTAATATTCATATTTTATACAATAGTCTCGACTCTTGGGTGGTACTCTTTTTGTCATGGAGGTGCAATTGTTGATGGTCTGTGGTGATTTCCATATGAATCTTCAAAGCTGAACTTGAATACTTGGACAGAACAGCAGATAATCACAGTCAGAAGCTTTCACCTGGTGTAAATAAAAGGATTTAAAAACAGACATACTAAACAGCTTGTAAGGGTGACTCAAGATTTTGTTTACTGTAATGACATGGAGGGTTTGCACAATAAGGTACCTGTTTGGAAATGCGGCATCTGGTTGAGTTTGTAGATGTATTTCAGGACCTGTTACACAGGCTATCATTAGTTAAGGACTATAAATAATTCAATATTTAACATTTCAAGTGTCTAGGCAAAAAACAATTTAGCTATGGATTACTGTTATTAATGCCTGGAAATTGTGAGGAGATAATAAGATAGTACGGGGAAGAGCACAGCATCTATTAAAAAGTGCTAGCTATAACAACAACAACCATCATGACTGAAAATACTTAAGATTTATCAAGCTAGTAAACAGCCACATCCTAAAAATCATAAATAGTTTTTTTTCCTATGTTTTACCAAGTTTCTGGGATGGGGGGATGTAATGACCCCAACTGGAACTTTACTTGATTTACCCTAAAATTCCCAACTAGGGTTTGGATTGCGCTTGGAAATGGCAATTTGTAATGTTCCCTACTAAGAGGTTGCCAATTCCCAATGATTAACATACATCACTATGCATTTAAATCAGATTAAATTAAGAATTTAGAAACAATTACTGCTTCATAATACAGAACTACAGATTTAATTTTCGAACCAGAATATAGAATTTTGCAACAAATTAAATGCAGAAACTCAGAATAACAAATAACAATGAAGATTTTATCCTGGGAGTACCCTCCTCTTGAGGGAAACAACCCAGCCCACAAAAGATGATTCCTTTATTCAGTTCTCAAAACAATTACAAGACTCCTTGCTTATCAAAACTTTCACAGTTTATAATAGAAAGTCACACACTAATAGAGAAACATGACACATAGAATTTCATACAGCAGATTAACACCAAACTATGATCACAGTAACACCAGAAAACAAAGCCGACTCACTGCTAATCACATGGAACCAGTAATCACAATACCGTCATACTGCTAATACGATGACCACACAACCAATGCCGTCACACTGCTGAATACACAGAACCACCAAAAACGGATGCTGTCTTACTGCTAATACGATCTTGATCCCCAAAATTGAGAGGAGTCCCACCAAGCTAAGGATATCTCATGCGAGAATACCAAATGACAATAGTAATGGGGCATACGCGGAAAAGAGTAACTAACGTCGTTAAGAAATGAATTGACCACCACAAATTGGGAACCGTCGACTTCCATAATTAAAGCTGCCGGCATATACAAAGATTACGTGATGGTAAACATTGCCAACAATACATTAATATGCGCACGATGCCAAGTGGCAACCAACACACGTGCTCGATGCCAAATCAGCACACTCATGAAACAAGGAGTGAATATGAGAAACCCTTTAGATGCCATAAAGCTCGACAACAGAGAGGAATTAAAACACGCACAAGAAATGAATGAAGACTGAAGAAAGAGAACTTCTACAACACAACTTTAGCAGGGACGTAGATGACACCATCAGAGAAGCTTACGGCAATCAACAAAGGTCTGAAGATCTCTATTGCAGCTACAAACTTCAACACTCCCTCTTAGCAAGAGAGAGAACTTCAATATGTCATCGCATGACAAGTACACATAGCTGCAAACAAAAGAAATGTCAACAAAAATCTCATCACAGATTTTCTCAATATAAAATTTTTATCTCAGCATAACAACATTCACTATGGCTACTCTCAGAGGGTGAAAAACAAAAAAAAACAAAACCAAGTTATGGAGTCTCACACATGACTTCCACCATGGCTACTCCCAGAGGGTGGATCCACCATAGCTACTCCCAGAGGGTGGAACAAGGGCTTTCACCTCAAAATTCTCTCGCAGAGAAGAATGTATTAACAAGGAATTTCACCTCGAACTTCTCTCACAGAGAAGAACTCATTAACAAGGGATTGCACTTCGAACTTCTCTCACAGAGAAGAACTCATTAAACAAGGGAATGCACCTCAGACTTCTCTCACAGTGAAGAACTCATTGAACAACATGAATAAGAAATACTGAAGCTGAGACTCTCTCTCAGCAAGAGCATCATTCTCCACAATACCAAGCTTATCTCGAAACTAACAAAACTTCACTCTAGGAAGTGGCTTGGTGAGAATGTCCGCTGTCTGCTCCTCTATACAAATATACTTGAGGTCAGTTGCTTTCCTTTGAACCATATCGCTCAAGTAATGATATTTTATTTCCACATGTTTGGTTCTATCATGGAAAACCGGATTAACCGAAAGCTTCACACAACTTTGGTTATCACAAAGAATCATTGTAGGCTCCAAAGGCTGCCTGAACAATCCTGCAAGCAATTTACGAAGCCATACTGCTTCTCTTGCAGCCACACAAGCTGCAACATATTGTGCTTCAGCTGTACTTTGAGCAACACAAGATTGTTTCCCGTTGCACCAGGAATCATAATTGAACCTAGACTAAAACAACATCCTGAAATGCTCTTTCTATTAGGCACACAACCTGCCCAATCTGAATTAGAAAAGCCCCGCAAGTTCAACCCTTCACAAGAAGAATATTTTAGACCAAATCCCATTGTACCATGAACATATCTCAATACGTGTTTAGCTGCAACCAAATGAATCTGTCCTGGTTCACACATGAACTGACTTAGAGTATTAACAACATAACATATTTTAGGCCTAGTATTAACTAGATACATTAATGAACCAATTAATTGCCTGTACATAGTAGGATCAACGAAATCTGAAGTGGCTGCAACCTCATGTAATTTTTAAAGTTTAGCTTCCATAAGAGTTACCATTGACTTACAATCCAACATGCCAAATCTTTTTAGAATATCAATAACATATTTCCCTTGACTTAAGATAATCTCATTTGGGCTTTGCCATACTTCAAGTCCAAGGATGTAGTGCATAAGACCAAGGTCTTTCATTTCAAATTCAGAAGCTAACTCCTTACATTTCATAATGAGATCATCTTCACCAGTGAGAAACAAATCATCAACATAAAGTTCTAAGATTAATGCTTTATCATCAATTACCTTGAAATATAAATTTGGATCAACATCATTCTTTAGAAACCCAAGCTCAATAAGTAATGATCAATTTTCTCATACCAAGCACGAGGAACTTGCTTGAGGCTATACAAGGCCTTTTTTAATCTGCACACATGTGAATCCTTATCATGTATCACAAAACCCTCTGGCTGTTCAATATAAACCTCTTCCTCAATTATCCCATTCATGAATTTCGTCTTCACATCCATTTGATGAAGTTTCCTCCCCCTAACTGCTGCAACGGCTATAATAGTCTTGATAGAAGTGTAACGTGCTACAGGAGCAAATGTTTCTTCATAGTTTATACCTTCATTTTGAGAAAACCGCTGAGCTACAAATCTGGCTTTATATTTCTCTATACTCCCATCAACATCATGTTTTATTTTGAACAACCATTTAGAAGAAACAATAGATTTACCTTTGGGCCTATGAACAATGTCCTAGACATCATTCTTGATGATGGATTGATACTCCTCCATCATGGCATCTCTCCACACTTGCTGATTTAAAGCCTCCTCAAAACTTGAAGGCTCGGATGCTATAATGTGACTCATCAAAGCAACATATCCTACAAACTTATGTGGTCTTTTACTTTCCCAGGAAGTGCCACGTGGGGCTGCATATTTTTCAGCCTCTTGCATAGTATCCCCTACCCACAATGGTCTCTTCCTATCAGCTGAAACATTACTTGGACCAGCAGTAGTATCTATAGGATCAACACGATCAACAAGATCACCTGAATCTTCTAACTCCATAGCCTCCCTTTGAATCTTTGAAGGGGAATCAGGGACAGCCACATCCATAACTTGAGAAGGCTCAAAATCTTCTCTATCAATTTCCATATTAGATTCTTTAGACCTTTTGCAAGCAACATCTTCTTCAAAGGAGACATCTCTGCTGATTTCAATCTGCTTTTGACCTGCAATGTAAATTCTGTATGCTTTTCAAGATTCACTATACCCAACAAAAATGCCTTTCTTTCCTGAAGGTTCTAACTTAGTTCTCTTATCTTTTGGAACATGAATATACACTAGACATCCAAAAATTCTGAGATGACTAATATCTGGTTTAGGACCTGAGAAAATTTCTTCCAGAGTCATATTGTCAAGAATTGAATGTGGACCGCGATTCTGAACATACACTGCTGTCCTACAAGCTTCTGCCCATAAGAATGTTTGAAGACCTTGATCATGAATCATGGCCTTCGCTGCCTCAACTATATATCTATTCTTTCTTTCAGCTACACCGTTTTGTTGAGAGTTATAGGGAACACAAAACTCCCTCTTAATCCTAGCTTCAATACACAATTTTTGAAATATAACCGAGGTATATTCACCTCCATTATTAGACGTTAAAACCTTTATCTTCTTATTGGACAAGTTCTCAACAAGAGCTTTAAATTCTTTAAATCTGGACAACACTTCATCAGACTCTTTAGATTTAAGAAAGTAAATCCATGACTTACGAGAGTAGTCATCAATGAAAGTAACATAATACCAAAAGCCACTTAAGGAAGCAACTGGCATAGGACCACATAAATCAGAATGAATCAGCTCTAAGACATTCTTTGCTCGAGATTCACTACTATGAAATGGATTTTTAAATTCTTACCTAGAGCACACCCTTTGCAGAAGCCCTCATGATCTTGATTCAGCTTAGGAAGGCCAACTACCACCTTCTTCATTGAAGACAAAGTTCTGAAATTAAGATGAACAAACCTTTTGTGCCACAACTCACTTGAACTTGATGAATTATGTGCAAGTACTTGAATAGAATGAGCTGAAAGTCTATAAAGGCTGTCATGACGAACACCAATCTCACGTACTGACTTATTACTTGTGTTCTTCCATGCAAGAGCTTTTCCATCAGCAAAAGCAACATTGTAATCTTTATCTTCTAATGTAGAAATTGAAATCAGATTCCTCTTAATACCAGGAACAAACAAAACATCACTTAGATGGAGAGGAACTGTGGAATCCAACTGAAAAGATGTAGAATCAGCACCCTTCATAGAATAACATGCATCATCACCAATGATAACTTGAAGATGAGAATTTTTTTCTTTCCAATTAGAAAGGTGCTCATGATAACCTGTAATATGACGGGAGGCTCCACTATCAATGAGCCATGTATCACTGTCAGTAGGAATGTTGCTAGAAAGGGCATAAATAAATAAGAACCCTTCTGAATTTTCACTTGACTCTCTTTGAGGAGAAGAGTTTTCAACTAAGTTGCCGATTCGGGTTCGGGGACGGATTCGGGCTCGCGAATCCGGTTCGTGGATTCGTGAAAAAAAAAATTGCCGTTTGGGTTCGTAGGGATTCGTGAGTGTGTATATATATATATA
>MU224381.1:1238978-1260686 GCA_018584345.1 Thuja plicata
ACTGAATTACAAAATGCAAATTCAAAATATAGTTCATAACTTCATTAAAATTTGAAACATGATTCAATGTTCATCAATCATGAAAATTTCTATGAAGCACTTGAAATATGTAATGATAGCATATCATATCACTGATTTGCTTTCTAGTGCTGTTAGATATATTTCTGGTGAGTGTGGCTGGGAGCTCTCAATTCTGGTTAAATAATTTGGCTTGCTGTTTTTTAATGCGTGATCTCAGTATTTCCATGCTACGCCGAATTGAAGCTGTATGTTGTTCCAGGGCAGAGTTGGCAGGCTTTTTCTTCTTGACCTTTTGCTTGATGTGCTTATGAGTAATTGCAATGGCCAAGTCATTTGGAAACAGAGAGCGCCAAACTAATCCATGTAACAAGGTTGTCACAAATAGAGTTGAGACAGTTGTAGAAGATATGAAGGTGAGAACTAGTGCCAGGATTCTGGTGAAAGTGGTGTCTACTGAGTGAGAATATCTAATAGTAGCTATTTATGCTGCTGTCATTGGAAATGTGTATGCCCACTAGGCTACAGAGAACCTGCAAAACTATAAGCTTTTACTACAATATCTTAAAAAATATTGAAACAAAAAAAATTTGCAGGTATATTTTAAGTTTTGATTTAAAGCACGGACCCTGCCCGGATCCAGCACGGACCAGGTCGAGAATCCGGACCCGGACCCGGATCCAGGGTCCCAGACGCGAATCCGGTAACTTAGGTTTTCAACATTTGTAGCAGCCACTTGATGCTTAGGACTGGAAGTGCAATCTCTAGCAAAATGGCCGAATTTGTCACATCTAAAACATTGAATCCTAGAAAGATCCTTCTTTTTCTTGGAATCAGGGGCTGAATCAAAATTCTTATCTCTGAACCTATTGAAGTTGTCTTTCTTCCCTTTCCCTTTAGAAGTGTGGGAAGCAAGTACATGATCATCTTCATGATGAGTTTTACGACCAACACCTCTAGCTTCTAACCTGCACTCCTCTTGAATGCAATCAGCTCTTAATTGATCAAATTTAGGAAGTTCATCTCTACCACTGATTCCTTGGATGAAGGATTCCCAAGAGTTGGGAAGTCCATTCATAGCTAACATAACCAAATCTTTGTCTGCAAAGGATTCTCCAATGGCATTGAGTTGATCCTTTAATTCTGTAATTTTCATAAAGAAGGAGACAACCGATTCTCCTCTAGCTATTTCAACATGTAAAAGTTGACGTCTCAAGGGTAGAGCTCTACTAGTGTTGTTGAATTCATACAAGTCCTTCAAGGTCTGAAACATATCTTTGGCTGAATTCAACTTTGAAATGATAGGAACCAAATGATCCTGAACAGAATCGATTAGAATCTTCCTTGCCATGATTTTGTTCTTTCTCCATTGAGTTTTCTTAGCATCATCAGAAGGTTCTACTACTTCAGACTTCACATAGTCAAGAAGATCATTCTCTTCAAGCACAATTAGAATTCTAAATTTCCATGAAGAGAAGTTTGATGATCCGTCCAATCTGTCTTCAACTTTCAGTCCGTTCACCATTGTAAAGAGTTGAAACAAACAAATTGAAAGTGGATCAAAGAGAAATGTATAACTTAAAGATTGAGGTTCTGGATTGTTTCCTTAGACCTGCTTTGATACCATGTTAATTTTCGAACGAGAATATAGAATTTTGCAACAAATGAAATGCAAAAACTCAAAATAACAAATAACAATGAAGATTTTATCCTAGGAAAAACCTCCCTCTTGAGGGAAACAACCTAGTCCACAAAAGAGGATTCATTTATTCAATTCTCAAAACAATTACAAGACTCCTTGCTTATCAAAACTCTCACAATTTATAATAGAAAGACAACTGAATATCAATACCTTGATTCACAAAATCAATTATAAGAATACCAAAATACATATAAGACTCAAAACTATAACACTTAGTGCGATGATGTCCCAAACCTTCACAATATTGAAGTTACAATATTCAACAATACACTACGACACATATTCAGAGCAGAGAGGATGAATACTTTAATCACCGTTCACACACTAACAGAGAAACACGACACATAGAATTTCTTATAGCAGATTAACACCAAACTATGATCACAATAACACTAGAAAACAAAGCCGACTCACTGCTAATCACGCAGAACCAGGAATCACAATACCGTCATACTGCTATTACGATAACCACACAACCAATGCCGTCACACTGCTGAATACACTAAACCACCCAAAACGGATGCCGTCTTACTGCTAATACGATCTTGATCCCCAAAATTGAGAGTAGTCGCACCAAGCTAAGGTTATCTCATGTGAGAATACCAAACGACAATAGTAATGGGGCATATGCGATAAAGAGTAACTAACGTCTTTAAGAAATGA
The DNA here is from genome assembly GCA_018584345.1 of Thuja plicata. Taxonomy (NCBI): domain Eukaryota; kingdom Viridiplantae; phylum Streptophyta; class Pinopsida; order Cupressales; family Cupressaceae; genus Thuja; species Thuja plicata. Next base: position 1,241,362 of record MU224381.1, read on the forward strand.
ATCGACCACCACAAACTGGGAACCATCGACTTCCATAATTAAAACTGCCAACATATACAAAGACTAATGTGATGGTAAACACTACCGACAGTACATTAATATGTGCACGATGCCAAGTGGGAACTAGCACACGTGCTCGATGCCAAATCAGCACATTCACGAAACAAGGAGCGGATATGAGAAATCCTTAAGATGCCATAAAGCTCGACAACAGAGAGGAATTAGAACACACAAGAAATGAATGAAGACTGAAGAAAGAGAACATATACAACACAACTCCAGCAGGGACATAGACGACACCATTAGAGAAGCTTATGACAATCAACAGGGGTCTGAAGATCTCTATCGTAGCTACAAACTTCAACACCAACCAGGGTTTGGATTGCGCTTGGAAATGACAATTTCTAATGTTCCCTACTAAGAGGTTGCCAATTCCCAATGATTAACATACATCACTATGCATTTAAATCAGATTAAATTAAGAAACAATTACTGATTCATATTACATACTTAAGTCCTAATTGCCTTACTTCTCTCCTAATCAATAAGCTTTAGGATGGGGATTTACTTGTCCTTAGGGCACTTGGACACCAATCTACAAGTAGGCTCCCTCAAGGTTTACGAAACACATATTCATATCTATCTCAAGAATTCTCCCTCAAGGTTTTGTGATATATGTCCTTACCCCATCTTGAGACTTTCCTCCTACATTGCGGGGTTTTACTTCATCTCTCCTTGACAAAACCGACCTATCCTCTTAACGGTATTAGTGAGTGATTAAGGAATAGGTTATGTATATATATAACACAACATGACTATCATATAATTCCGATTTCACTATTATTAACATACATATATGATGTATGTATATATTAGACCATACAAGGGTTACTTATCTCTAATATAATTCAGATCTAACATTCTGTAAATCTGTATTAAACTCATAGATACGTTAGAGCATAATTTTCTGTCACACAATGCTTGCAAACAATGTGAACGATTCATTTCGTTTCTCATCTCTTCCGTGTGAAGAGTATAAAATATATTTTATGACCTCTATTCCTCCCCACTGATCCTTCTTCGCCCTTTATATCTTTTGTTAGGAAGGGTCACAACTCTTCACCCTGTCTACACTTTTCAATGGCCACACCTTTTCATGATTACCACCTTTCAATAGAGTCACAACCCTCCATCATTGCTGCCCCTTTGGAAGTTACTTCTTCCTCCATTAATCCTTAATTCCTATGCCCCCTTTATGGAAATCAGAATTGTCTTATATCTCCAAACAAAACTTACTATGATTACCTTTCTTATGACGATCCCTTCTTCCACGCCTTCAACAAATGACTTTCCCTCCTATTTATATCTTCATGATGGGAGAGTCACAACCTTTCAAGAGAACCACAACCCTTCATCCTTTATTCCCTTTGAAAGAGCCACATACCATTTGTCAATTCTTCACATTCCAATCTTCTAACATCATTCCTTCCTTAGTCCCCACTTCCCTTTTTTCCTCGTTTCTCCTTCTCCTCTTCCAAATGAAGTCCAATTCTCCCTTTTATATCCCATGTTTGAGGGAGTCACATCTTTTCATTTCATGCCTTATGACCATTGATTAAACTTAATTAAATTTTAATTTTAATTTTATTTATATTCTAATATTCTCAAAACAAAACTTACTATGGTTACCTTTCTTATGATGATCCCTTCTTCCATTTCTTCAACAAATGACTTTCCCTCCTATTTATATCTTAATGATGGGAGTCACAACTTTTCATTATTACAACCTTTCAAGAGAGCCACAACCCTTCATCCTTTATGCCCTTTGAAAGAGCCACAACCATTCATCAATTCTTCCCATTCCAATCTTTTTCCATTATTCCTTCCTTAGTCCCCACTTCCCTTTTTCCTCTTTTCTCCTTCTCCCCTTCCAAATGAAATTCAATTCTCCCTTTTTATATCCCATGTTTGAGGGAGTCACATCTTTTCATTTCATGCCTTATGACCATTGATTAAACTTAATTAAATTTTAATTTAATTCTATTATATATTTTTTTTATTTTTTTGATATTTTTTATATTCTAATATTATTATTATTTATTATTATATCCTATATCAGAAAGGGGATATTACAGTCCGCCCTTCCCCAAAATTGCTTGTCCTTAAGCAATGTCAATTTTTATACAAATCTTTCAAAGTGAGTAGCTTCTGCTGCGCAACTCTGATATTAACCAATGCATTGAGAATTTACAAGATTTACAATTTTATGACAACTTTTCTCTCATCTTCTAGCGAAAAGGATCAAGGCCATCTTTGTAATGCCATTGAAATTGATTTGGATTGACCAACATTTGCCAATAAGTTCATATCTATGCGTTCACTCTAGTTATTCAATTATTTCAAATCAACCAAAAGTAGAACCATACATGGAGCATACACTTGAAAATACGAAGTATACACATGAATGTATGAAGACATGAAGCATACACACAATACATGCATTGTTAGATTCCTTCTTATTGTCTAGGATGATTCATTGATTCATCTTCAACCTGCAGGATGACAGTATCAAAGCTCTGATACCATTTTTAATTTCCCCAACTAGGACTTTACTTGATTTACCCTAAAATTCCCAACTAGGGTTTGGATTGCTCCTGGAAATGGCAATTTGTAATGTTCCCTACTAAGAGGTTGCCCATTCCCAATGATTAACACTTGTCACTATGCATTTAAATCAGATTAAATTAAGAAACAATTACTGATTCATGGTACATACTTAAGCTCTAATTGTCTTACTTCTCTCCTAATCAATAACCTTAAGAAGTATGGGGATTTACATGTCCTTAGGGCACTTGGACACCAATCTACAAGTAAGCTCCCTCAAGGTTTATGGAACACATATTCATACCTACCTCGAGACTTCTCCCTCAAGGTTTAATGATATATGTCCTAGACCCATCTTGGGACTTTCCTCCTACATAGTGCGGTTTTACTCCGTCTGTCCCTGACAAAACCAACCTCTCCTCTTAACTATATTAGCAAGTGATTAATGAATAGGCTATGTATATATATAACACAACATGACTGATATTTAATTATGATTTCACTATTATTAACAGATATATATGATATATGTATATATTAGACCATAAAAGGGTTCCCCATCCCTATTAGAATTCAGATCTAACATTTTGTAAATCAGTATTAAACTCATAGATACGTTAGAGCATAATTTGCTGTCACATAACGCTTGCCAGCAATGTGAATGATTCATTTCTTTTCTCATCTCTTCTTTGTGAAGAGTATCAAATATATTTTATAATCTCTATACCTCCCCATTGATCCTTCTTCCCCCTTTATATCTTTTGCGAGGAAGGGTCACACCTCTTCACCATGTCTTCCCTTTTCAATGGTCACACCCTTTCACAATTACCACCCTTCGAAAAGGTCACAACCCTCCATCATTGCTGCCCCTTGGGAAGTTACTTTCTTCTTCTGCTTCCATTAATCCTTCCTTAATTCCTATGCTCCCTTTATGCAGATCAAAACTGTCTTATATCTCATTACAGGGGGGGCTATTTTGTCTCCTTTCTTCCTTACAATGGGGAGATATTTGATTGTAAATGCATGATGTATGTAGTCCTTGGGGGATGTGATTGAGTTCTCCATCCATGCATCTTGTTTGTTTCTCTCTTTTGGAGAGGAATTTTTTCCCATGTGGTTTACTCATAGCTCAAGTTTAACTTAGCCATCATATCATGTTCCTAGGAGGTTAAGTAAACTTTATTAATATTTTATTGTTTACCTGCATTAATATTTGTGCCAAGTAGTTTTTGGTGGCTGTAGCTACCCATGCATCTCATTGGTGCATTCTCTCTCGACTTGCCTATATAAGCAGGCTTATGTACATTTGTAAATCATCTCATCTCAATTATATTCACATTTCTGGTGAAATATTATACTCTCTCCCGTGAAGGTTTATTGCTGTATCCTCCTGGGAGGTTGATCACTCCAACAAATATTGAATGTTTATTGCTGTGCATGCTCCTGGGAGGTTGTTCAGTCCAACAAATATAGGTTTGAGATGATTTTTATAATTTTTGTGTTTCCTGTGTTTATGCACATTAGTGATTAGAACAGGCATTTTCAAATTCCAAACAATGCTGTTTGGCATTGAGCTATGTTCCACCAAGTTTATGGAATGGAGGGATCTATGCTTAGATGTTTTAGAGGCCATCTTATGGGATGGCTATTAAAAGAAATAGGAAAATCACAAAAATATTTACTGGGAAATTTCAAATATTCCTATGATTACATTGATAAGGCATTCATCATATGCATTATAGATCCTTAATGCAAAACATTTAAAATGAAATGCTCAAAGGTGCAAGTTCCAATTACAACGTCAAAAACATAGAAAATATGCTGCTACACTTGAGCTTGCAAAGAATTTATGCAATCAATGAGCCTATCTTGTCTTAGGATTGTAGTGGTTGACACAAGTGACACCAAGTTCCTGGAGGCTGCCTCAACAAGACTTAAATCTCTGCCATTATATGCTGCAATCCCACAATTTTATGATCACAAAAACAACAAAAATGTTGTTTTCAGTGATAGAAAACTACCATCTTGGGACCTAAACACCATCTCAAGAGGTAAAAATGGAGCTTGAAATTCTAGGTATCGTTTTGTCTGATTTTATCTTGAAAACCCCGTTATTTTGTCAACTTAAATGGCTCAAAACTGCTTTCAAATCTTGCAAAGTTAACCCTAACATGTGACTGTCATACACCACAAAGGAGCTTGGATATTTGTCTGTCTGTAGACTGAAATCTCTTATTTAGGGCTGGGACTGGTGGGGGCTCACAAGAGAACAAAATATTTTTTAATTACTCTTTGGGATTTGGTAAGAAAAGAAAAATTGATTCTAACTACAAGGGGATGTCCCTGGGATGGTTAGGGAATGTCATTGACATGCCCAAATGTCACAGGGATTTTTAGGATGTTAGGGCCAAATTTATTTTGATCAGGGGTGGAAGAGGGATGTTTCTGAGTACCAGGGACACATTAAAAAATGCTAGGGACTGTTCTTGGGGAACATAGGTATGGAGTTGATTAGTTGGAACAAATACTTTTTTGAATCCTTAGGTTGAATGAAAGATTAAATAAAAGTTATCTTTTTAAGTTGCATGCCATTAATTTATTCTGAAATGTATCCATTCCATATGTATTTACTCTTTTGATATCGATCATGGATGCCTATCACTTAATTTATTATAATTACTGATGTCGTATATTATTATTTGTATCTACAATCTTAAAGAAAAAACTATAGTTTAGTGTTTTTTGTTTGTTCTCTTTATTGACTGTTATTGTATCTGCAGATTTGTGTCAAAGTTAAAAAATGGGCTAATTTAAATGGCTCTCACTCTTTTTTTGTTTGAAAGAGTTGGTATTTATTTAATTTTTATACCTGTTGTTCAATGAATGATTTGGTTTTCTTTTTGTATTTGGATTTCAGGGCAGACGTAGAACCTGTTGATCCTCGATCACATATTGAGGAGTCTTGTAAACCAAATTGTGTAAAGCCACTTCTTCAGTATCAGGTCCTGCACTTTTCTTTCTTGAATGGAAAATTGCATGAAATGTTACACAAAATGCATTTCTGATAACTTTGGGTATTAGCTTCCTATAAAATAATTTTTGAATTTCTTTCTGTCATTACATTAGATATTTATCAATTCAAACAACTAGTATTGGCCTTAAGTGGAAATTAGCTTTTGTTGTGATTACAGCTGGATTATTATTCAAAGTAGTCTCAGCCTATGTACTGACACATCGTTTCTGTTTGGTATTGCCAAAACAAACTTCCATTTCCCATTTTGAATAGGTTTGTAGGTTTTTTAGTATTTTGTTTGGTGTATGCACAACTATGTGCTATTCTCCCTCCAAATCAGTAGGAGATCAAATAATCAGGCATCCTTGGATTTTAGGAGATCTCACAATGTATTATTTTATTTCTCATTGAAAGACAAATAAAAAAGGCAGGAGTCAGCAAAACTCATCCTTCTTTTTTGAAAATGCAAGAAAAGGGTATGAAAATGAGGGCTGATGCCACAAGACACATCTTTCCAAAGTCATCTCTGAGCAGTGTTACAAGAACTTGGCAAGCTGATTTTTGACGTGGACTAGGACTTGTGCCCAGACTTGGCAAATTGAAAAACCCAAGAAATTTAGAGATTTTTAAGGTTTAAAACTTGCATAAATATGAGCGCAAATTGTCAAATGTATACAAAACTCATGGAACATGAAATTCATGCATCAAAAGCTCCAAACAAATATCAAAACAAAAATTAGAATTCTATAGTTTAGAGGAGTCAGCATCTCTCAGACCTCTTGCTCAGGTGTCTAAGATAGACCCTGCATGATGATGCAATCATGATATTTGCTTGTTTCTCGACTCTCAATGATAGTCACACCAACATTCAAGGTGTCTGCTTGTGCTCTATCCTCCTTTTTCATGGCTATTGCCTTTGCCTCTCCTGGTCAACCCAATTAAGGTCCTCATCACTAAATATAGGACCCTCAGCCTTATTGATCAAATCTTATTGCGGATCAACCTCCTATAGTGTGATGGGTGATAAGTCACTACCCAAAATTTGTTTGCAGCGAGGGAAGGTTGTAATAAACATAAATTAGATCATCAACCTTTGCACTAACAATTTATTGCGCTTCTTGGAGCGCATGCGCTGAAACATACTTCAGTTGTGATCACAACTTGAGGCAGTGCTTGGTTGGTTCAATACTTAAATTGCAGTCCTCTGAAGATTTGGGACCTTAGCACAAAATCTTTCCCACCATGCATTTGAGATGAGAAAAAGAAAAAATGATCTCATTGTCCAACTTTAAGTTTCAATATTTAATTATAATTAAAAATATAAAATTTTCAATTTTTAAAATTAAATATGCCCATAATAGATTTTTACATAGCTGCAACGTCAACTGAGTTGCCTTGCATATATCTCGTGCAAATATATTGCCTTGTGCAAGTCAAAAGATCTCAATCTTGGTGACTGCCTGTGCACCAACACTATGGTACACACACACATGCACAAATACACACAGACACATAGATGCACACATATCCATCCATCCATCCATACATGCATACATACATACAGCAGCAGTGATAACAGTCGACCGAAAGTGTGTACCATTTTGTAGTCTTCGTTCTAACTTGAGAAAGGAACATAGCCACACATCCATGGTGATAGCCAAACATTTTGCAGATGTTTCCTACTGTTCCATGCTATCTCAGGGATGTTTCAAAGTTTTGGGAAAAATTGGGGATGGCTAGGGGACATCCTTGCCATCCTACCATCATTGAAACATGAAGGGTGATGGGGATGCATCCATGTGAATTATAGTTAATCAAGTACTTAATACAAATGAGGTATATGTTCCTTCAATTTTATGATGAATGCTAAAATGTCAGCTAGGTAGGTGTAGAGTCCTCTCTTGTAATGTCCCCTTTATGAAATAAGATTTAATAATTATTAATAAATAGTAATAATTAAATTAAAATAAAATAAATAGATAAATAATAATATAATATAATTACAATTTAATTAAGTTAATGAAAGGTCAAGAGATACATCATGAAGAGTTGTGACTCCCTCAACATAAGGTATAGAAGGGAGGAGAGTTCATTTGAAAGGGGATATGGAGGAAGGAAGAAAGAGGAGAGCATAGGAATTAAAGAAGAATTAATGGAAGAAGGAAGGAATGTGAAGAAAATAAGGAAGTGACTCTTGCAAAGGGCAGCAATGATGAAGGGTTGTAACTATGAAGGTTGTGACAATTATGAAGGGTTGCAATTATGGAGGGTTGTGACTTTTTCAAAGATGGACAATTATGAAGGGTTGTGACTCTTTTCAAAAGGCAAACATGTTGAAGAGGTGTGACCTCTCTCTCACATTGGAAGATATAAAGGGGAAGAGGGATCGAATGGAACGGAGGAAAAGGAGTAGAGGAGATCTAGAGAAGACTCAGAGCATAAGTATAAGGAGGGATTTGAAATAAGAATTGAGAAGGAAAGAAGAAAATAAGATATGTAGAGCTAGAAGAAGAGGATATGCAGATCTTAGATGGGATATGTGCAGATTTGAAAAGCAGTAATGAAAGATTTGAAAAGTGAGAGGTAGGTGAAGATTAATTAAAAAATGAAAGGGGCATCAGTTGTTGTCAAACAAATGTATCTTTTCATAACCAAAGGGTGCGATCCTTTCATAAGGGCATTAATAAATGAAAGGGTGTGGCTCCCTACACTCAAAGGAGATATAAAAGGGAACAACTTCAATAAAGAACATCGAATTACAAGAGAGCACAATATCCTTAATCAGATCGAATTCTCTGTACCAAGGAGAGAATAATCAATTATCAGATCTAAACTAAGGGAGTTAATATTACTCTATTTTGGGTAATGCAGAAATAATTATTAAATTATCAATGTGATTCTATAATGCATCTTGGTCTGTTTTTAATAAACATTAAGATATGAACTTAATTTGACAATAGTTAGTAACAAGGAAATGGGAGAGAATCTGCAATAAAGGGAGAATCGCTAAGGGAACCCTATTGCAGTGGTAGCTAAGGGAGAACAACTATGAGGGCACCATACTGCATAGTGATTAAGAGAAAATTGCTAAGGGCACTCTATTATAGTGGCAGTTAAGAGAGAACAACTATGAGGGCACCCTACTACACTGTGATTTAGTGAGAACCGCTAAGGGCACCCTATTGTAGTGGTAGTTAAGGGAGATCAATTGTGAGGGCACCCTACTACACTGTGATTAAGGGAGAATTGCTAAGGGCACCCTATTATAGTGGCAGTTAAGGGAGAACAACTGTGAGGGCACCCTACTAAACTGTGATTAAGGGAGAATTGCTAAGGGCGCCCTATTATAGTGGCAGTTAAGGGAGAACAACTATGAGGGCACCCTACTACACTGTGATTAAGTGAGAACTGCTAAGGGCACTCTATTGCAGTGTCAGTTGAGGGAGATCACCTATGAGGGCACCCTACCGCACTATGAGGGAGAACCGCTTAGGGCGCTCTATTGCAAGTACCCTCCCAACTACTATGTCTAGAGACTATTGGTAAATCATAGTTAACTCCAACCATAGAAGAATAGAGGAGGACCGTAGAGAGGGAGAACTGCAATCATAGAGCACCCTACTATGCTTCGTTACTCCACATCTATTATAATTGGAATTCACATACAATTTAAGTACTGCATAGTAATGAAGGTATATTGTCTTTACTCTAATCCTTGATTTATTTATGAATAATTTTTTCATTATTGAATATATGTATATACATATATATATCCTTTTGTATGTTGGATTTGTGTTCATGTGTTGAATGTAGGATTTAAGTTACGAAACGCATAATTAAAGACACCATTTATTTGGTAAACCCTAACCCTAATATGTTGCAATTGTGATTTGGGGCAACTTCTAGGGCAAATTAGGAAGGGGACATTACATCTCTTGAGGATAGGGGCCATCCTTGCCATCCTACCATCTTTGAAACGTGAAGGGGGATGGGGATGAATCCATGTGAAATACAGGTATCAAGTACTTGTACAAATGAGATATATGTTCCTCCCAAATTTTTATGAATGGTAAAATGTCAGCAAGGTAGCTGTAGAGTTCTCTCTTAAGGAGGGGAATGAGGGTTGGATGGGTTGAGGGTAATCAAAATTTTAGAAATGATAGTTAATAAGGAAAATAACATGGATATATAGGCACATGAATTGGATGTGGGGGACGATAATGGGAGACCAATGGGTGGGGATGCATCCCTTTGGAACAGAGTAATTATCACAAAAGAAGCAAATGACAGAGGCAAGCACATCATTCATTAACGTCTTGAATATGACTAAAATAGCTTGTCAAACAATTTGCAAGCTCTATTTGTTTTGACACTTGTCTACCATATCTCCCCTTTCCCTTTATCTTGATGATATTTTGTTTTCAAGTCCAGCTTCATGAAGTACTGTGCATATTGCGATTGGTAACAAAAATCATTATTTCATGGAGAAGGGTACATATTCTTGATTGTGTTCTTGTTGAGTTCTGAATTATCTTGCACAACTCAATAGCCAAACCACATGGCAAAATGCATGGATAAATCACATTTTAGTCCCAAGAAATCCTTTAGTCCTTGCTTCACTTCATCTGACTCCAAGATTGATTGTCCATACAACTAAATCATGAATGCGATCTACATAGTGTAAAAGCCAAATGGAAGTGCAAACCATTCATAAAACTCTTTCTACAATTTGAAGCTCGTCTTTGATGGCCTAATATCAAGTGAAGCTTTGTGATGTATGTGGCATGTTGCAATTTGGTCTTACCATTTGCAAGATCTATTTGTTTTGACACTTGTCTACCATAGCTTGTCATGCCTCGCCAAACTAGGGTTGGCGGAAATTAATAAAAAAATCAGTGGATCAGATCTGTGGTCTTTATATTAGCTAAACCTAGGTGATAATAGCAAGTTATTAAGGACCAACCTAGGATATCATTATTAAAAGATAAAGGTTCACAGGGCCGATCAAGGTTAAGGGTCTTGTAATTTAGGGCCGACTAGACTACCCAAGGGTTAAAACAAATATCTATTGCTGGCTGGCCATGTTATGAAAAGTAGCAATCCTCCTTGAGGGTCGCGTCCCTTCCAATAAATAGATATAAAGAAAACGGATAACAAGTGCAATATGAAGCAGCTCCGGAACACAAAAAAACATCAGAGATATTAAGTTATAGCAGAAATTTGATTTGTCTACATCTGCCTGGGATTAAGCAGCAATTATCTAAATAAAGAGCGGAGAACATCAAGTAGTCATTCTAGGTAACAGTGATGCTCATAAGGGAAGGAAAACAATTCGAATTGCAATCACTGCTCATAAAGAGAAGATAAGTCCAGAAGATATCAGCGATCAGGCAACCAAGGCAGAACATCAAAAAGAATCAGCAATCACATAGCAACGAAGGAATCAGGTCCGACTTACAGCAATCTTATGCAGACATATAGAATCTGAATATTATATCTGCAATTTGGTATGAATGATTAATACTTTATGCAATCAATCTGCCTATGTTCATTTATAGATATTGATTTCTAAGTAGTTAATACAATCTGCTTATATAAAATTGTTTACAATAAGATTGTTACTTATGCTAAATTTCTGCATATATTTATATATGTAAAAACATGTATTTATCCATAATCAATCAAATGTAATGTTGGAGGAAGTTAGTTAGGGAGATGCGGTTTGCTGGCTGCCCCAAATTAAGTACGCCACTCCAAGGGATGGAATTGGTCATAGTTGGACATTCTCGCCTCTTGTAGGCTGAGGCAAATTGATTACCCCAAGGGATGGAACTAGTCATAGTTGGACGTTCTTGCCACTTGTGGGATAAGGGGCAAGTTGCCATTTTGTGAATGTTGCGTGCACTTGGACATAGTTGGGTTGGGTAGTTTATTGGCACCCTTTCGAGTTTCCTACCAAGATTAATTTATGATTGGTTATGAGATATTTAGCTAGTCATAATGCCTATCTTAATCTCCTTATTTACTAACTCATGTATTTGTTCATTATTTTGCAAAATTGCTAAAGGCTAACGAATTTCACTTTAGCGTGTTATTATTGGAATTGTTGTTTGTATAAAAACATGTAAACTCCAAATTTGGGGACATTACAAGTGGTATTGGAGTGTTGTTTCTGCCAGCTTGCAGGACAAGCCTACTTTAGCTGCTGTCTAATTAGGGTTAACTATTAAGCCATCTTTTTAAGTAGGCCAAAAATAAAATCAAGTAGGCCAACATTGCATTTCTATATGTATGTGCCTTTAACTACTTTGTGTCTAATATAAACATGCTTACTCCATGTGTATTATATGCGTGCTCTTCACTAGTATGCCTTGTGTTTGCTTCTTGACTGATGAACTTCATCATGTTTATTTCATAAGAACATTTCTCATATATGCTTTGTGCATTTGTGCATTGCTTCATGCCTTACATGTTTGACATGCATTTATGTGTATCGCTTCATGCCTTACATGTTTGACTTGCATTCATGCATATTAATTCATGTCTGACATGTATTTATGTGTATTGCTATATGCCTTACATGTCTGACGTGTATACTTCATTACTTATGCACATTTATATTGCTTCAAAGTTCATGCCTTACGTATATTCATGCTTCTTGTGTATGATTCATGCCTTATGTTTATTCATGTGTATGATTAATGCCCTACATGTATTCATGTGTATACTTCATGCTTCATGCCTTACGTTGGCAACTTCAATTTTTTGCATTTTGAAGTACCATTATGTGTTCAATTTTTAGCAGTACCCTCTTGAACACTCTTGCCAAATTTGCCCGAGTAGCCTACTTTGGAGAGCTATAATTTGAAACCTATTGATCATCATGAGAAATGGATTGGTAGTCATGTTCATGTGACACGAGTGAGCACACTTGCTAAGCCACACTCTCCCAGAATCAAATTTGATGTGTTTTTGATGCCCTCAGTTGGGTTTTGGAAAGGTTTTGCTGTTTGCAGACTGATGAATATGCCTCAAAGGCTCACTTTGACCATTCATATCTTCAAGCCCTTTGACTTTCATGCAAAATCACTTTGTGTTCCTACTCATTTGTCATCAGTGAGTGTCCATGTTCATATTCAGATCCCCAAAATCAGATTTGATCAGTTATCAAAGCACCAAGTTTGTGGGTTCTAGGAAGATCTGCAGTCTGCACATTGTTAAGTTTGTTAGAGTAGCCCTCTGAGGATTAATATTTCAGAGCCAGTTGACCGTCATCTCAAATGAATTGGTTCTTGTGATTGTCCACATATTCATATACTCTTGTGTTCATTTTCAAAGATTCAACATCTAGCTTGGTATTTTTGCTAGGCCAAAAGCAAACGGAATTTAGTGAGATTTGGTGTCTGCACTTAATGATTGATTCCAGAAGGGTCATCTTTGACCATTGATGTTTTGCAGATTTAATTGAGTTATGAAAACCCCCTTGGTACACATTCTCATTTGACATTAATGAATTCATCTGCCCAGTGGCAGCTTCTCAAAGTCAAGTTTGGTATTTTTTTCAAGGTATTGAGTGCAAGGTTTAGTTGGCTTCTGACATCTGCACTTTCTGAAAATGCCTAAGTGACCAACTTTGGCCATTAAAATCTTGCAACCCTGATAATGTCATGCAACACCGTTTGGCAGTCTGATTTGAATGTCATCAGTTAGCATGTCTGTCCATTTTCGTGGCCCTAGGAGAATGTTTGATCAGTTTTTCAGGACGATTCTGGAGGCCACATGGCTTGTTTTGATCAGAATGAAGGGATGTCAGAAAGCCAGTTCTAATAACGACCGACCTCGTCTTTTGGCTCCAAATGCACACCGGATCACCTTCAGGTCATCACATGATCAAGTTGTTTCAGAATGAATTTATTTTAGCCGGGCCCACAAAAGGACCCGGCTTGCATCATGTGGTCATAAGGTTATATATTTTGATCCTTGGAAACATTTATTATTTAAATTATTTTAATGATTTAAATAATAGTTGAATAGCATAGGTCAAATGTGTGGTCATTTAAATCTTCTCTGCATGATTTAAATTACTTGCATTATAATGGGAAGCCACAGAGTATTGTGGGGGATCACATATTTTCATTTAAAAAGAGGTTGAATCTTTTGAAAGGAATTTTTTTTAACCAAATCGGAAAAAATGTTTAAATCATTTCTTGAAGTGATTTCAAATATTTTTCAATATCATAAAGTGTAATGGGCATGTTATGTTGTGGGCCTTGCATTTACCTCAAGAGTGCTTTCACCCCGACATCCTGTAGGAAGGCAAAATTTCTAAAGCTACCATGAGTATGTGGGGTAAACTTTTGTGCAAGAAAAAGTAAGATCAAAATGTTATTTCTTTATTCCCCCACTATCCTGCAGGCATTTGGGTCAAACCCTAAATTGACCGCAGGCACATGGAGTTTTGATGAAAATGCAAATGAATTAAATTTTTTCTAAAGTTTTGAACTTTATGCTATCCCGTGTGGAGATTAGGGTTGGTGAGTGTTAAAGTTTGTAGCTGCAGGAGACTTTTTTTTTCTCTTACTTGCGGTGACTTCATCATCATACAGGTGGTATGATTGTGATGCCTATATTCAGCGATGCATATTCCTTTCTCATGATCGAGCATTCTGAGACTGTGAAAAAGTCTTCAATTCTAAACGGTATTCCATATGTAGAAGTCACATCTGTTAAGTTTCAGATCTATGCAAGGAAAATGTAGTCTATAGATAGCCTTTTATAACCAAAAGGAAATAAGCACAAGAAATTGACAAAGAACAAGGAATGATAGTACCCGGATTTACTCCTGTTTTTCTTTGTGTTGATGCTTCATAAATCTGAAGTTGAAGTGCTGCATTACAGGTCCAATTTCCAGCCCCAAAGTTAGGGCAAATTCAAACCCTTGAATTTGCCTTCAATTCGCATTTGATGAAGACTATCGAACAGCCCTCTATGTGTGCCAAATACTTGATCCAGAAATCACTGTGATTATTGTTTTGGATCTGCACATAAATCGCCAATTATGACATGTGCGATCTGCACATAAAATGCAAATCTGGAAGTCTTTAATCTGCACTGTATTATTGCTTTCAATGTAATTCGCCTATGCTTCAATGTCGCCAACTTTATGAGTAGAAATCATCCAAACAATTTGGTCTGAGTTTGCATAAATTCGCCAAGAGGAAACAGAATTGCTTGCTGAAAATATCGATCCAATTGTAGGGAGAGCATGTTATGTTTTTGATGCCTCTCCTCATTAGATCGATTCATCTTATATATGGAGTTAATTAATTAACTCTCTTTATCAAGGAGGTGGCCGACCTTGGGCCCTTAATTATTAATTAGAATAATAATAATAAACCTTTTTATTATTATTATTATAACTCACATATATTACTATTATTTAAATAAAAGGCAATAACATATTTCCACAATATATTATTCTAATTAGTCCTTGTAATTATCGATCTTAGCCTTAAAGGCTATAACATTAACAACGCCTTTTGAAGTCTAGGAAGAAACTCTAGTGGTGGAAAATGAAAGGTCATGTACGTGCATGGCTATTGGGCACTAAAGAAACCTTTCTTGCGTGGCTGTTTGGAAATCAAGAGTTTCGTCTTTGCATTACTGATGGAGGTCAGAGAGTCATTGCGTTTGTATCCAAAAAGACTTGTGAGTGATTCATTCAATTTAGCATCATCGTGTTTGGGTTTTGAGTGAGCTGGCTGTAACGGTTGGTTGCCTATCGAATGCATTTCCGATGTTATGATTTGTAAAAGAACCCGTGGCTATTAAAGTGGTGGTAGTTTTATGTTAGCAGGGGTTATTCAGCAGAGTGGACTGAGGGGCATGTTTATTACGTTCTATAGTCATCATCGTGCGTTGCTGTTACAGAGAGTGGTGATTATTCTGTAGCGTTTGTTTTTGATATCACTGTGATATATATTCTGCAAGTGTTGTTTTCTGGAGTGTCGCTATCAGGAGAGCTTAGCAGAAGTGTTGATCATTATTGTGTATTCTTTATTTCTGTATCATGTTACTTCCTGTAGATGTTTATCGTGCATCTCTCAAGCATAGTGCTACTGCTGAGTGAAGAGTTAGTATGCTGTAGTTGATTATTGTGTTGCATACCATGAGCGTAAGTTTGGATATACAACGACTATTCATTCTGTGACAACAGTAAAGTATATTTTGTGAAGAGTATCTGTTATTATCGAAGCTTGCGAAGCTTTGTATTCAGACTCTGTTTTAATAAAGTATCTATTTCGGTGTGGCTGGGTTTTTCCCTTGAGTAGGAGGGTTTTCCCAGGGTATCTCTTGTGTTCTTGTGTTCCTGATTTATCTGCTATTTGCTTTGTTATATTCTGGTTCAAAACATTAACAGTGAGGAGTAGGTGCAGGCCCGTGGGGTGACTCAAAAACATTTGAAGTGAACTTCATTCCTCTGTGCGTTTAGGTTTTTGATATATGATTTCTCTGTTTGTCTGTGGCGGGCAGATTCTTTTGAGAATGGTGGTTTGGTTTTGAGGAACAGTGATGCATGGGTACCAAGTGTTGCAGGCTTCTTTCATTTCTGAGTATTTTTCTAACGTGCAATAGTGGCAACAATGGTGTCTTCTGGAAATGACACTCTGATATAAAACATGCGCGGCTCTCTCAGATGTTTGTTGGGTGTGTGCCTCGTTAGGCCACTCCATTGGCTCCAATGCTGCCCAATATGATGGTTTGTGAGATAAAACAGATCTGCAGTAGCAAATTGAGGAGCTGGAGTGAGGAATCATTTCGTTAAGGAGGCGACATCCACTTTGCATGGTGTGCGGACCCAATCTTATGCTACTTGAACTAAGTTCTCGTTCTCCCCAATCTAGGCAGCAATAGCATCTTCTCTGGGTGCCCTTGTTGGCTGCGTTTTCTGAGGAGCAGGCAAGGGTAAAGGGCGCAAAGTCTTTTTCTAGTCAAAACTTATATGCCACATTGAAATTTATAGATCAAATTTCATTTGCAGTGCTGCTCATCTATGTGCAAATACCATGTGGAGGGGCTGCAAATTGGCTCGATGCAATTGAAAATTGAGATTGTAACTTGCAAATCTTTTGACCGATCTGGCTTTTCTCCTCAGCTTGGTCAGCAGTAGTTATTGGCGTGTATGGGTTGAGTTTAAAGAGTTCCTTGACAGAGCAACCAGAGAGGCTCCATTGACTTGTGCAGTGCCTTCGTTTCAACAAAATCTAGCTCTCAATGTTTTATGGACTTCGTTGTGGCATGGTTTTCTAGTTTTGATAGTATCTTGATAACATATTGTTGAATTATAGCATAAAAGCAATAATGCCTGGAAAGGAGGGGAGTCAATGGTTTTGCAGGTTGTTTTATCCAGAATGATTGGATATGCATGAACACTATTTTTGTGGGTCATTTGACCTGAAATTTAAAAGTATTTCACACAAGTGAAAGGAAAACAAAGCACGCAGTATATGGAAAATGCTAGAAAAGAAAACAATTGGTGAAGATTTTAATTAGTTTACTTAAGAGAAAAATTAAAATTTGTGAGCTAAGGAGAAACCATTTAATGAAATCAACGAGCACTTTCTGTTACAAGTGAGTTTATTTTCACTGAGAGGAGTTATTTTGGCTCCCAGGTGTAATAATGCAGTTAGCAAATAATGAGAGATCATAACAGGGTACAATGAACAGATTGTAAAATGCAATAAAATAACTGTCCCATGTAAAAGTGAAATGATTACAAATATTTTCTCGTCATGAGAGTATTTTTCACTCACAGGTGAAGGCAAGTAGTGGAAATCAAAACGTAAAACAAACTTGCAGTTACAGATAAATGTGTTTCAACAGCAAGCAGCAGCTGGGTGAAAATGTAGACAAAATACATGTGCAAAATTCTTCAGCAAAGGAGGGGATTATTTTAATTGTAATAATATGCAGCATGCCTTTTCTCCATCAAGTGGAATATTTCTCACAGGAGTGCAAGGCATAAAAGGAATAAAGACAAAACAGAAAGTAGAAGATATCTTTAAAGTATAGATCAAAAATAGGAGCAGATATTTTTCAGTTGAAGGGAGATGAGAAAGATGGTTTCCAGATTCAGATTATACATCAGGTGAAAGAGGAGGACAAGTGCCAAGTGCAGATTAAATCTAATGGCTTTTATTCTCTTCTACTCATCTATATCTTCTCATTCTTCTCTTTTGTAAAGGGTTCCAATCCTCTGAAAATTCTGTAAGGCAGGCATGCATTGTATGAAATTGTAAATCGTTAAATTAGGGTGAAGTATATAGCTGTCAGTCATTAGTTTGCAATGTCTCTCTGTGTTTGGAATTATATCTTATCTATGTGGTGAAGTATATTCTTCTCTTGTTTGCAATGTATCTCTTCACAATGGATAGCGGACAGCAATCTGTATGTAAAAGAAGGTAATCATATGCTGATTGTGGTAGTTTATGTTGATGATCTGATTTTTGGTAGCAATGGTGAAGAGATGTGTCAAGTTTTTGCTACTAATAAGGAGGAGTTTGAAATGTCCATGCTTGGTGAGTTGTCATTCTTTCTTGGTTTGCGAATATATCAATCTAATAGAGACATTTTTATTTCTCAAACAAAGCATATTAGAGAGATGTTTAAAAGGTTTAGAATGGAGGATTGCAATCCTGTGAGCACTCCAATGGTGACAGGATGTAAGTCAAGTTAAAATGATGAGTCTCCAGATGCAAATCAAACTTTGTATAGGTCTATGATAGGAACTTTATTATAGGTCACAATTGCTAGACTTGGCATTATGTAAGGAGTTGGTTATGTTGCTAGATTTCAGGCTACTTTGAAGGATACTGTAATGTCCCGGATTGAAATATTGAATTAATATATTACTTAATAATCCATTAAGTAAGTTTGATTAATAAGGAGGTAATTATTTAATATTAAAGTCACATTAATATTATAAGTTATGGTTTGATTAAAAGATTTTGGTTCGAATAAGTTGGTAGTTCCTATACGGGACTTTTCAACCAATTTTGGTTTTGTTTAATAATGGGTTCCGTGGAGGAACTGGGGGGCTTGAAGACTTTTATGAAAGTATTTGCAGAAGAAGAAAAAATCATTCCTTTCGTCAGAACCCAGTTTTTTGGCCTAGTGGATTGTCGGGTTGGCATTCCAAAGCCTTACACCTGTGCATTACAACAATTCATTACTGTGTGTTCCTTGACAGACGGCGGAACTGAAGGTATAGATATGTATTTCAGAATTCTTCTGGTCGAGAGGAAGTATCGGTTTAATATTTGATGATACGTGTCCATCAAGGGTGACGAGGCTCTGGCATCTAGTGAAATTACTGCGGAATATTAACATCCGATATGATATATTTGTAACGGCACATAATAGTAAGGCCATGTTTGAGAAGAGCCGTTTTTATGGCTACAGCGCTAGTAATTACGTCTCCTTGTGCCTTCATACGGCCGACACTTGGCATCTTCGGTGGTTGTGGAGTATGATAGGAACGCGGGAATGAATAGAAGACAGATTCTGCGTGGAGCAGCCAGCAGTTAAGAAATATCATTGAAACACTTCCCGTATATTGCAACGTAGTCCGTAACCTTTGGGTGTGCCAGCAGTTGCGGAATAAACAAAACACAGGTGACCAGTCAAGGTTTGTGGCCAATACGGACAA
>MU224381.1:1271367-1339563 GCA_018584345.1 Thuja plicata
TATATATATATATATATATATATATATGCATAGTTAAACACGAACAAACAGTATGTTAACAAATAGCACCAATTGCATATATTATGAGTTCTGCAACAGTCAAATTATTTTGTGAAATTAGCATGTACCATTCTTCGGATTAATTCTATTGTCAAGGCAGAGTGCCTTCTAATGAAAAACGTGGTCAAAGAGCCAGTGAGAATGCCTAAATAAATGAAAATGGCATAATAATTTCAACTTTTCTCTGAGGAAAATGTACTAGTGTTTTTATCAAGTTGTGCATTTATGTAGCCATACATGTAATTAAGTTGTTTTGAGTGATGTGCATTTCACTGATCTATATGTCAAACTTGGTATTATTGGTCCAATAGATTTTGTTTTTGTATTGTGATTGTTCTCCATGATTATAACAAATATTTTGCATGTTTCCAATCCAAATGGCAACAATTCAAGATTGTTGGTTAAAAACCTTTCCAACATGTTATCTTACAGGTCATGGGTTGAGTGAAGGGAATGTTGTTGGGGGGTTTTTGCAACGTGATTTCGTTTTAGGGTCATAAATATTTCATAAAAGTGATAGTGGATGATGCCAACAACAATGACAATAATATAAAAAAGAGATGTCTTCATAATTTGTAATTTTTGAATGAAGATTACAATTTTATGGCTTTAATAGTTTTTTGAGATAGAACTTTTATGTGTTACCAAAGCTGTTCAGTGCACCATTCTTACGTGTGTCTTCACTTTGATCTTCCCTTTATTCTAGGGGCTTTTATGTTATCAATTATACTTATGTGTTTTTTTATATTACTTCCAATTTCTTTCATTATTCATGCAAACAAGTTGCTTTCCCTCAGCATCATCTACACACTGTCTCAATGCTATTGTGTAATAAACTCTAAAACCACCCGGTCTCGCCCCATTGTGTATCTTTGGTTAAGATATTGTTTGCTACAATGATAATGCATTCTTTTCTGATTTGAGAATCTAGTGTCGTATTCTTTGAAGAAGTATTTTTACACATGAAATCTTTGAAACATTTTCATGAGTTTGTTCATACATTATGCAGATGTCTCATCTCTAGTGTGATGCATACACTTATTTGTAATTGGTACGACAAGAAGTTAAAAGGTTCTATTGCCATGGGCAAATTTGGTGGAATGGATACCCCGCAGTCCTTGGTTCTTAATTGAAAAGGTTTAACTTAAGGCCCATGCTCTTGGGTAGCTAAAATGACTGTGGATAAAAAAAAGAAAATGTAACTTAACTCAATACCTTTGTCATCTGGTACTTGTCCCTACTAGAATATTTGAGGTGTCCATTCAAGAAAGGAAATATAACTTTCTTTTGCAAATATATTTTAATGTTTGCTCAAGATAAATTGTCGTATTGTGAGGCTCCTTCAAAAGGTAAGCCAAGAAAAATGTTTGCTCAAAATTGCCATTTTATGAGAAACATTGATGAAAGGCCAATGATACTAAATGGGGCTCAATGAATATACTAAAATACTATTAAACAAAAACATTTTAGACTATAATCAATAAGTTTATAAATTTACATCCCAAGTGCCTCCATAGTCTAATAACTTGAAAAACACAAATTCTTATCATTGAGAAACATCTTTTTTTGAATCTAACTTGTTATACCTTTAGAAAACTACATTACGAAGCAATGTGAGCCCAAATTAGCCCTTTGAAAATAAAATTTATTTATATGAGTGTTGGCCATACATATGCGACTTCTAGGATTTACAGTTATTACAACATGGGTCATAATTCTCAAGTGGGTGAGGTAACATAAGGGTGATTTATGTTTAACTTTGACCTAAGTACGATCTCATACTTTGTGGCATATTTGAGGGAGCACCTACAATTCAAGTATTGGGAATTCATTAAGGATGTCTTGCAAACCCACATAGTTGGAACATGATGGAGTTAATGGATATAAGAATCCGATACGAGTGATTCATGAGTGGGGATTTTGTGATTTTTATCACTTTTAATGTCAATAGGCTTCGAAATGCAATTTCTATTTAAAACAACTTTAGAACTTTAATGAAAGTAATCGACAACCTTATTATAGCCCTAACAAAGAGAGGAAGAGGTGTCGACATAATGGTTAACTTGGGGTTTTCTTTGTGCATCTTTTAAGTTGAACTTTGAAAAGTCATATGATCATAATGAGTCCTCTCTCACTATAAAGCACATATGATGAAACTTTAATATAAACATTGAAAATAGTGTGTGCTTCACTATGGACATATAATGGGTGCAGTCGGGAAGATACATAGACTTTGTAAAGGAGGGTCCAATATTTGAGCTTGTAGGGGGCTAGGTTATATTCAACATCTATTTGGACATATACAAAGTAAATATAAAATCAATTCTTCCATGGATATCCACAAGGAAATGCTTCTAATATAAAGACAAGCTTTTTAATTTTGTTGGTCTGGTAAAGGTTTTGATATGAATCATAGGAGCTTAAAAACTTAAACCAACAATGATGCTATAACATATTGTGCATAGGGTGTGACATTTGTTAATAAGTTTAGAAATGTGAATCATAATAAAGAAACAAATGCAATGAAAGATCTGAACTGTCAACCCACACAATCACAAAATGAAGGTAAGCTTTATGCTCAAATCAAATGATAAAAATAATACCATCACAAAGACCTTATGAGACTCCATCGGTACTTGAGATTTGCTTAAATACTTTGAGATGTGGGTTGCTCTTCAAAACAACATAACTATGATTGCACAACGATACGATGGATGGTAGACGCTTAATATTTGCTAGCTCTTGATTGATGATGCTAATGAAAGCAATAGTTCAACTATAGTGAAGGTGCTCAAAAGTGTTAGGTGTACTCTTGATAATGTCTGCTAGCTTTTGATTGAGAATGCTTGATAGATGCAAGTGACAATTTGACTATAGAGTAGGTGCTCAAAAGTGCTAGGATAGATGTTCATAAAAGTGCTCTTGATAATAATGCTAGCCCTAGGGGAAATGAATGATTGAAGATCTTATTTACATGGCTCACATAACATTTGATCAATGACAGGGATTAAATTGCAAGATCAACGAGTGAGAAGAATTGATAGAGGGTGAGAAGTATGATGCACATGAATTGATGACTTGGAAGGATAAGGTGAGGCGTAAGTGAATAGAGAAAACAAATAAATAAATTTAATTTATTTGAGGTGGGGAAATTAAATATATTGTTTGAATTTATTTAATTTGAGAGGGAAGAGTTAGCTAATTAAATAATTTTAAAAAATTAGTTAATTATGAGAGAAATTAATTAAATGATAAAATTATTTAATTAATATTAGGTTAGAATGGTAAGTTAATAAAATGAAAAAAATAATTAATTATAGATAGAATAAAATAATGAAATAGTTAAAAATTATTAATTATTAGAGAAAAAATGGCTTATTTAAGTAATAAAAAAATTAAATAATATGGATAGAAGAATGAATGAAACGATGATGACAAGATGAAAATGCATTAGTCATTTCTAGATGTCTACATTTTTCCCTTCTTTGAACCAATGCTTTTTATTGCATCGTTTCAAAAAAATTGATACTAGTGATATGCCCTAGTGTTTAGTTAGAAGGATGGAAGGATGCCCCTTTGAGAGATTCGCCATAAAAATATATTTTGGAAAAGAGGTGAAATAAAAGTGTGTAAAAGATGTATAAATACAACTACATGGAACTATATTCAAGTTGCCCATTGATCAAATGTAAGGTGAAATGAATAAATGGATAATGGAATGGAAAGAAAAAGAGCAAATGAATAGGACATAATAAGATATACAAAATGGATGGATATTATATTGAACTTTGGTTATGCTAAACATGTATGTTTGCATGGACTAGGACTTTTCAAACATAAGGGTGCTCCTATTCATACTAGGCAACATAAAACCTTATTGGAGTATGTGACGAAGAGAGACATGAAACATGAAAGTCCTAGTACACAAAGAATAATGAATGATCTAGTATGAAAAGTACAAGAGCTCTTGCTATAAGCTATTCCAACACATACAAGGAAAGTGGTGACCTAAGTAATGTTCCAAGAATGGCCAACAAACATGCCAAGATATCAAAGACCATGCCCCATGATATGCTATTCCAAACACCAAGATATAAAAGATCTAGGTGGTTGAAGAAAGCATGAGAAATGAGACAAAAAAATAAAGATAAAAGATCAAAACTCAAGGATAAAAATAAAACAATAAGTGTCAAATATTAGAAGATAAGCAACAAGTAAAAAGACCAAATGACAAACAAGTCAAACAACCAGCATATGTCTTGACAACAAATAAAGCTTAACGTAAAGTGATAACTTCTATATAGGAAAGATACACGTGTCAAAGTGTAGTTAGCTAGAGAAGACCTGGTGTAAGAAGGATACATCTTATCAAGGCAAACATAACTAGATAGATATAGATTCGCGATAGATAGTGTCTTGAATCTCATTGACCACAACACTCTTATGTAGAAGGGAGAGTCTAATAACCCAAAAGGATTTAGAGCTAGAGACAGTATTCAAGAGGAAGGATTTAGACCTTTGGAGTAAATATGAACCATGTGATTGATAAAGTGATCTATATACTTAATACAACGTGAATCAACAATTATAGTATGTAGTCTGAACTCTGAGGGCATATTACTGCAATCTAAAAGCAGACAATCAAATTCATAATATTCTAGCATTGTTGGAGTAAGTCTATAAAATTCTTGCAAACTGATAAGAAAATATCTCTGAGACAAAACCAAATAGTGGGAAAATGTGTCACTTGGATGGTTCAAATATATATTCCCTAATATTTCAAATTATGTCTGTTTTATGCTTGATATGGTGTGCATTATACTTGTAGTAGATTGAAAGAGGTATTCAGGTGACAGATTCCTACAATCTAATAGAAAAAATCAAGTTTGCATCTAGTACTCCAAGTTTAAATTATGTCAAAGTCAATTCATATACTCTAACAGTGATAACAGAACATTGCTGAGAAGCATCACATAGAAGGAACCTTATGAACGATTTAGATCTATGTGATGAACATGTGGTTATACTAAGAGGGGGAAGGGGTGTGTGTATTAGTATAACAACTACTTTAATCAATAAATTTTTTATCAATTACAATAGCATCATTTACTCAATTTCAATAATCATGCACATGACAAAAACACAATTAAAAAAATTTCAAGTTTACAAAACAAACCTTATTTACTGCCCTAAGACCTCCTCACAAATGCTTTAGTGCAATCTCAGATATGTATACTGGTGCTCATAAGAACCAGGACAAACCAGATAGTTATATTCATAGATGTCCATGTGCCTGAATACTCTTCAATTTAATAATTATGCCATAAAAATGAAGACAACTAGCTTATTCTAGATTGTGAAAACAATGACTTGTGGTAAATCAGATGACTCCCAGTCCAAAGCCTGTGAGCACTCTTCCCAAGTACAAAAATGAAGAATCCTGTAACCATGGGGTGATGACATAAAAAAAGGAGATTTCCTTATACTTGAAAGGAATATGACTATCAAACTTCGTATTCATCTAGGTATCATTTTATTGAAGGTAAATTAGCTTGCCTTGGAAAAGGAGATAGTAATCCACCCAAGAATATTTGAAATGGAACCGCTAGTAATGCTTGCATGCAAACAAAGAAGAGCCACCAGTAATCTTGTTGCCTTCATAATAAAAAAATAACAAATATCATCTTTTACACTTGATATTGTTGAATAGATTACGTAAGTGTCATGAAGGTCATTTGCTGCAGCGGACAACTGTTACATATTTTCCCCTTCCTGGTTAAAATATTTCACTTAGGTCCTCAGTTGTCAAATGCCTCGTGTTTCAAAAGTGGATTCCATGCCTTCAATTCCTTCAAAATTTCAATAATAGTTTCCAGAGTAAGGCACTTGCTCTTAAATTCAAAATTTAAAAAGAGGCCCAAGTTAAGTTTCATTTCAAAAGTTTCCCACGCAACATGAGTCAAGTTTATGCTTAGCATGAGGAAAAGTTTGGGTAAAAATTAAGAAAAACCCTATCTTTGTGGAGTTTCCTTTTCTTGTCAATTCCCTTTCATGGTGGCAAAGGAAGGAAACAACATGAAACCACATTTTTGTGCCATGATTGAGCAAGAGGTAGCAACTAATCCTTCAACGTTAATCTTAGTAGAGGCACCAAGCTTCATGAAGAAATCATACAGATTTCATCATCCCAACAACAATTATTGATTGAAGAGCACAATTTTGGTAGAAGAAGAACATTACATGCCTTGCATCAAGTTTATAGCAGAAAAGAGCAGCCTTTCAATGTGAGAATTCATCAAATGGGTTAATTAACAATTGGTATCCATGGAGGACAATGATATTTGCATTGGAAGAGAGCAGATCTTTACATGAGAGCAACAATCTCATCAAGAAGGACAACATTGCAAAGAGGAGAGGGAATCACTTCACAAGAAGAGCAAGATGGTGCCAATAAAAAAGCCAAAATGAACCGATTCAAAACAAGGGGGCTCAAATCACCCTTATCATAGCAAGGAAGTCTGATTATAGTTCAAGAGTTTTCTGTCCACAAAGGCATCCATTGCTACAAGAGGATCAGTTATACAAGATTATCATTGTTTTGGTAGAGAGGAGTAACCACTACGTTTTTAGGATCTTCATCCGTTTCAATATTTATGTGTTTGTTTTGGGAACATCTTTTGACTTTTCTTGAAGATCAAGTGTTTATTCTCAGAGTTTTTTCTTTTCTTCTAAGAGAAAGGGTAGCCATTCTAAGGTGTGTTAGCTATTCTCTATGATTGTTTTTTCATGGTTCTACCTTCTATGTATTCTCTCTATTTCAAAATCTTGGACTGACATGAAAATCACAGAGATATGCATGTAGATGCAAAAGAGCAGAAAGAAAAGCTCATGTGTCAAAGACAGTTAATAAGGCAGTGACAAGTAATGTAAAACCAGTGGGATAATGGTGTATAAATCAATGATTAGCATGATCAAAATAGTGAATAGGACCAATCCTACATGACATAAACCATCAATATCTTATGGCAAAAGTAAAGGAAGGTGAAAATCTATCTGCTGCTACATCAGATGTAGATGAACTAAAATATGTGACAGTGGAGCTGAGTGTTCACATCAAGATGAAGACAACATTAATTGATATCTCAAAAATAATGACAATACATGTTATAGTCAAAGATAGATCAAGGAATTGCTATAAGGTTGCAAAGAAAAGCAAGGGAAGCAATGATCATCAGGATAACAAGACAGTGAATCGGAATCCTATAGATATAAAAGATAATGCTTAGCTGTATAAAACACAACCATATGCTATTAAAGAAGAAATGACATTCAATGCAAAGTTGAAGGTAATGTTTTACAAAAAATGCTTTACATTGAGGAAAATTGTGACATTGATGTCAAAAGGAGACAACCGCTATGCAGTAATAGCATGAAGATAGTGAGAATGTTATAAATCAGTGACATGTGTCATGAAGAGTAGCAACACCAAATGCATGGAGTAGCAGATGAAGATGTCACTGTCATAGAGAGTAGAGAGAAGCATGATCTCATATGGTAATGGAAGTGTATCAAAGAGTGGACATCATCAGAGATCCAAGAGCAACAATGAGAAATGATAGCAGACCTGTCAATGGACAACAGAGTGACAACATCAAAATACAATGCAATGAAGGATCATATTCATAACATGAATGGGACAATCATGAAAGAATTAAAAATAGTGATGTTATAGCAATAACAGTGGCAAGATGTAATTGGAATGTTGCAAAAGGTGCAGTGAGGTCATTAGAATGCATGGAGAACATGGACATGGCAAAGATTTAAAGTGCAAGATCTCATTGCCACCATGTCTCAAGCATGCATGAAAGTCAACATGGATAATCAATGAGAAAAGAAGTGGAAATATCAGGGGTTGTAGAGAAAATGCATCTTTGAAGGACAAAGGGACATTCCATGAAAGCCCACTGCCTTTACAAGTTCAGTTAAAGGAGTTTTCAGTCAAATGAAGATTAGGATAATAGTGAGTAGTTGTTGTAATAACAAAAGGGCACTAGATACAACTTGAAGTAATGCCATGAAAACATTGAAGAACACAAAGAATATATCACAGACATGGAGTGACCTCCGACACACCCCACGATTGTTCATGAATAGACAATGCAGACCAAAGACACTGTTTTGGATAGCAGAAAACTAAGGTGACAATAAATCAAAATAAGGATGTCAGTGATAGAATGAAGGGATATGACAGTAAAAAATAGAGAAAAACATTGCCATAATGAACAGTGGGCAATGGTATCTGAATATTAGTGAAAGAAGGCTCTTGTGGTATTGAGTGAATGAGATATATCAGTTGAGGTTGCTGTTACCTTTTTTTTCACTTTCAGGAAAAATAGCCTTACTTAGGGCTCTAGTTGTAACAAAGGTCTTGGTATTACAATTAAAGTTCACCTAATGTCTTTTGAAATATTCAAAATAGCATTAACAGTGTCAAAAGGCCTTTGTTATGTCAAATGTCCCTTCTTTAATGTGCTCATTCTTTGCCAAAGTATGAAAAGAAATTTGCATAAAAGCCACATGGCTTTTCTTAATGGAGGGAGTTTTAGTTCCATACAATTTTTCATAAACTCCAAACCCCTTAACCCACGGTCAAACAAAGTCTAAGGGTTTTCAAGCTTTCAAAGCCCTAGTTTCACGCTTTGAGCCTTTCATGGCTGCCAAAAAATAGGTTACAAGCATATTTTCAGGACAAAAAAATATATCACAATTTTGTAGCAGCAGTAACAGGGCTTAGACAACAGGTGCCATGGTGGAACAACAGTTTACATGAGAAAAAACCCCAGATTTGTCTATAGAGATCAACATTTTCAAGCCAAGAATGTGGAATTATTGTCAGAGCAACAAATGTTCAATGAAAAGACCCAAAATAACAACAAATTTTGTTGAAAAAGAATCAAGCCCGTGGCAAGAAGGTAAGGTTTCAGGTAGATTGATGACTCCACTCTAAATTTATTTTCTCCTTATCTTGTGTTCAAGAAACCATGAGAGGCTATGCATTTGAATAAAGGGGTTTTAGTGTCATGACTTCACATTGTGTGCTTCTAGGATGAAATTTTAACTGTCAATGCATGACCTTAAAATCTGTTGCTTCTTCCATCAATGATCAAGCATTCACTATGTTGAAACATATATTTATAGTGCCAATTGAGGCATCCATTGTTAGTATTTTGATTTGCTTTAAGACAGTCATGAAATAGTGATTGATGATGTTCAGATAACAGTAAGAAGCAAATCAACGTGATGGAGCAACAAGACTTTGAAAACTCATGCACAAGTCTTCAGAAGAGGCAGCCATGGAAATGCACAATAGTGACAAAACAATGGTCTTAATATTTGAGGACAAAAAACAATGAATATAGTATTTTCAAAGCCACGAGACAAATGTCATCTTGCATGATATGATCAGAATAATAGAAGCTAAGAAGGCATACATAAGCACAATGATGTTGAAAGGGTAGTCATAGGGGACAAATCAGTGTTATATTTCACGAAGAAGCATTTTGTATGGTGCTAGTGGAAAGAAGACAACAATATAGATTGTAATATTGTGTTGTAATGCTAAAAGGGGCATGTTAAATATTTTTCCCTCTAGGTCAAATATTTCACCTAGGTCCTAAGTCAAATGCCTTGTGTTTCAAAAGTGAATTCCATGCATAAAATTCCTTCAAGTTTTCAATAATAGTTCCCAAAATAAAACCCCTTGTTCCCAAGCCATATTTGCTAAAGAGAAATCCTCATTATTTGGCATCTCTTATAAAGTGCTATTGAAAATCTTATGGTCAAGGTATTTTTTTATTTTGAATTTGAAAGGGCAATTCTAAATGTTTGAGTTTTATTGAAACTCTCAAAAGTGCCCTAATCCGCCAAAATCAATTGGAAAGGGAAAAAATGCGAGACAACTCGTGAAGATGAGGAAACAGTGGATTTTTGAGTTAGAATAGATAAAAAGTAGCGGGTTCAATCAGGGAACAGGTAGAGAATGTTTGCATGTTTGATTCAAAAGGTCATTCTTAGTCTTGAAGGGAGCTTTGTTACCGTTTCATGGAGTTTTCCTCATCTTGTAGTCAAGAGTTTATTTTCATGAGGAAGAGGGTTTCTTTCAATAACAAATAGCAACAACCTTTATGTAGAGAGCAGTAGATCCTTGATTAAACCAATGTGATCAGAGGTCTCACAAGAAGAAATAACACATTTTTATGCATAGAGCTTGTGTTTTTCTTTAACATAAGACATTTCCAACCATTGAGCTAAAACTTGCAATAAGAGAACAATACGGTCCCTTTTAAAAGAGCAGATTTTTGTTAAAGAAGTAGCAGTTTCTTAAGTCAAAAGAGCATCATTTATTGCTGAAAGGGAAAGGTCACTTATTCAAGTACTACAACAGATTTCTTCAAAATAATGGCAGATTCCAACAAAGAATGGAGCATACCTTGCACAACATGTCCTTTCAAGGAGAGTACTAGTTATGTCGTGAATAGTAGTAAGTGTAATCAAAAGCATTGGGTTTTAAGTTAAGATTAGGAAGTAGAGTTATTCACTCTTCCACAGATCACGACTGTCTTAAGAGAGAGCTTCCATTCTATGAACCTTTTTCATTGCTTTAGGAAGTGTTAATACATTGCATTCAAGTAAGGTGGTATGGAAGTCTTGTTAATAGTTAAGTTATGAAAAATGGAAACAAAGGCAGTGACAAATGATGTCACAAAACTGTGTTCAAAACTTGTCAAAATAGTGACCACCAAACACAATGAAAGGGCATTCATGTGATGCAGTCATGTTGCTTGTTTGATAGTCTTTTCAAGGTCAAGGATGTTTTATAAGGCATGAGGACTAATGTTAGAAGCCTGGAAATTATAATGAGATCAGTCCTAGGAAGAAATTTGTGAGCAGCAAACAGCAGTGGCAGAGAGGTCACTGTCAATGGTGATAGAGGTATGCCATGAATATTTAAGTACATGCTTGAAGATCCAACAATGAGAAGTGAATGTTCAAAGTAGCAGTTATTATACATCAAAGGCTTTGACATACACTCTCAAGGCATTGATCAGTCATGAAGGATGCACCCATTGTTGGGGCAAAAATATGTGCTTGTTTTACCAGTCCAAAAAAGCATCACTGAGCCAAACCTTTGAAGAACTACAAAGATCCAATGAAGTCACATGACATAAATAGTGCTTGCAATGTAATAACAGTGATTACTGTGGTGAAGATTAAAGGATAAAAAACATATTAAGTAGCTATGATGAAGTACCATGGTATCAATTTTGTAGTCAAAGCAGTGATCCAAAATTGCATGACTGTCAAGATAGTAGTTTCCAAAGATGAGGGGACAATAACATGCAATTTTCCCAAATTGGTAGAAGTTTTTGTAGTAGGAGCAGATCAAAACATTATCTTGAGATAACAGTCAACGTTTATAAAAGAATAAAGGAAGCCATGACATTGCCAGAACACAGAGATGATTCTTTTCCATTGAAAAACAAAGATCAAGGTTGGAATGTTTTAAGAAGTCATATGAATTGTGTCACAAAACAGTGGTAGTAATGAAGAATGCCTAAGGACTGTTTTCAATGGAAAGATGAAATGCTGTGCCCTCAAAGGAAAAAAAGATGAAAGAACAGTTAGATCTTCAAGGTCCAAACTCAGAGAGTTATAGACATGGTGCACTCGTACTAAAATCACAAGCTCACTGGTATAAGAAAACAGAACAACAATGCTTGTCACTTGTGTTTGCACTTTCATTAATGAATGTTCTTGAAGGTTGACAAGTAGTCAGTGCAGTCCCAACAAAAGGCAGTCTTATAGCAGGAGTTGGATAGTCAACAAGGTAGGACTCAAAACATACTCCAAGAGGATAGCATTAGTGGCCTTCAATGGAAGAAAGCAGTATTCTTCAAGCTCAAAAGCAGTCATCTGATCTGGCTTCTAGTGCAAGCACAGTGACTCCATTAAGGGGCAATAAAGTAATCAGAATATTAGAAGAATGATATTTAATTTCTGAGATGAGTGTTAAACAATGCCTCAGAAAAGTGATAATGAGTAGCATTCAAAAGTAGCAATGATCTAAGGAGTTAAGGACAACAATATGCACGGGGTCTTCACTGAAGGGGAAATACAATACCACGTGCGTTCATATTGGGAGGTTTAAGATGGACAAAAAAATGGGGCAATATATTGCCTAAATAGGGAGGAGGCAGATTTTTTTGGGGCAAGTGGTGGGGGTTTATATAGGAAAATGGGTGTGGGGGATATTGAGTGGGTATTGGAAGGGGGTGACAAAAAAGGAGTTTGGGGCATTTTTGAAAATAGGGGAATTCTTTAGTATGCCACGAACACGTGCTATGATTCAGGTTTATTAAGTGAAGCCCCTATGGCAATGTGGTAGTGACAATTATTCATAGTTTGAGAAGAGCAGACCACCAATGGTATCTGAAACCCAAATGATGCATGATGGAGTCTTTGGCGAGTGATGAAATCACGACTGCTACAAGTTCTTATTTGACATTCATGAGATGTTTTTTTATTCAAGAATTTCAATCTACCATCTCGATTCAGTTCATGATTGTATAGAGGAGTAAATATTCCTTGTTTCAAGCCTCGTTGTTCATGAGGATAGAGCTGCTATCAAGCATGGAAGGAGTAGAATTTCAGAGCTTCCATAGCAAAGGTGTATTGAGGGTAAGAGACCATCAGGAAAAGATCACTACTACATCAGTAAAAGTTACACAAATAGTGGTCTCCAGTGCACACGTGCTATGATTAAGGTTTATTAAGTGAAGTCCCTGTGGCAATATGGTAGTGACAAATATTCATAGTTTGAGAAGAGCATACCACCAATGGTATCTGAAACCCAAATGATGCATGATGGAGTCTTTGGCGAGTGATGAAATCATGACTATTACAAGTTCTTATTTGACATTCATGAGATGTTTTTTTATTCAAGAATTTCAATCTACCATCTCGATTTAGTTCATGATTGTATAGAGGAGTAAGTATTCCTTGTTTCAAGCCTCGTTGTTCATGAGGATAGAGCTGCTATCAAGCATGGAAGGAGTAGAATTTCAAAGCTTCCATAGCAAAGGTGTATTGAGGGTAAGAGACCATCAGGAAAAGATCACTGCTACATGAGTAAAAGTTACACAAATAGTGGTCTCCAGTGCATAAGTTGTGAATGAAGTAAAGAAGATAGAGATCTTGGAGAAAGAGTGTCAAAGAGATGGAAAATGACACCTTAAAAAATGATTAATAATTTCAAATGTGTCATGACAATAAATAAAAATTAGAGCAGAGGGCAGGCAAAAACCAATACATTGGTTATTAGGATGTAGAAATGAAAGACATTTTATATTAAGAGTAGAAAAGGAACCTTGACAATGGTCAAAGGTATGCCATGAGAGGATAGTGGATCCATGAAGAAGACCATGAATAGTATACATATTGCTAATGAAAAGGTAAATTCAGTCAAGGTGTCCCATAGCAATCAAAAGAGAAGATGGGTTCACCATGGAAATGAGAGATGCCAAATTGTCAAGAAGATAGAATTTTTAAAAAGGAGTTATAAAAATCAAGTTTGACTACCATTATTCAAGGAGCTTCATGTTTGATTTTCAAATTTGAATCTTATTGTTTGAGACTTGATTTCACTGTCATTGCAAATTAATATAAGAGGTTGATAGAAGATTTTAAGGATGTTTGAATATTTGAATTTGAATTTCAAAATAGGGGAGGTTGATATATTAGAGCTTAGTCTTGATTTCTAGGGGACACATTCAATTTGTCATAGATTATATAATGGCTTTACTTAGGCCACTGTATTTATTGCAGTTAAAAGAGAAGATTCAGTTTTGTTATGCAACATGTTTCAATAAAAGAAAAACATCCAATTTTCCATTCAGTGTTTTGCATTCAAAGGAAAGATACACAAGGGAAAAAAACTACTCATTCGTATTGCAATACACTTTACAATACTTCATAGAAGTATATACTAAGTTGTACAAGCTTGAAAACAAGATTGCAAATGCTATTTCATTGGAAAGAAAAGAGAAATCAAAAGACCCACACAAGTCACGGGGATAGGTAATCCGAGACAATGCGAGAAGTACAATATGTATCTGGTGATAAAATAATGAAAGAGCAAGTGAAAATAGATATAGCCATCATTGCCTGGAATGTCTTCGGTTTGATCTTCATGGCAACTTTCTCCTCTTCACTCCTGGTTTCCAGATGAACCTACAAAGGATTGGAATAGATTTGTTAGAGCTCCAATTATGAATCTAATCAGACACTCATCAACAAAAACATAATATAGTCCTAACAATGCATTGGATTAATGCCAAAATATCAGACATGTGCAAGAAGGCCTAGAAATGCAACATCAAAGAGGTATTGCACTTCATGTTTTTAACAAGTTTGTTTCATGTGTAGGCACATGTACATGTATTAAATTTCAGCATGTGGGGTGAAATGGCCTCCACAAGGGTTGAGCCCAATATGGTGTTAAGAGACAGATACGTAGCTACATGATGACAATTTAAAGCTAATGGAATAACATATAGTTATAGGAGCAATCAATAAACAACAAAGCAACAAAAGAGCATCATTCAAGTCATCAAAAGAAGTGCATATTCATAGTGCTTCAACAATACTAAAAGGCAATGTTGCTGTTACATGCATGAAAGAGGTAAAATTATAGTTTTGATGATGCACATGTTAGAGGAAATAAAAGGGTAATCATCATGTCACAGGGAGGGTACAAAAATTATGCATTATGATCTTGCAGACTTAAACCAATGGACAATCTTCAAAAGACCTTAAGACTAGTTTATGGTGCTTGTTGGAATATATACAGTTTTTCATGGAGGTACAAACAATGTTTTCATATGCCAAAGTGATGAACGAATTGTTACAAATCTGAAAAAAGACAACTGCAAGGTATTTTAAAATTATTTATACAAAATAGAACATAAACTACATGACATACGATTAAGATTACCACACTTTTGGAGCAACGAAGATATACAACAGGAAAAGGCATTAATGACTGTGAGGTCTAATGTCAAATCACAGAAGTGAGGTTAGTGTTTAACAGTGCATTAGAGAAACAATCTTGTATGAGAGAAAGCATGAAGGCACTAGTTATGGGGTAGCCATGAGTTATCACTCAAAAATCATGAGGAACACATGATAAGTTGTCACTACAAAGAGATGACACATTAACAGTGGTGCAAGAAAGTTGTAAGTATGATTATGTAATGCCAAAAATAAATGTAGAGTTGCAGTAAAAAAATGATAAGTATATGTTTTGGACAACATCAAATTCACAATGTGTGCTAAAATAGTGACAAATATTCAATCATATAACATGGAAGGACGATAGTGTTGATGATTCATAATGGCAAGGATTCATGATGACAAAACACAATTTATAAGTAATGTTACAAATCTAAACATTGATTCCAATCTGTTTTACACAATGAACTCATCCAAAGAGCAATTGCGCTCAAGTGGCTACAATCATAATATCAACAGATGGGTAGTAATACACGAAAGTAGAGATATATGTAATCAGGCCCTACAGGGGGGATGGAACCCTTCATAGTCATGTAGGAATATCCAAGTTTATCAAAAGACTCATAAATCCTTGGTCATCAATATTATCAAAGTTTAGAGTCAAGATCATGGAGACCATGACACAAAAATTCAGAAATGTTTATCAATATAAATCATGGCCTGAAATAAAATAGTAATAACCCTCGAGAAACTGGTCGTGATACTTCAAGAGGAGCAAATATACAGAGTTTCGGTAAGCACATTTCTAGCATGTTGAATAAATAGAGCCTCAAGTAAAAAATGGAAACCATTTGCATTGTTTACAGAAATGTGAAGACCCAACTCAAGCATACATAAGCATTCAAACCCAACAACATCAAGGATACATGAAGCACCAAGTTAACCATATTTTACTTGCAGATTGAGAATAAAAATGAAGCCACAATTTGTAACCAAAACCCTCATGAAAAGAAAGAGCGAATGCACAAGGTTGAGTATCAAATTATTTGCAATGGCTCCATGATTGACAGTTAAATCTTCAGGAAAAATCTGTTAACAAATTTCTCAAACCTTCAGCAAAACCTCAAGCATGGCCACAACTAAGAAGGCCAAAAACACATGAAAGTGAAGGTCGATTTTGCAGTATAGCAAGGGAAACGAGTTTGTCTCTCCAAACCCTTGTCTCTCAGGGCGGCGCCCAACAAGCATGGAGGAAGATCAAAATGCAAAATGAAAAGTTTTGAGGGCTGCAATTTTCTTTTAGGGTTTCAATCCTAAAGCCCATTGAATGGAGGAGACTTTTGCCTCTTTTTTCTCTTTTATTTCATTTTGAACAAATACCCCATGAGATATACAAGGCTTGTATGCCTTATAAATAATACATGGATCTTTTATTAATATTTATCAAGTGAAAAACTATAGTACTTGATAAATGTTAATTAAATTTAAAATTTGTTAAGTATTATATTATCATCATTTGATAAATATTAATATGTTTTTTTATTTTGCATTAAAATAATTGTAATTAATATTTGTTTTTGATTAAGGTAAATACAGGTTTTGAAGGGGCCCCGAAAACCTGTACAATAGGTCAAAATAGATATTCAAAGAAGCACTCTCTAACGAGACAAAACAAAATCACCTCGAGGGTTTTAAAACATGCTCCCTCAACCTGGACACAAAGGAAGATACTAGAAAAAGAAATCTAGCACCCTAACAAAAATAAAACGCTGCATAAAATTAATTACAGTATAAACCAGCAGCCCAAAAGCTTCTAGCAAGCAACAAAACATCTGCCAGCAAAGGAAAGCCGAAACAAATTATTTCTTCCCCTTCTGAGATCGAAGAGACATTAAAAGAGGGCGGATGTTTTGATTTTTTCTTTCCTTTAACAGAGGTCCACCCATCATCCACATTCTTAGCCATATCCAACGAAGAATCCAAAACAAGATTTAGGACCCCCAAAACCTGAGGCTGTCCCATGATAGGGCCAGGAGAATCTAAGGAGGCCGCTTCGGAAGAAGACTCAGAAGCAACCATTTCAGAAGAAACCAACAAGGAGTTGCCAATAAGAGGATCAGAAGCCCCACTCCCCTCAGAGCCATGAGCATCAGAATCAGTACAAGGAGAGGGGACAACTCCCAGGGAAGATCCATCAGCTGACCCAAGAGGCACATTGGTCTCATCTAACTCCTGAGAAGAAGAGACAACCTGAGAAAAACTTCTGATAGAAGAATCCTTCACTACAGAATAATGTTGGGAGGTGGCCCCCTTCCACCAAGAAGCAGGTTTTTTAACCTTTTCCAAACCAGACTGGTCCGCTAAGTGACCAGTTTTGAAGCATCTCCTGCATCTGAAGGGGAGGCCTTCATAATCCAAAGTTTGGATCCATGACCCTTTAGGATGCACCAACTTTATCTTTTCTAGAAGACCCTTGGAAGAGTCCAAATCAACCAAGATCCTAGCATAAGTTGAGTGAAGAATATCGTCTGATTCCTCATCAACCATCAAGAAGTTTCCTAGAGCCTCACCCACAGCCTCAAGAAGAGAGTTAACCCAGAGATGAAGAGGGAGATGAGGAAGCCTCACCCAAGTAGGAACCTTGGAGAAAGACTCAGTAGAAGCATCAAAGGCAGGATGCCAAGGCTTCATCATGAGCATGCTCCGGGCGTTCCAGCTAAAAAAATGATCACATAGTATCACTTTCCTATTAGAAGCCATCTCAAAATTGGCAATGAAAAAACCCCTTGCCATTGGAAAAATGTGAACAGTTTCTGATATGATTGGTTCCCAATGACAAGAAATCCAGGCATGCAAATTTGGAAGACTCGGCCAGATACCCTTAAATATGCAAATAAGACCATGTTCCTCGAGAACTGAGGAAGCATGATCAATGGCTTCCACAACCTCTCCTCCCAGAGGGAGGACAAGAGGGTTAGAGAGAGGGAAAGGAGCAACAAATCTATCTCTAGAAGCTAAAGACAACTTGGAGGCAACAAACTTTCGTAGAGAGGAGCCCCCAGCAGTAGGAAGATCCACAACAGGCATCAGAGGAACAAAATCCCCAGCCACAGACGACATAACCCTAAGTCGCCTAGGAGCAGGCGCACTATGGTAGAAGCCTCCACCGTAGTCCTAGCAACATCCACAACCGCCGAAGAGGCTAAAACACGAGCAACAACCTCAGGAGCCCTTGCGGCAGCAGGTGGAAACGCAGCTGGTTTTGCATTCGCCACAGCCACCAATGAGACTTCCACGCGATCATCCTCAGGAGCGCAAGTGGCATTAGCAGGAGGCTTCGCGGCAGGAGAAATTTTGCATTCTTTTGCGGTGTCCTCAGGAGCCCTAGCGGCGACAACAACAGACATAGCGCCTAATGTTGAATACAAACGATAGTGCTTTGTAATTAATATTTGTTATATGACATTCCTATAAATCATATAATAAATATTAAATATTAAATACAAAAATCAGAAAAAGATTGCTTGGAGTGGGGTTTTATTTTTGCTTGGATTTGGAGAGGTCTGGGAGCTTTTTTGACAAATTAGGCTTGGTTTTTAGGTGTTTTGGGGATAGGCTTGTATTGAGGGAAAGTTTTCTTTACTTTCCTTGATGTTTGGATGAATTTTGGGCAGTAATTTTCAGAAGTTCTTAGCAGGAGTTATTTTGAGTCTGTAACTCATATTTTGAGATGTATGACACAATTTCATGCTTTGAGGATCAATAAAGTTTTTGAGCCTTCTCATTTCTTTGGTGTATTGTGTGTTGGTCTTTATGCAAAGCATCTTGTGAAATTAGTTTCTTTTCCTTAATGTTGTGATGGTTCGAAAGAACCTTTATGTAGAGATACATGTGTAATAGCAGGTTGTAGGTTGTATTGGTGAGGATCAATATTTGAAGTTGCTAAGAAGCCATATTCTTCCTTCTGAAACTATGTTTTCTTTAATATTCTTATGAATTGATGATGCAGAGGAATATGTGGTTTTGAGTTGTGCATGTGAGAGTTGGATTGTGAATTAGATCATGAGAGATCCCGTTATGCATGTTTAGTCAAGTATTTTGGTGCATCACTTGTCAGGGTTAGAATTTCATTGCATGTTCCCTTATCCTTTTCCTTTCAGAAAGTTAGTTTAGGTGAAATACCAAGAAAGCCAA
Source organism: Thuja plicata (assembly GCA_018584345.1). Lineage (NCBI taxonomy): Eukaryota > Viridiplantae > Streptophyta > Pinopsida > Cupressales > Cupressaceae > Thuja > Thuja plicata. Next base: position 1,290,691 of record MU224381.1, read on the forward strand.
AGATTCACTCTCCATAGATTACCCACAATCTAATAGTATATCCATGTTTCAGTAGGATAGTTAATTTTATATTGGCTAAGGGTGCAATCCTTATTGATAACAAGGACAAGAAAGAATTTGCTCAATATTCAGAAAAAAAAACATAATCAATTAAACCTTCCTTAACTAGATAGTAAAATTGAGCAACGAAATACCCAAAACTCTTAGTATTTACTATTAGCATTCTAAATGGTAAAAGGAATATGTAGTATCACATCAAAAGAACTATGTAAAAGGAATGGAACTATTCAAATTATTGCAGTAAAAAAATAAATAATTATTTGGCTTTGGCCCAACCATAATGCTAGTTTCTTGTAAACTTGAAACTGAGATATTCTTGTATAAATATACATTAAAGATATGAAACTTGAATCTCAGGCTAGCCACTCACATCATTGTACTGTAAAATTAATGAGATTCACATTCATCTATAATCTACCCTACTACTGAGTATATATTACACATTTATGACCACAATATATTTTCTATATGGTATCAGATCTATGATCATGAAAAGCTTATTCAATGTCTAATAAATTTAAAAAAAAATTAAACATAGAGCAAATCAAAGACATTCCATAGGTCCGCAGAATCAATGCCTTATAAATCCAATTTTCCAGTCTGAGGATTTTCTACTTGCAAATTTCTTTGAATGCCCTTTAAAAACATCTTGTGTGATGACCTTCTAAAAAACAAAATAAACCCCCTCTAATAAATTAGTTGTATCATCTCCAGATAACGAGAATTACAACCCCAAATAAGGAAGACATGACTTCATCTTGGGGTTGTGTTGCCACAATTTTAAATTTGTAAACCTAAAATTGAAGCTCACTTTATCCCTACACATAAACATGATTAAACCCACTCAAAAAAATGGCGTTGATGAATTAAAGAGACACTATGTAAATCAAATAGCCAATTTTTCTTGCATTACCTGATTGTAAACCGTCTAATAAAATAGTTATATCAACTCCGAAAAAGTCATTATTGGTAGATCACAAATGACTATTATAATGTGAATTGACCAAGCAACCCTGTATTGTTGCGTTTAGCTCAATAGATTCTCCAACATTGCATTAAACAATCAAAATATCTCATCGTTCTTTATGGTTAAAGACTAGAAAATTTATCGATCTTCCACATAGCAAGCCCTGGTCATTAGGCAACTCCAAACTCTCCTATCACTGCAACATTAAAGGAATCATCTCAACAAAACTATCTTGGTATAGAACCCGGAATCATTATATTGCACAAGAAGACATATCTTGAAGGTATCCTCTCAAACAAGTAGCAATACGTTGTATATGCTTCCATGTTTCTGTAGTAGGTAAGAGAGAATGCTACCAAATGATGCAATTTTTTGCTTTCATGACTTGTTAATTACAAAAAACATGCTAATTTAGGTGGCGCAAAGGTAGGTGCTAATTTAGATGCTAATTTAGGTGCTAATTTAGGCACTAAAATAGGTGCTAAATAACACTCGATTTAACGCTCACTTGTTCTGTTCGACGCAAAAATACCAAAAATAGCACCATCCCGATAAATAGCGTCGATTTTTCAGAAAATTGGGAAAAAATACATTGAAATAGTGGGTTGAAGCAAAAAATGGAACAAAAAAGGGAGCAAAAAAGGGAGCTACTCATAGGGATTTGTTGTAGTGAGAAAGGGTAACACCTTGTGCATTTATTGATATGTTGGATGAGGTTTAAATAGTCATCATTCACAACATTCTTGTTCTTAGATATCAAAGGGTTATTCTTGTTGTCTAAATCTTCACAAGACCTTTAGCAATTTAAGGGCCTTCTCTATTTATCCACTTTTTATTGATATCATCAAATGTATCAACACATTGAACTTGCAAATGAAAGACAATCTCTTGGTTTAATTTTTTTCTTACAAATACGTTAACAAGTTGTGTTTCAATTCTGTCTACCTTCTCCAACCAGGCGGTTATTTGCAGATTTAGGGGCTTTTGGCCAAGCCTCCCAGAACTTCATGCATGGATTTCCAAAAGCTAGGAACCCATTATTTTAGGTATGGTTAATATCTTCCCTCTGGCTAAGGGCTTTTTCGTTGCCAAATTTGATGATACGGAGGATAGGAATTGCATTCTTCGAAGCCATTTTTTTAGCTGGGATGATCGATTTGTTATTATGGTTAAACCCTGGCATGAGGATTTCAAACCTTCTTCTGATACCTTTAACAAGATGCCTATCTGGGTTAGGCTTCCAAACCTCCCTCTTCATCTCTGGGTGGACTCTCTCTTGGAGGAGGTGGGTGAGGCTTTGGGAGATTTCCTAATGGTGGATGCTGACTCTACAAACATTCTACATTCTACCTATGCTCGTATTTTGGTAGATATTGATGCTTCTAAGGGCTTACCTGTGGAGATCAAGCTTGTCTCTCCTAAGGGAAGCTGGATTCAGTCTTTGGATTATGGAGTCCCCTTTAGATGTTTCCAAACTGGTCATATCGCTGCCAAACGTGGTTTGGGTAAAACCAAGCGCCATGTTTCGTGGTGGAAAGGTGCCTCCTCTCAGCACTACACGATTGAGAAGAGCACCTCTCAGCGGAGTTTTTCTCAGGTTGTTGCTCCAGATTCTTCTGTCGTTCCCCCTTTGTTCGTTGCAGGAAAGGATTCTGCCTCTGGCAATGTTCAGGTTTCTGATCGTATTGGCTTTGATTCACGTGTTGTTGAAGGCTCTACAGATGCAACCCTGGTTCAAACTGGTGATACTGTCCTTTTGGGTGATGTTGCTGTTGTCTCTGGATTAGCTGTCCTATTTGCTGATGTTGTGGGTTCTGCTATCCTTGTTTCTCCAAGGGGGGAAATAGGGTATGGTGGTAATGTTGTACCTATCCCAGCTGTGTATGCTGGTGTGGCTAGCCTTGTTTCCCAGGCTTTTGCGGACTCTTCCTCTTTGGCTTGGCTGAATGTAGTTGAGAAGGTGGAGGATGGATGGACAACAGTTAAAGGAAAGAAATTAAAGTCTTCCATGCCTTCTTTTGATATGAACTTACGTTCACATAAGGGTGGGCATAAATGTAAATCTTGAATGCCCTTTGTTGTGGTTTGTTGGTCTGAACGCTGTCTCTTTTTGGGGGAATTGTTTGTTCCATTTGGATTGAAAGGTGGTGATCCACAGAGTTTTTTTGTCCTCTTAATGCTCTATCTTTCACTGATCTTGTAAAAGGTTTCGGGTCTTTTCAAAACTTGTTTTTACTTAATCAGAACAAGTTGTGTTTCAATTGTCCTAGCTTCTGATCCCTCTAATGACTCTACATAGGCTAATGATGACTCTCCTAAGGATGATGCTCCTACTACTAATTCAGCTTCCTCATACCCGGTGGTCCCAAATCCACCTCTTGCCAATGGTGTGCTCCCTTCTAGCCACATGGACCCTTCTCCGACTGTTGCTTTTGCTTTTCTCCAACCTTTGGCTAATGATGTACATCCTTTCCAACACTCTACCCCTTGTGCTGATAGTCTCACAAACAGGGTTCCATCATTTTCTCCCTCTTGTAGTGTGGACCCTAGTGATAGTTTCACTTGGATGGTTGTCCGACAATGTAAGATAAATCATTCTTTAGTCTCTCATTCTCCTCCCCACATTGTGGGTGAGTTGTCTATGCACACTCTTGGTGTGGGTTACTAACTGTTCTGGTAGTGCGTTGTCAATGGTCTATTTTTGACCTTGTTGTAAATGACCTTTTTGGTCTATCCTTGTAAGGGCCTGCATCATTTATTTTGTTAGTATTATCTTTTGACGCCTTTATGTTGTGGTTGTGTAAGAGACACCACCCTTGTTTTGCTGATGATAATATCAAAAACAAGTTGTGTTTCAAGAATACAATAGGGGTACTTCATTGCTATATTTATCTATCATTAAAAGAAAGAAGCAAATCTCTCCTATTTTTTTTATTTTTATGTAGCATAAATCAGCCATGGAAACCTCATGTTCAATGTTATATGAAAAGTGTGTGATAAATTTTTCTACCAACTCATGAAAGGAATTAATTTCATGAGGTGAATGTGATAACCAACTAGTAGCTTGACATCCCAAACTTCTTAGAAAGAGGCACATAAGAGATGTATCAATGTATTTTATCTCCATGCAAGCCAGATAAAACTCTCTTACGTACTCACGAGGACCACCTTTTCCTCTATACTTGTCAAATTTAGGAACTTCAAAGCGTTTGTGAAAATGTATCATGGGTCTAGATCTATCAAAGATATAAGGGAACATGTCCCCAATTTGTATCTCTTCTTAGTGTTTCCCATTTCCATATTAGCTATATTTTGTTGCAAGATTTGTATTTGGGATGACAAGTCACTTAAGGGTATCAATAGAAATGAATTGAGATTATAAGTGGGAAAAGGTGGTTGAATTTATGGGATGTAGGTGGAGCTAAAAGCTTGAGTAGGTAGAATGTACGTTGATATAGTAGGTTGAGTAGATAGAATGCAATTTTTGTAATTATAGGTGTGAGAGGCCATTGGTGGGGTTTTTTGATGAGTAGAGGCATGAGAGGCTATTGGTTAACATTTTTTGGTGGGTGAATAATGTGAGTTGTGGGTTGTTGTTCCATGGATGAGGATGGAAGGTGAGGTGCTACTTTGCTCACTTGTTGAGGATTTTGTTAGAAGGACATGCCTATGGATGGAGGAGTAGAAGATGCAATGGGAAAGTTTGAATTTTATGAGAGTGTTCCAAAGGAAAGATTATGAAGCTCCTTGACTTGTTTCCATGTTTTTCTTATGTGGTGATCTTGTGGTTCTTATTTGATGTCTTGAATATGATTGGGTACTTTGATATAGATGAAAGGTTCTTGTTGCTTCAAATCCAAAGTCAATCAAAGTTAACCTAGATCTCCAAAATGACAAAGACAAAGACACAATTTTACTTGAATTATCCTTGTGAATCCAAGAAAATGGATAAAAAGTGAAACACACCAACTCGAGTAGACAAAGACACAAAAGTCAATATATTGACCAAATATAAAAGATAGCTCTTCAACTTGGAATAGACTTGTGAGACCAAGGAAAAGGAAAAAATGATAATGACCATAAAATGAGAGGAGGTCCAACTTATACTTTGATGTATTTAAACAATGATATGATAAGGTTCTTAGATGCTTATCTTTTTTTTTTGAATCTTATCAATATATTTAGTTTTTTATTTACTACACATTTCAACATTTAATACACACTAGGAGATTCATAGATAGTAGGCTTCAATAAATCATATTGGGTATGTCACGATGACTTACAAATGTTAGTGTGAAAAGGTGTTTTACCTAACTAGTTTTCTTTTAGCCTACTTAGTTGAGTCCTATTCATTCTCTTCTTAAGCTCACTTAGAGGGTTGAGATATTCTCTTCTTACTTTGTGCAAGGTTAGAGAGACTTTTGTCTTACCTCATTTAGACTCATCAAGTGTTCTAACACTTGTCCATAGAGTCCTACTTGGAGGGGTAGTCAAAGTTTGAATCCTAGCATCTCACCTCTACTTGATTGATTTTATATGTAAGACACCTTTTTAAACATTTTAGTGACAATGTGACATCTCTGTTTAAATATTCCTAATTTTTGGAGAGTATTTTTTTCAAGCGATATTGGTTGTTTCTGATGGAAGAGCATCTTGGGATCTTGGCAATCTTGCATCAACAAAAAATATTTTGTTTCTAGTTTTCCAGTTTGTCTGTTGCTGAGTTTTTTTCAGCATTCGTTCAGTTTGGATCAATTGTTGTTGCACACCTCATGGAGTGTTTCAGGCATCATTTTTTTATTATCTTCACCTAGGTTCACACCTTGATTGGTTTCTTCGTGTTTACGATATCTTGGATTTCTGGTGGGACATCTATATTCTTCACGTTTCATGACCAGTTTTTGTTTTCCAATCTTGCGAAGGATTTTCCCGATCAACAATGGTTTGTGGCACATATCTCGATGATTCTACATGCTTGGACGACCTACTTGTTGGTTCACTCATGTTTGATCTATTTGCGAGAGATTCTTATGATTTAGGTCCTGACCTATAATGTAATACATTTTCCTGTTCTTGGAGAATGTAATATTTTCCCAGGCTGACCTGATGCTTGTGAAGGCTTTATAAACTGATGTAATTGATCCCTTAGAGGCAGTGGATATAGGAGGACAATAATAAAGAATTAGTATAGCTTCGGTAATTAGAACCATGAACATGAGCTTGTGATAGATGGTATAAAAGATAACCTATAAATGGTCTTGAAGAAGGCCAGTATGCCTGGAATGTAAGACTGCATGTTGCAGATTCATTGTACTTGATTTTTGGATGATAATAAGAAAGAAAATGTCACATATCTCTCCATAATTTGTGTTTCTTTTGTTGTGTGACTCTTGCTGCAAGGATTTGATTGACTTCTTTGAGGTTCCTCCTCTCCTTGGCTGCATCAATTTCCAACATTGTATTTGAGCATACTTGCAAAATATCTCTCTTTCAGACTTGATTTTGAGAAGGTCATGGGAATAAGTCAAAACTATGGGTCTTGTGGAGTGAAACAAACATCACAGTTATGCTCAAAAGGGTCAGAAACCCTATTTTCATATAAGACACTCCTATTTTTGGTGAACATGTGTCTAGAACTAGTCATTTGCCATGTATGCATCCAATAAGCCTCGAGTGTGTAGACGTTGTCCAGTCATGCCAAGGGAGGGTGTTAGTGTGAAAAGGTGTTTTACCTAAAACTAAGTTTCTTTTATCATGCTTAGTTGAGTCCTATTCACATTGTGCTTATATTCTCTCCTCACCTTATGGGAGGTTACATAGACTTTTGTCTTACCTCATGTAGACTCACCAACTGTCCCAACCCTTGTTGCATACTTTGAAGTGTAGTCAAAGTTTGACTGCTACCTCTTTGTCTCCTCTTGGTTGCCTTTATATGCAAGACACCTCATTATACATTTTAGTAACAAAGTGACATTTCTCTTTTTGCATATTCTTGAATTGTGGAGAGTATTTGTTTTGCAATGGATTTTGATTGTTTCCAATAATGAAAGCCCGCTTTTGGGTTTTTTTTTATCTTTTATATTTTTACCTTGGTTCTATTCAACTTGCAGGGTCTTGTAAGAAGAAAACAATTATTGCATTATCATCCATTAAGGCTAAGATTGAGGTACATTTTTTTTACCAACTAAGAGATTTTGTGGCTTTAACAAATTATGACTATGTTTGGTCTACCACCTAATAGTCCTACGTTTCTTTTGTATGATATCTAAATTTCCATTCACATTGCATTTCACTCAACAATTATCCATAATGGCTAATATCCCTATAATAATTTCTTAGTGAGGAGTAGGTTGTGGACATCTTCATTAAACCTTTGGTGTCACTTTATTATTTTTAATTATAAATGATGCTTAGGTCGAATAAATTTGTCACTTGGGGGCTCTTTGTGAGTCCTCATTCAGATTTTTACATCTCTTTTTTGGAGAGGAGTCTTTTCCACAATGTTTTGTCATTTTCTCTAGTTTTTAGATATTTGTGTATTTGTACATGCATACATTATTTGTCTTAGTTGTCATGACACATTTCTTTCCTTTTCATGCATTACTTTAGTTTTGCCCCAAGTTGCACTTAAGGAAGGTGTTGGTGTGAATGGGGCACTTTATCTAACTAGTTAGACATTAGAACTTATTCTCACCTTAGCACTTACTTAGGTTAGTTTTTCCTTTTTGTTGTTGTTGCATTTCATAAGATTTAAAAGCTTAACACAGTCTTGTATGTTTTAGGGGAGAAATTTCTCCCCTACTTTAATGTAGTAAGGTTAGTCCTTTTTTTGAGGCAATACAATTTTTCATTGTCGTTCTTATTTATGGAAAGTTTCTTTAGATTATGTTGATAGATTGACGTACTTTTGGATTCATCATTGCTCAAACATTATTTTTGTCAAAGAAATATTAAAAATGATCAAAACAATAAATTAGAATGATTATATGATAGAAAAATACAAAGTAAATGTAAACATCGAGTACATGGGATGAAAAATATACATTTTAAAATTAATGCTAATAATCACGTTCTATTTTTCTTATTTTGACAAAAACATATGCATGCATTTTACACTTTGAAAATTCTAACCTTTAGTCTTGCATATTTGAGCCAGAGGGTTGGACAGTTACCTACATGTAAGATGCGCAAATCTGTGTTTCTCATAAAACATAGATGTTAGGGTTATTTAGAGTCACCTTGTTTAAGTGTCTTTGACCCTTTGGTTTTAATGTTATAGTCATTGTCAAACATTCCTGTCCCTTTAAATCTCACGTCGGTCAATTTTCAAGATCATATTTACCCCCTACGACAATTGCCATAGTGTTTTAAATCTATCTTTGTATAGTCGGTCCACTTCCGTCAAGTGTTAGTCGTGTTTGATCACTTATGAACCACTTTGAACCCCTTTGAACCTCAGTTCAAAGTAGTTCAAAGAGGTTCAAACAAAAGATTTTTGTCTAACGGTGGTAATTACAGGTGGGACCCAGGCGTACGCCATGATGCAACAGTGAACCACTTTGAACCTCTTCGAACCTCGGTTCGAAGTAGTTCAAAGAGGTTCAAACGAAACAACGGAAAGTCCAAGGATTGATGTGGCAATTGATGAGGCAGGTGACGCATCATGTCAGTAAAGTAATCATCGGGGTAATGGTATGGTCAGCCTCGAGAAGATGGTAACAATGGGGAAATCTGAGGTGGCAAACTGAGTTATGCAGATTTTATGTCAACACGAGTGATGTAGTGGCATTAGATGAAGATTAATGATGATTTAGACAGTTTTACAAATCAAAGCGGCAACAAAATGTCACATCATTGCGTTCACCCCACTCTAGACTTCATGCCATAATTAATGATAATCTTTTTAGCCATACTCCGCGGTATGTGAATCTTGTTAAATATATCATTACACTTATTTCTTTTCAAAGCAAGATTGTGGAGTCTCGGCTGCAAAAGACAAAGATTTTTGTTTCCCTAAATTGATAGAACACAGGTAAACGCTGAAAAGCCTCCTTTTGTTTCCTGTTTTCTGCATGGTAGTGTGATTTCAAAAGGATTGCAGTTCTTTTGTTTGTTTTTGGGAAGGAAAATGAAGTCCAACATGCATTTCTTCGGAAATACTGCAAATTTAGAATGTCATGCCCCAGTGATCACAGACACTAATTTATTGGGGGTTGAAGTAGAAAAGATAGTTGAAAATATTAAAGGATTGTGTACAGAAAGAGCATGCTTTAGAGCTCATGTCCAGTGGGTTATATAAAGTCGTCGCTTTTCCACTAGCCGTAGTAAGTCCTGAGCTAATTCAACAATGCATAAATCACTATGATATCAAGTCTAAGTGTGTGTTGAATAATGAAGGTCAGTGTCTCCTGTCAATAACCAGAGAGATGATAATGTCAGTCTTTAAGCTTCCTAATGAGGCCTTTAGTTTTACCCCAACCCAGTCACTCGCTTAGTTTTGAGAAAAAAGTGACAAAAACCACAATAACATTGCTCGTAAATGGACTGAGTCGAACTACAAAGCAGGTTCCAGGTTGCCCAAGCCTCTAACTAAAGAACATATGAAGCCTCATATCCATGACTTAGTGGTTTTGTTACACAGGGTGAGAGGGTCTGCACAAGTGCTCCTCTTCGAGGATTGGATGTATCATTTCATAGAGATTATTCTATTTGGGAGGCAAAGTCTAGATTTGGCCGAAATAATTGCTAGTTCATTAAGAGACCAACTTAAGCAAGCATAGAAAATAAAGAAGGAATTATACATGTCTTCATATTTAATGTATTGTCATGCATGTACTCAAGATCTGGTAGGGATTCCTCATGAACCTTGGAGTGAAGACATAAGTATTTATGAATATTGCCCCCTGTTGAGAAAAGACAAAGTTTTGGAAAACTACAGAAGGGTTCATGATTTGTTTCTTGGAAAATCATGTTATTAGTTCGCTGGAATCCCAAGGCAGAGAATTTCCTCAGGCACAAAAACTAGTTCAAAGTTACGGTTGTTTGTACATCCAATTTTCGTGATTCACATACATTAGAATGGGAGGTTTTGATGAAGAGCCTCTCAAGTTGCCGAGGTTCGCTTTTGACTATTTTATTTGGAAGAGGTGTGTAGACAAATGTTCACAGTAATAAAAAACAATTTTCCAGAGGAATAATGGGATGTTATGTTCCCAATCAAGCTTGGAGCCCTGACCTGCAAGAACATGATAGACGCCTCAGTAATAGGGAGTAACTTGGCGAATTTTCACATGCAGTTTTATGAAACAAGAAGGTGACTCGACAACAAAGGTTTCACGAGGCAGACCTTCGGTTTGGGTACCCGACTGAAAATGTCCCCACACATTGAAGACATGTGTGAGGATATGGGTGATGAAAAAGCGGTTAAGAAAAGGGACCACTCCAGGTTGTTAATCTCTCAGATCAAAACCGTGCAGTTGAAATTCGACATTGGTGATTTAGATGAAGATAACTCCAAAATTGTTGAGCTCCGTTATGACAGTGCAAATGCATCAATCCTGCTAGAAATAGACTAGACGAGAGAAGAAGAGGAAGATATCTAGCTCAGGGCTAGGTCCATCTTAGAGTTCACAAATGATTGGCTGAAAAAGAGAAGGTGAAAAGGGACAAAAACTACATCCCCTAAAAATATTGATGTGAACCCTGTCCCAGTTAAATTATTGCCTAACCCCTCTAATGCTTCCACCTTGGTTACTGGTGCAAGTAATATCCCTCCATCTAAAAAAAAAGTAGTTGCAAGTGGGCACCCTACTGCACCTCGGACTAGGTCGAGGACTAGATCCCAAGTTCATGCACAAATGGCTTCCCTAGACTATGGCTTTGTAGATATCGACATCAAAGATGAGGACATTTCCTTCTCGCCTGAATATCCTAAAAAGGATCAAGAGGTATTTGATGGTAAACTGGAGGTTCAACAAGGAGATGTGACACTCGCTAAAGTGGCCGATAATAGATTGACTTCCAGCTCGATTCCTCCTTGGTTAACCGATTCAGTGAATAGAAAATGAAGTTTTAAACCAGTCTCCTTGCCAGTCAAAGAAATAGTCACTAAATATGTCGTTCGTGCTCCAAAGACGAAGAGGGTTAAAATAAATGCCAGGTTGAGCACAAACCCGACTACAGGAAAATTCACTCCTGAAATTGCAACCTTCAAACAAAAGGAAGGAGTTCAAGATCGTGAGGCAGAAGATTTTGAGGTCACAAAAATGGAGTTCAACATGCTAAACATGGACACCTGAGACCATTTGTTCAAGTTTTTGGCTGATCAGATGCTCGACCAATCTCAAAAAGATAGCGAGGAAAAGCAAGAGCTTAAACAAGTCGTGATGAGCATGGCTGATTTTCTCAGTTCACTCAGTAACGTAGGGGCAATGCCTCTGGCTCAATCCCCACAGAACTTTGATCCCAACTTCGCAGACAACAAGCAATTGCTGAAACAAATGCAACAGGGTAGGGTTTTGATAGAAGCAATGATTAGTTGGGTCGATGGCATCATAATAGAGGGAAACAAGTTTATATAGGAATTTACAGTCGCCTAGGCAGAAGGAGAGACATTACTTCGTGAGATTCAGACTATCATTCCAGGGTGGGAGTCAGATGAAGAAAAGTGCTCGACAATCGTTTCTCAAGTTCTTGAAATAGAGAAGTGTGGAGTGACAAAATTTCTGTCTGAAAACCCCATGAAAATGGTTGATCCTTGCATGTTTTTTATACTAAAGAAGAACTTGGGGTGGAAAGGTTCATTGATCAAAGCCGCGATCTCAAACATGCTAGTCATGGAAAAAGAGGTGAAGGAAATGCATACTAATGCACTGAAAGATATCAGAGTAGTGAACTCGTCAGGAATACTTCAATTTGAGGAAGGAAACTTGGACGCAGATGCTATGGTCAAAAGTTTTGAAGGGGCCATGAACGCTATCAGAGAAATTGAAGAGCCTACAACTGAAGATTTTACCAAAATAGAAAATGTAGAATCGATGCTATATATGAGTAGAGGATAGTTACCTAAGTAGTTGGAGAGAATCCAGGAGCTCAAGTGGGAAAAGAACGTGTGCCAGACATAACTGAATGGTCTGAAAGGGCTATATTCTACTCAGGAGCCGTTGAATACCTTCAGGAGTTGGAAGCTGGTTTGAGAGGCCACGTTAGAGGGAGATAAGCTGATGATACATAGTGGTTTTATGATTTTTAGTTATTTTCATCGAGGAACAACTGTCGTAAAAACTGTTTTCTTTATTTAGTTACTGGTTTCTGTAACTGTTTTGATTTGCTGTCAATCTGAGAGGCCGAGTTTTCAGGGAGGCCTCCTGGATTGCAAAACTATATATGCTGGAGCATAGAACTGGCAAAGGGTTAGAATTTTTTAGATTAGACATAGTCTTTTTGGCTTACATTACTGTTAAGTTTTAGTCCTCTTTTTGGAAAGAATTAATTGGAAGGATACATTGATTAGCACTTGTTTTGGACCGTGATCCTTACCATATAAAGATATCAATGCAAAGGCTCAGTTTTAATCTTTGAATTTGAACATGCAGTATATTGATTACTTTGTGAATTGGTACATCTCTCGCTCTACATTATTTATTTTCTGTGCTGTGGTTGTTCATCTTTCGATACAATTTCCTTAGTTATTTGAGCAAACAATTTAGATAGTTGAAGGAATTGTGTTTTCCTTAAATTAAAAATTATATATTCATGATCTTTGGAAATACCTCAATACTTAGGAGTATTTGAGAGATCCTCGTGTACTTTCTGGTTAAAAGTACATTGTTTGTAGTTCATTCAAAAATTCATTGAACATTTTTGAGAGGGAGCTATACCTCGTAGAATTCAGAGGGAAGAAAGTATCTTCTACTTACTCAAGTGTTATGAGATTTTTGTCTTCTAAGAGGCTTAGGGTCAATATAAATTTTATTTAGAGTAAGGAGATAAATCTGTTCACTAACAGATTTTTGGCGACTCTACTTGGGATTCTTGTGACGAGCACCAGGCTTGAAAATGTCATAATGCATCAAAATGGTGTTTCCACACAATAATGTGTTTCCTGTACTTCAGCCAAACCTAGGTTTTGGAGACACACAAGAAGATCTAATTTCAAACCTAGCCGCAGTAGCCTGGAAATATAGACATAGTAATTAGCAGTTCCAACAAACCCTCCAAGTGTTGGAAGAAGAGGAAGAAATTGCTGAATGCCTAAGAGGCGTACTCGTCGCCTAAGAGGCAGTTGTGGTAGATAGACTTGCTCACGTTCCTGTGAGAATTGAAATCCAGTTTCAATATCAAAGCTGGCTGAGAAAAGATATACCAAAGGTGATCGAAGCAGAGGGTTGATTGATGAAAACTTTGAAGCTTTGAAAAATATGAACTTTGTGCCTGATTCTAATACACCTAACAAAAATAAAACCATGTCCTTTAGTAGACCTTCTTCACCTCCTACTAGTCTTGCGGTATCACCCATTGTCCAAGCCGTCATCCCACCGGGTATTGTAATACCCTCTATTTTCAATACTCAACCCTTTGAATTTGAGATTTCCAACCATGGCTGCCAACCAGCCTTGGGGTCAAAATATAGGTCCTTTGAACCTTGGAGCAAACCCTCCCGCCACTTTACCCAAAGGTGCTAACCAATTCTTGTCCAAATTCAATGGAGATGGCAAGACGACCACAGAAGATCACCTCAACGCTTTCCGCACTGTATGTGGTGTTATCAACATTCAGACTCAAGAAATTGCAGTTAGACTTTTTTTGATGACTTTGACAGATGCGGCGGCTGATTGGTTCAATCATTTACCTCATGCGTCCATAACCAATTGGGATGATATGAAGAATGCCTTTGAGGCAAGATTTAAAACCCCTAATAATCAAATCTCTCTATTGCTTCAATTGAGCCAATTGAAGAAAGAGATACATGAACCTATGCGGGAATTTATAGCGAAGTTCAATAGGATATAGCAGAAGATCCCTGCAAATTCTGCGACTAGCGATGAGAAAAAAAAAATTCTTTCTTAACGCAGTGCCACCTGATATAAGTTCTCATCTGTTGAAAGATGGAGTAGCTGATTTAAACGTCGCACAAAGACAAGCCATTCAGCTTGAAGACACGTTCATCATAGCAGGGAAGTGGAAAAGAGAAGTTCAATCTTCAGGCGCCTCCTCCTCCACTCCGATAGATCCTCTGATGCAAAGATTGATGAATGACATGGAAATGCTCAAAAGAAAACATAATAGAGCTAGTTCTCCTTATCAATCTCCCTATCAAGATGTCAGTCACAAACAATACAATCAGCCTCATGGGAAGATTCCTCTCTTAACAGGTGCACAACCTAAGTTGCAAATCGAGGCCGCACCTAAGGAGACTATGTGTTCGTTTCACTTGACGAATGATCATGACAGTGAAACATGTCCTGACTAGTTGAGGTGTCTCCAAATAAATGCTACAAAAGATACCATTGGGATAGAAGAATTTCAAGAAGAAAAGACTCCTGAAAGTGCATTCAAGTTCTTTTTATTTGGAGTATGATTCTGATTCTGAAAGGGGCAAAAATATCCTGGCGACTCTGCAAGATCCATCATGTGTGTTCCTTATTAGAAATCAATGGAACTAGAAGGTCTCTCCTGGTGCTCGTACATCTGACGCTTCTCCAAAAGGAAAGGAATATGGAGGTAGTGATACCCGCTCAAATATGAAGAGTTCAAGGATCAAAATCCTACAAAGAGCTAACATGACCTCCTCACCTCGCACTTTTGATTTTATTGAGTTTTGTAAATTCACCTCTATCTCAATCTCTCCGGCCAAGTATCTAAGGATGACCCCTAAAGAGCTTGACAAACTGGTTAAATATGTGAAAGGGGAATCAAGTTCAGCCACTCAATTCAATAAATTCCTTGTAGGAGAAACAACTATAGTAGAAGAATCCCCTATTTTTGTATCTGAAGAAACCCCACAGACATCGGAGGATCTCCTTGTATCAATTCCGTAGAAAATGAAATAGAGGAGAAGAAGCCTAATCCTTTCTACATTTCCCTACTCTTGAATGGACAGAAGCTCAATAATTGCATCATAGACTTAGGCGCATCTGATAATATAATGCCTGCCCCAGTTGCCAGAGCCCTCGACCTCACCCTGACCAAGACGTTTGGTCGATGCTATTCTATGGACGGAAAACAAGTACCGCTAATGGGCCAAGTTAAAGATGCACAAGCTGTTCTTCCTGCATGCCCATATAAGAGATTGAAATTGACAATTTTGGTTGCAGACATCCCGGCTAGCTACAACATGTTGCTCAATAGAACTTTTTGCAAGGACATGGGAGGTGATATAAATATGGATTGGTCCAAGGCGATTATCCTAGTGGGCAAGAAAAAGATAAAACTGGAAATGGAGCCTAAAAAAAATACATTGTGGTGCCTTTCGACAATCCCAAGGCTCAAATCCTTTATGAGGAGTTCCATTTTGGTAATTATGTGATTCTCTCTAAAGGAGGAACTAAACTAGTGGCCGAAGTTTAAGAAGAAGGGTTATGAAGGATGGAGTTCGACGACAGTTGTTCAAATTCAGGATCAGGAGCAGGAGTGGTGCTAATTCCTCCCATTGGAGAACATATTCCTTTGTCATTCAAGATAGACTTCAGAAATACCAATAATACGACCGAGTACGAAGCATTGCTACTGGGATTGGTGGATGCAAAGTCTAGAGGGATCAAGAAGCTAATCACAAGAGGTGATGCCGAACTAATCGTGAAATAGGTAAGAGGTCAGTTCTCTGTCAAAAATGAAAAACTAAAGCACTACAAGAATCTAGTACGGGATGAACTCGAGTCTTTTGATACTTTTTCTATATAGTTCATACCCCGAAGTTTAAATGCTAAGGAAGATTCTTTGGCAGTCTCCGCTTCATTGTTGTTACCACATCATGATTTTAAAGTACAGAGTTACAGAATAGAAATGTTCTATAGACCCAGAGTACCAGATAATGTACACCACTGGCAAGTTTTTGATAATGACTCTCAACTCAAAGATTTCATTGGTTGTGTTCAAAATTTTGCTAATATATACTTTGAAGGTTGAAGGTGCTGTAGAAGATGAAGAGATAATTCAATTAAAAGGAAACAAGATTCCCAAGGGGCTGGTGTCTCTAGAACATCCGTTTCGAAGAAGGGACGATAGTACAATCAAGGAGAAAGTTCCACACTCTCATAATCCCAAGGAATATGAAAAGATTGATATTGGAGATGAAGGTGATCCTAAATGGATTTCAATAGGCAAAACATGCTCTCAATAAGAAAGGGATAATCTGGAAAAGTTGCTAAAAGAATATAGGGATGTTTTGCTTGGGGGTATGAAGACCTCAAAAACTTCAGAGATAGACAGTTTAGACATCATATTCCTTTGAGATATGATGTTGTGCCTTTTCCCCAAAAACTCAGAAATTATAATCTGAAGGTATCCGAAGACATATTAAAGGAAGTGGAAAAGATGCTACAAGCTAGGATTATCTTCCCCATCCATCATGTTACCTGGATTGCCAATATAGTGCCTGTGAGGAAAAAGAATGGTAAAATTAGAATCTGCGTCGATTTAAAAAATATGAACCAAGCCAGTCTAAAAGATAATTACTCATTACCGGTAATGGAACATGTTCTCCAGGCCATGTTAGGATCAAAAGTAATGTCGATGCTGGATGGGTATTCTAGGTACAATGAAATCAGTGTAGAAAAGGAGGACCAACACAAAACGACATGTATAACACCATGGGGTACCTTTGCATACAACCGAATGCCATTTGGATTGATTAACGCTGACGCAACATTTCAGAGGGCGATGAATTCCTCCTTCGGGGATATGCGAAATGGAATCGTTGTAATCTATTTAGATGACTTGATTGTCTATTCAAAAAGGAGTCAGCACTTAAAAGATCTAGAGACTGTGCCGCGGAGGTGCAGAAGTCATGATATATCCCTAAATCCAAAAAAGTTCATTTTCTTTGTTGAAGAAGGTAAGTTGTTAGGGCATATTGTTTCGAAAGGAGTCAAAATTGATCCTGATAGAGTTAAAGCTATCCAACAACTAAATTTACCCTCTAGTAGGAGTGGATTGAACTTGTTCTTTGGCCAAGTGAACGTTTTAAGAGCTTTCGTTCTAGAATTTTCAGAGATCACCAGGCACATGATAGATATAATGAGTGAGAAACACACTTTTAAGTGGAATGAGGAAGGACAGAAAGCTTTCAACGACATCAAAACAATAATATCCCAAGCCCCTGTGTTGACAAGTCCATTTTTTAAAAAGGATTTCGTTATCTACTATTATGCGTCAGAACATACTTTGTCTAGCATTTTGACACAAAAGAATGAAAAAGGACAGGAAGAACCCATTGCTTTCATGAGCACGCCGTTGAAGAAACATGATCTCAAATATTCTCAAATCGAAAAGCATGTCTTTGTAGTGGTGAAAGTAGTGAAACAATTTAGGTACTACATTTTGCACTCGCATTCTACTGTATATGTTCCAGAGACAGCAGTGAAAAGTGTTTTGACAGAAAAGGAGATAGGAATGAATAATAGAGCTATATGGATAGCTAAAATTAAAGAATACGACCTAATTATTAAGCCAACAAATTTGGTACGAGGACGAGGCTTGTGCAAGTTGATAGCATAAAATGGAAAAACATCAGAAGAAGAAATTGATGAAGTTCCTATGGTCTGATTGGTGAGCTTGACTGACCCGTTTTTATCAGACGTGACATATTTTCTTACATACGGTGAATGTCCTAAATACTTGAGTCCCCGTGAAAGACGTAATCTGAAGTTAAAAGCGTCTAAGTATGTTATCTCTTAGGATGTGTTGTATAAAAAGGGAGTAGATGAGACCTTCCTCAGATGTGTTAATGCTGAGAAACAAAGAGAATTATTGAGAGAATTCCATGATGAAGCTTGTGGTGGGCATTTTTCTTCCACTGTCACAACCTTCAAAATCCTCTGAAACTGTTCTATTGGCCAGGGATGTTTGGGGACGCATATCACTATGCCAAAAATTTTGAGAAGTGCAAGCTATTTGCAGGACGTCCACAATTGGCAGCCCTACCTCTCAAACTAGTCATGGTAGATGAACCTTTCAGACAATGGGGGATAGATTTTGTAGGACCTCTGAATCCGCCATCCAGTGCAGGAAACATATATATTATGATGACTACCAATTATTACAAAGTGGGTGAAGGCGATTCCTACCAAAATGACATTCTCAAGTTGTTTGTGATTTTCTATTAAACCATATTTTCATCGGATTTGGAGTGCCACAGAATGTGGTAGCAGACAACGCCACATATTTCTCTTCAAAAGAAATCTCGATGTTCTCTTATGCACACGGAATATCCTTAGCCCATTTGTTAGATTATTTCCCTCAAGGAAATGGACAGGCAGAGTCCAGTAATAAGAATCTAGTAGCTATAATGAAGAAACTGATGGGTGATAACCTTCATGACTGGACAAGAAATTGCATGAAGCCTTATGGGCTGATCGAACTACCCCCAAGAGAGCTATGTTGCCAAACTGCAGTCCATGATTGAAGATTAGTACTTTCAAGATTCTCTAGAGAAACAGGTTATGTACCTGAGAAAATTGGAGGAGGAACGAGACAAATTAGTAGATCACATTAGAGAGCATCATTTAAAAGTGAAACAAATTTTTCATATGAGGGCTCGTACCCATAATTTCATGGAAGGAGATGAGGTCCTTTTATGGGATAAAAGGAGGGCGCCTAAAGGAGCTCATGGGAAATTCGAGTCTTTATGGAAAGGCCTGTTCATTATTTCAGAAGCAGTTGGTTCAAATGCTTTTCGTTTGTCCTACCTAGATTGTGTTAATCTGCCTTTCACATACAACGGGCAGGACCTCAAGTTGTTCAAGCTATAATGTTGTCCTGTGATCCCCTTGTACATAGTAGTTAGTGTTTTCCCTGCTTTCCTTAGGTTGTGTGTGTCGGTTCTTTCCCTTCCTCTTTTTGTTTTGCAAAAGTAGTAATCTAAGTTCTCTGCATATTTGTCAACATGCAATCCCCCAGACAGAGCTAATATTAGGGTTATTTAGAGTCGCCTTGTTTAAGTGTCTTTGACTCTTTGGTTTTAATGTTATAGTCATTGTCAAATCTTCCTGTCCCTTTAAATCTCACGTCGGTCAGTTTTCAAGATCATATTTACCCCCTAAGACAATCGCCATAGTGTTTTAAATCTATCTTTGTATAGTCAGTCCACTTCTGTCACGTGTTAGTCGTGTTTGATTACTTATGAAACACTTTGAACCCCTTTAAACCCGGTTCAAAGTAGTTCAAAGAGATTCAAACAAAATATTTTTGTCTAACAGTGGTAATTACAGGTGGGACCCAGGCATATGCCATGATGCAGCGGTGAACCACTTTGAACCTCTTCGAACCTCAATTCGAAGTAGTTCAAAGAGGTTCAAAGGAAATAATGAAAAATCCAAGGATTGATATGGCAGATGATGAGGCAGGGGACACATCATGTCAGTAAAGTAATCATCGGGGTAATGGTGCGGTCAGCCTCGAGAAGATGGTAACCACGGGGAGAACTAAGGTGGCGACATGAGTTAATGCAGATTTTATCTCAGCACGAGTGATGTAGTGGCATTAAATGAAGACTAATGATGATTTAGAGAGTTTTACAAATCAAAGCGGTAGGCAATTGTCACATCATTGCATTCACCCCCCTCTAGACTTCATGTCGTAATTAATGATCATCTTTTTAGACATACTTTGCGGTATGTGAATCTTGTTAAATATATCATTACACTTATTTCTTTTCAAAGCAAGATTGTGGAGTCTCGGCTACGTAAGATAGATATTTTTGTTTACATAAATCGACAGAACACAGGTAAATGCTGAAAAGCCTCCTTTTGTTTCTTGTGTTATGCATGGTAGTGTGATTTCAAAAGGATTGCAGTTCTTTTGTTTGTTTTCGAGAAGGAAATTGAAGTCCAACATGCATTTCTTCAAAAATACTACAAATTTGGAATGTCATGCCCAAGTGATCACAAACACTGATTTATTGGGGGATTGAAGTAAAAAAGATGGTCGAAAATATGAAGGATTGTATAGAGAAAGAGCATACTTTAGAGCTCATGTCCAGTAGGTTATATCAAGCCGCAACTTTTTCGCTAGCCATAGTAAGTCCTGAGCTAATTCAACAATGCATAAATCACTATGATATCAAGTCTAAGTGTGTGTTGAATAATGAAGGTTAGAGTATCCTGTCAATAACCAGAGAGATGATAATGTTAGTCTTTAAGCTACATAATGAGGCCTTTGACTGTTTTACCCCAACCTAGTCACTCACTCAGTTTTGAGAAAAAAGTGACAAAAAATGCAGTAACATTGCTCGTAAATGGACTGAGTCAAACTATAGAGGATGTTCCAGGTTGCCCAAGCTACTAAGTAAAGATGATATGAAGCTTCATATCCATGACTTAGTGGTTTTGTTACACAGGGTGAGAGGGTCTGCACAAGTGCTCCTCTTCGAGGATTGGATGTATCAATTCATAGCGATTATTCTAGATGGGAGGCAAGTCTAGATTGGGCCGAAATAATTGTTGGTTCATTAAGAGACCAACTTAAGCAAGCATAGACAATAAAGAAGGAATTCTACATGTCTTCATATTTAATGTATTATCTTGCATGCACTCAAGATCTGGCAGGGATTCCTCATGAACCTTGGAGCGAAGACATAAGTATTTATGAATATTGCCCCCTGTTGAGAAGAGACAGAGTTTTTGAAAAATACAGAAGGGTTCATGATGTGTTTCTTGTAAAATTATGTTATCAGTTAGCTGGAATCCCAAGGCAGATAATTTCCTCAGAGGCACAGAAAGTGGTTCAAAGTTACGGTAGTTTCTACATCCAATTTCCGCAATTCACATATATTAGAATGTGAGGTTTTGATGAAGAGCCTCTCAAGTTGCCAAGGTTCGCTTTTGACTGTTTTATTTTTGTAGAGGTGTGTAGACAAATGTTCACAGTGATAAAAAACAATTTTCCAGAGGAAAAATGGGATGCTATGTTCCCAAGCAAGCTTGGAGCCCTGACCTGTAAGAGCATGACAGACACTTGAGTAATAGGAAGTAACTTGGTGAGTTTTCACATGCAGTTTTATAAAACAAGAAGTGGATTCAACAACAAAGGTTTTGCGAGGCAGCCCTGAAGTTTGGGTAGCCGGCTGAAAATGTCCCCACACATTGAAGACTTGTGGTAGGATATGGATGATGAAGAAGTGGTTAAGAAAAGGGACCAGTCCAGGTTGTTAATCTCTTAGATCAAAACCCTGCATTTGAAATTCGATATTGGTGATTTCGATGAAGATAATTCCAAAATTGTTGAACCCGGTCATGACAATGCAAATGCAACAACGTTGCCAGAAATAGACAAGACAATAGAAGAAGAGGAAGATATCAAGCTCAAGGCTAGGTCGATCTTAGGGTTCACAGATGATTGGCTGAAAAAGAGAAGGCAAAAAGGGACAAAAACTACATCCCCTAAAAGATTGATGTGAACCCTGTCCCATTTAAATTATTGCCTAACCCCTCTAATGCTTCCCCCTTGGTTACTGGTGCAGGTAATATCCCTCCATCCAAAAAGAAAGCAGTTGCAAGCGGGCACCCTACTGCACCTCAGACTAGGTTGAGGACTAGATCCCAAGTTTGTGCACAAATGGCTTTCCCAAACTCTGGCTTTTTAGATATCGACATCAATGATGAGGACATTTCCTTCTCGCCTGAATATCCTAAAAAGGATCAAGAGGTATATGGTGGTAAACCTGAGGTTCAACAAGGAGATGTGACACCTGCTAAAGTGGCCGATAATAGATTGACTTCCAGCTCGGTTCCTCCTTGGTTAACCGATTCAGTGAATAGAAAATGAAGTTTTAAGCCAGTCTCCTTGCCAGTCAAAGAGATAGTCACTAAATATGTGGTTCGTGCTCCAAAGACAAAGAGGGTTAAAAGAAATGCTAGGTTGAGCTTAGACCAGACTACAGCCAAAGTCACTGCTGTAATTGCAACCTTTAAACAAAAGGAAGGAGTTCAAGATCCCGAGGCATAAGAATTTGAGGTCATGAAAAATGGAGTTCGTAGTGCTAAGTAGGGACACCCGAGACCATTTGTTCAAGTTTTTTGCTAATCACATGCTCGTCCAATCTCAAAAAATGGCAAGGAAAAGAGAGAGATTAAACAACTCGTGATAACCATGGCTGAATTTCTCAGTTTACTCAGTAATGAAGGGGTGTTGCCTCTGGCCCAATTCCCACATAACTTTGATCCCAACTCCGTAGACAATAAGCAATTACTGAAACAAATGTGACATGGCAGGGTTTTGATAAAAGCAATGAGTAGCTGGGTCGATGGCATCATAACAGAGGGAAACAAGTTTATACAGGAATTTATAGCCGCCTATGCAGAAGGAGAGGCGTTACTTGGTGAGATTCAGACTATCATTCTAGGGTGGGAGTCAGATGAAGAAAAGTGCTCAGCAATCGTTTCTCAAGTTCTTGAAATAAAGAAGTATGGAGTGAAAATTTTTCTTTCTGAAAACCCTATGAAAACGGTTGATCCTTGCATGTTGTTTATACTGAAGAAGAACTTGGGGTTGAAAGGTTCATTCATCAAAGTCACGATCTAAAACATGCGAATCATGGAAGAAGAGGTGAAGGAAATGCATACTAACACACTGAAAGATATCATAGTAGTGAACCCGTTAGGAATACTTCAATTTGAGGAAGGAAACATGGACGCTGATACTATGGTCAAAATTTTTGAAGGGGCGATGAACGCTATCAGAGAAAGTGAAGAGCCTACAGCGGAAGATTTTTACCAAAATAACAAATGTAGAATCGATGCTAGAATCCTAATCGTAATCCTAATCATGATCCTATCCCTAATCCTAACCATATCTATTACTCTCTCCCTCCTCCCTCTTCCCCACGTCTTTCCCCTCTATCACTTTTTACCTCTCTCCCCCATCTCCCTACCTCTCTCTCCCTCTCTCCCCCTTCATCTCTTCATTTTTTTTCTCTAAACCGTAAACCCTAAAACCATAAGCTCTCTCTCTCTCTCTCTCTCTCTCTCTCTCTCTCTCTCTCTCTCTCTCTCTCTCTCTAAAACCTATTCCATAGAAACCATAAACCCTATAGCCATAAGAAATAAACCCCAAATACTCTCATTTTATCCATCTGTCTTTCCCTAAACCCTAAACCCTAAAAAGGGAGACACAATAAATATGAAGAGAAATAAAGAGAGATAAACATACATTGGAAGGGAGATAGGTATATTCCTATCTCTGATTCTCTAGCTATAGAGGTAGAAGATGGGATAAAGGTAATGACAAATAGGATAGAAAAACATAAAGATGTAGAGAGAGGTGAAAGGGAGAGATGGGTAGAATGATAAACAAACAGAAAAATGGGTAGAGAGAGATCTATTTTGAAACACAATGGTTGGTAAGATGTACTTTTTTCTCATATTATTTCACCTCAAATTAAAGGTTGGATATCAAATCCTTTCTCTTTAGGTGGGTATGCACACCTCAATGACATTTCACTGTAAATATAAAGTTCTAGGTTGAACTTCACATTGTAATTTACAACCTACACAAACATATATCATGGTTGGCGATATGTAATTTTTCTTATTATTTGATGTTATATTAAATTAAAAAATGGATATCAAAATAATCCTTTTAGCTAAAAGAGGTACACACACCACAATATGATTATATTGCAGATATGAAGTTTTAGGTTTAGCTACACAACATGTTTTGCAACGTGCACAAACTTAGTTCATAATAGGTAAGATGTTATTTTTCTACTCCGTATATAAATTCTCTCTTTCATCAAATTGGTAAGTTCTTATACCCTCATATTAGTAGATTCTTATTTCATTTCCAAATACACTTGATGATCTGATCCTATGCCTTATCATAATGACAATAATACAGTATGCAAGATTAAAAGATATGATTCATATATATGTGCTATATTAGTATATTTCAGGATGACATATCCACCTCTCTAGTCATATCTTATTATAGACCTCGTGTTCCCCCTCCATATACCTCACCCCTTTATTTCCCCATCTAGGTCTCTCATGTCCCTCTCCTCGTCTAGGCTTCTCACCTCTCTATCAATCCCCTCTCTAGTTCTCTCCCTCCCTCTAGACCCCCTCCTCCTTACTCCTCTTCTCTCTTCCTTCACTTCTCTATATATCACCCTCTCCCTCTCTGCATAGGGTTTAGGTTGCAAGATTTATGGTACAAGGTTTATGGCTCATAAGGCTAGATTATTTCCAATGTTGATACTTCTATCTATCTCCCCCTCTCCCTCTATTTTCTCTATAATTTATCTAGGTCTCTCCTTATCTTTCTCCCCCTATCCATTTATGTCTTCCCCTTCCTCCTTGAAACCCCATCTAAACTCTCTCTCCACTTCTAGGTATATCATGTCCCTTCCCCTCTATCTCATCTTTCCCTAGGTCTCTCACTAGAAAAGCATCCACACTAGTATACTATGTAGCAAGAAAAATATTACAAGAAACTTAAGGAATCTTCATGAACAATTTTAGGAAGATGGTTAAAAAAGCTAGGCAAGAAGGTTTGATCAAAGGACTTTCTAGCAAAGGAACCTTCGATCAAAAATTTTAACTTTGCACAAATGTAACTTTGATAATAGGTACCTTTGTTTTAATATTCTATTGGGTGGTCAAAATTATATAAAACATTCCTAATGATTGAACTTTCAATAATAAAAGAAGACCTTCACTTGAAGGTTACCTTTTCTCAAAGGTCTCAACTTATTGACAAAATAATTAAAAAGACACCTTAAAAAAAAATTAACCTTCACTAAAAGATGTTTTACAAAAATATTAGAGACAATTCTCACTTTGTTACTGTTGAGCTATGAAATTATTGCACCCTTTCAAGCTTGCATAAAAATTTAACTATTCTATGACAACATGGAAACACTCCTAGGTGGTGGGATTTCCTATTGATGGAGTGAATCTTTGGGTTCTAGGTCAGTTCCTATTTGATATTCACCTATGACCAAATGCAAACTAAACTAATCTTTTCATGAAAATGGATAGAATTTGCAAAAACGGAAGACTTAAACTTTTGAAGCAATCTAAGCTACTAGGCGATACACCAAAGATGATAAAATTTTAGTATTAAAAAAGATTATGATTCTTTTAACATGTAAACACAATGGTGAACTTACACTACTTATTTCATCATGCATGTGCATAAATATTTCACAAGGAGTTCTGAGAATCTATATATCTATGAAGGAAAGATACCTTTCACTACAATTAACTATAACAATGCCCTTGACACAGACTACAACTTGCACAAAACACTTTAATCACAGAGAGGATACAACATGAGACAAAACTGAAAGCAAATGAGACACTCTCACTAATAGTCCTATCAATCATACAACAATATACAACTCTGCAAAGAACAAGAAGGTACAAATACTGTGAAAAGATGGTCTCTAATATAATTTCTGCATATGCAAAACTGAGTTACAAAAGGAATGCTTGAAGTGAGATAAGGACTGAAAATAACCACTAAGTCTCCCAAATCTTCATAACCCAGAATTGTTGAAAAGTGAGTGAAAAATCACTTAAATATAATACTCCAACCACCCTGAGTAAAATGCAAGAAAGTTGGCTTCAAAAAGGGAATAACAGAGCCACATCTAGAGAATTAGAAAAAAAAAGAACTCAACACCTAGTGCAACCAGTTCCTCATATCACTAAGAATAGACCGAGTCTTCATCTACCAGAGTCCCTCGTTAACCTTTGACAACAACTCTAGATATTCTCCATTTGTGTGCATGCAAAAGATAAATCGCCACCTTTATCGTCACCTTTATCACCACCCTCATAACGACCTTTGAAGTGAATTTTTGAAAAAATCAAATCGACCACCTCTTTTGGACTACTATGTGGAAGAATATGATTTTCCCCGCGATCCCCATCTATTTTTATATCGCCTTACTTTGTCCCTACCTTGGTTTGGACATGCGGTGACAACTCGTGATCTCGTGGCTTTTATCTACTGCACAACTTCTTTGGCGGGATCACAAGAACTGTGCAATTTGATCATCATTTAGATGCCTTTGATCACCTCCAAATCTTCTAGCCACCACGTGTCATTGTCTGACTGGTCTCTAGGATCAATCACTTTCTTCAATTGCACCCAGGCCCATCCTGCTACGTGGCCCACTCTTGTTATCCTGCGAATTCTCTCTCTGCTCAGTTTGTCAGACCGCTGGATCACGAGAACCTGCCACCTATCTAGGTTGGCCTCACTCTTTGGCGTACTCTTTCTTCTACACTACCTAGACATGTGACATCACCTCGTTATCTCACCATCTTTCTCTTTCTTCATTCTGTTAGATTGTGGGATCACTAAAAGCTGCCACATGGCTAGGCTGGCCCCACTACTCCTCTGTGCTAGTTCTCTGATTGACTAGCACACTCTGCCACATGGTGCTCTCTTGTGATACATGGCACACTCTCGCCATCTCATGAAATTTCTCACTCCTTGACCTGTCAGATCGCGGGATCACGACAAGCTGCCACTTGACAAGGTTGGTCCCACTCTTTAATTCTTCAGGATTTTAGAAATTGCCTTCCTACCCTTCTATTCCCGATGACCTTTATCTTTAAGCACTTTGCTAAAATTGAACATCCTTGACTTTGGTCCCCACCAACGTAACCTTAATTTAGTCCCCCATGTTGATCGCTTCATGACCACTGAGCGCGCGAATTGCTTGCCAAAAGGCGCATGCCTTTGGCTACTTATGTTTTGTGTGTTGGTGTGTAAAAATAACCACTAAGTGACCCACACTGTGAATGTGGGAAAAGTCCCATAAGGTATTTTCCTGCAACTCTTTGCGTGCCCAGTGCGCACAATAACCAGACTTGCATCTACTTTGAGCAGCCAAAGATCTTCCAAATACGTACTCGAAACCACCATCATTGCTTTCTTTATCTGTTCATCATCTCTCAATCGAATGTTGGCCTAGAACTCCACATGCTATTGACATACACCTTTCTTTCATATGCATTTAGTATTAGCAAAATTGCATCAGTGGTAGAAATTTTGGTAATAATTCTGGCGAGTTCTGCTGAATGTCTACCTGCTAGACATAAAAAAAACCAGTGGATTAAACATATCGATTGGGAAGTGAATCACATAAAATAAATAAAAAACTTTAATCATGGAAGAAAGAATTTTGAAAGATCTATTAGTTAGATTTTCAAATGAAAATAGATTTATGGTTGATGGTGGAGCAGCTCCCCTATCATGAATGATATGTATATTCTCAGTATGATATCTAGCTGATATGCTTGAGTGACCTCTTGAAATTGGAATTTGAAACAACAACATGAAACTTGAACTTGCAACAACTTGTTTTTTGAAAAACGTTTAGGGAAAACTAGAAAATCGAGACACTACAAACACAAACTAATCGACTAACTGTGCAACAACACTTAGGGAACAAGGAAAAACTCCTAAACTATAGTGCAACGACACTTAATTAAAAGGTGAAAACCTAATTTAACATGTACAAGATAGGTCATACCTCAAAGCACTACTTGAGGTGTATACCATTGACTGGTATAGGAAGAAATTCTCCTTCCATTGTGGATAGTTGGAATGGATTGTGCTCCTTGTACTCTGTAATCATGAATGGTCTAGTCCATATACTGTCAAACTTTGTATGTCTGCTTGGTTTATTCTTCAACTCATCCCACCTGAGTACTATGTCTCCTTCCTTGAAAATTTTAGGATTTGTCTTCTTGTCAAAGAACCTTTTGGTTTGGAGCTAATGATACTCTAACTATTTCATTGCCTTATCCCTGATTTATTCCAACTAAATCAATTGAGAATACCTTACCCCTATTGGATCAACTTCTTCAAACAACATTAGTTGAGTAGCTAAGTCTAGTGTTGGTATATCTGTGGAAATAGGCAACTAAGCCTCTTTTCCATACACTAGGACATAAGGGGAATTACCAATAGATTGCTTAGGTGTTATCCTATCAACCCACAAGGTAGATTTTAGCTTAGTATGCCAATCTCTTTGATTATCCATCAATGTCCTCTTGATGATCTTGATAAAATTCTTATTAGTTGATTCAGCTAATCCATTACCTTGTGGATAGTATTTTGAAGAGGTATTGAGGTAGGTATCATTCTTCACAACCCAATCAGTGACCCTTAGTCCAATAAGTTCTAAAGCATTATCTAAAATGATTGAGTCAGGTACACCAAATCTAGTCACAATGTCCTCATAGAAATAAAGGACAACAATCTCATTGGCTTCTTTCAAAGCCACTGCTTTAGTCCATCTTGTGAAATAATCAGTTTTAGTGAGGATCCACTTGTTCCCAACACTTGAAGGTGGATTACTGACTCCTATAAAATCAACACACCATCTCATAAAGGGTTTTTCTACCTGAATAGGCTACAAAGGTAAACCGTCAACCTTTCTTTTCCCTCAAACATGACACATTTTGCACATTTCCTTATCCAAGAATGAACATTCTTAAATAAGGTGGGCCAATAATAACCACCTGTCATGATTTTCCAAGCTGTAGTTCTTGCTGAATAATGACCTCCAGTAGGTGCATCATGAAACTCAAAGACTATCTTATCCACTTGATCATTATCAACACATCTCAAAAGAACTCCATTATGATCCTTTCCTGAAAAGTACATTATCAATTAACACATAAGGTACATATTGGATTCTAAAGTACCTTCTTTTAGCCTTGTTAAGACTATGAGGGGATTTACTGGTCTACATAAAATGAGTCATCTCCTTAAGCCAACTTGTTGGTTCATAATTTCCAGCTCCAATTAGGATCAACACTGCATCTGTTATATTTTCACCTTCTTGAATTGGTTCAACCATTTGTTTACACAAGCCCTTCCCTTTGACCAGCTTTGTCACTTGTATATCTACATCAAATTTCATTACCTTTGTAATCAAGCCAACTCTTTTGTCACTCAAATCCCTTCTAAGTAGAAACTCCTTGAAACTAGGATGGGCAACCATTAAATGAACCTTGTTGTTAGAAATCAAATGTCTAAACTTTTTAAGACTTTTTTATTATAGCTAATACATGTTTCTCCACAAATTTGTACCTTTGTTCATAATATTCTAAACCCTTACTAAAGAAAGCAATGGGTTGCTCAAAGCCCTCATCATTTTGTTGTACTAGAATTGTAGAAATTGTCTCAAAGTTGGCATATGCATACAATACAAAATATTTCTGAAAATTAGATTTACCAGTGTTCGGGTTGATGACAAGGCCTCCTTAATGGCTTGAAAACTGTTCTTACCTTCTCTAGTCCAATTAAATGATGCATTCTAATTTAACATGGATCTCAAAGGTTTCAATAAATTAGCAATATTAGACAAAAAAAATCTAACAAAGTTAATTTTTCCTGTAAAACTTTGCATCCCTTTCTTATGATTTGGTAATGGTAGCTCTAAAATAACTTGAACTCTTTCAGGATCCACTCTTGTACCATGTTTAGAAACAATATACCCAAGTGGTCTACCCTCTTGAACTGCAAAAAATGATTTCTTATAATTAAGAGAGGTGCTAAATTTCCTACATCTCTCAAAAATTTGTCTTAAGTGGCCTATGTGATCCTTTGATTCTTTAGAATACATAGTGATATCATCCAAGCACACAAGTACAAATTTATACATCAAACTAGCAAAGGCCATATCCATGGCTTTCTGAAAAGAAGCTCCTGCATTGGATAATTCAAAAGACATCCTCCTATAAGCCATGGTGCCCCATTTAGTGGTAAAATATATTTTAAATTGATCCTCATCTTTCACTAAATTCTTATAACCAGAATAACCATCAAGGAGTGAAAAACATTCATAACCTAAAACAAATTGAAGTATTTTCTCCATTGATGGTAAAGGATGGTGGTCTTTCAAGGAAGCCCTATTCAATTATCTGAAGTCAACACATAACCTCAATTCCCCATTCTTATTTCTTACAGGCACTAAGTATTAAAACCAAGATGTATGTTTGATAGGGTAAATAATACCACTTTCTATCAGCTTATTTAGCTCTTTCTGCATAAGAGGCTCTAGCTAGTTTGGGATTGACTGACCATTGTTTCTACCTAATTGGATTTGCATTTGGCTCTAGTTCTATGGTGTGTTGGGCCAATTGTGGATCAAAACCTTTTAGATCACTATATTCCCATGTAAACACATCATTGAATTCTTGAAATAACTCAGTAAAAACTTACTTTTCTTGCTGTGAATTGATTTTACCAACCTTTAGAATCTTACCTTTGAAAATTTCAAGCTCCTCATAATGTTCCTCTTTGACCAGTATGCTGGTCTTTTTCTTTTTAAGCTGATCATCTGTACTGAAAATGGATTCTAATGCGACCAATCCTTTGGGAAGCTTATTAGACTTTAACTGTTTCACGTGGTCACCATATTGCTCCTTCAATTTGTCTTGGTTAGTAGCTGTAAAAACATCCTCCTCAAGCATAAATTTTAAAATTTTCTCATCACTGTCAAAAACTTTCTAGTTAGTGTTATTGTCTGGAATAGAAGGCCTTACAACTATCTTGACATGCTGTTGCACTTTATCCTTACTTATCTCATTTGGAATTTCAACTTGTGCACCTACTATAGCTAGTCTATCAACATGCTGATTTCCTCTTCTAGGTATTGAGATGATATTGAATGCATAAAAAAACTGCAGTAAATCCCAAATTTGATGCTTGTATGACTTCAAAATATCATTTTTAACAACATGAAAGCCCCTAACTTGATTGACATATAGCTCACTATCCCAAAACACCTGAAGACACTTGATATTCCTTTTTCTAGCTCATTCTAAAATTTGAATCAAACCTTCATATTCAACAGTATTACTAGTGCATGCAAATCAAAAATGAAAAAGAAATATAGTACTTATCTCCTTGTGGGGATACAAGCATATCACCTCCACAAGCTCCATTATTACTTCTAGATCCGTCAAAGTACATTTTCCATACTTGATTCTGATTTTGAAAATTATGATCTACAACTTTTACAAGGTTTGGCATCATTGTATCAGGCTCATGTATCATATACATCCCTAAACCAGATTCTTCAATGATTACACTTTGATTCTCATCAACATTTTTTCCTGCCCATTCATCGAAAAGAATGTCTGGAATGTCTTCCACTTGGGTATTTGTCTCTTGGACTGTAAAGTGTTCCTCATGATCAAAGGAAAGACAATTAGCATTTGTGGTACTAGGCACATATGGCTCAATGTGATCTTTGGCCAACATTTCAGATTTGATGGTCACTTTGGTTCCATATCTTGTTCTAAACAACATATGTGACCAACCTGAGGACAAATAACCTCCTATTTTAGCACTGAAATATCTTGTCAAACACAAGGCAAAATAAGGAGGAAGGTCTATAATGAATATGTCGTGTAATATAGAAAAATTAAGAGATGCATGGAGAGTGATCTTGCATCCTTAATTAGACCTATTGTATTTAAAGTTGAACCATCTAACTGTACTACTCCTTTCTCAAGGGGCTGATATTTGAGGTTTGGTTTGCAATCTTCTTTGGCATGACTGAGCTTGTAGCTCCACTATCTACCATGCAATTATGAACAAGCTTATCCCCTATAATAAGAGAAATATAAAATAGAGGAGGCTTGATATCTTTACTTACTGATTTGCTGTTGTCCTTAGAATCATTTGTAAGAAATTTTAAAGGATCATCAATAAATTTAGCAATAGAAACTTGTCTTTCATTTAAAGCAGATGATAACATCTTAGCTTGACCAGGAATAGAAAGAGTGTCCCACATGTTCACAGTAACATTCCTCTTCTTAACATTTTCAACAATATTGAATGGAATAGTTGCATGTACCTTTTGGGGAGCCTTGACACCATTCTGATCAAATTTCACTTGAGGCTTCTCCTTGGCCCGATCTTGAGGAATTCTTTGTACAACCTTGGTTACTAAAGGAGTAGATGGCCCTGCAACTGCAGCTTCTTGGTTGCTGGTTGTTGTTGGTTGAGCTACATCTAGAGCTCTTTTATTACTTTTGGTATTTTCTGAAATTGAAGTGTCATCTCTACTCACTCCACAAAACTCCTCACCTTGCCAATTGAAAAAAGTGGCATCCACTAGGAGTTGATCCTTCTGTTGTGAAGTTTCCTCAACAGGAGCATTTGACTGAGAGCTTGTTGAATCTTTCACCATGAGTGTTTGATTGATTACCCCATTCGAACAAGTGGCTTGATTATGAGCTTGGTTGCAAGGAAATCACCACTCATAGTTTGCAGCAAGGTTATTCTGAACATGAACAATATCCTTAACTGAATTGATAGTACTAAGAGGTGCTGGAGCATAAGGTTGATAAGGCCTTTGATTCAAATTCTTCCTAGGTCCTTGGAAATTTCCTTGATAAGGTAGTCTATTACCTTGATATTGCCTCCCTTGACCTTGGTATTTTTGGCTAGGTCCTTGATATTTCTAATAAGGTGGTCTAGGATCTTGATACTGTTTCTTTATGCTTGTTAACTCATTTCCATAGTTTGCAATATGGTCTCTATCTTTTATTGATTGCCTTTTATTTCTAAAAACTCTTGAGAAGATCCTATAACTACTGATTCATGATTTGCAACAGGTTGGGGAGTTGATGCAGTAGGCAAAGGATTAAATAGGGGTATTTGCAAAGGCATATTAGGCTGGATATTGTTAAAAATAGCCATAGGTGGCCTTGGGGATATTTTTCCAGCTTGTATAAGGGTATTTTAAGCTCTAACGACTATCCAAAAAGCTTGGGGCAGTGAGGTACCTCCCATAGATTGTATCATAACCAATATATCACTATTCAAAATTCTCAAATAATAAAGGAATGTATGATCTATTGAAGGTCTTACCATTGCAGGGATCCTATTCCACAACTTCTAAAAACTGTTGTTGAAGTCCATCATTTGCTCTTGGGGAGCACGATTAATTATAGTAAGTTTTTCCACCAAAGATAGGTGATTTGACTTGTCTTCAAAATGTCTAGTTAATAGTTCACCAAGAACATTCCATGAATCAACTGAGACGACACCTAAAGTCCTAAACCACTCCAAATATTTCAATTTCACGGATGCTGCTAACAAATTAACAACAACATCTTCCTCAGTAATATGATGCACATTACACAAGGTATCTATATCTCTAATGTGATCAATAGCAGGTAGTTTAAGCTTCACCAATGAAATCAAGAAATTTTCTTAAGGCTACAAGTGGTACATCATGGTGATTTGGGAAATTCAATGGACTGCCTTGATTAAAAAGCACAAATGAAAATCTTATTTCCATAGTTGTTGGCTGAATTGGAACTTGCTGATAATAGTCAGGAGGAGGAACAAGAGTTGAACCTGATAGGTTACTAGTACTTGCTACTCTGAAGGCTGAAACAACATATTCTTCAGGTTCAAATGATTCTTTTCTACAGGTTGGACTTGCTGAATGCCTTCTGATATCTTGGAATTCAGGAGTATCAGATTGAGGTTGGTCTGATGGATGAGTCTTTGTAAGAGCTCTTCCTCTTCTTTTGGGAGGCTCTAATTGTAGGTATTCAAAAGAATTTGAACTCTTTGGTTGGATTCTTCTCATAAAATTCCAAGCCAGCATTGGTCTCTTCCTGCACACAAAGTCGCCAGATAGTCTAAATGATAACCTCTTAAGGATAATAACTTTCTGCTAGCATACCCAAAAAACAAGGATTACAAGATATTCTGGCTGGGTCCCACCGGGTGTGCCAAAACTGTTGAGCTCTAAAATTATTGCACCCTTTCAAGCTTTCATAAAACTTGAACTATTCCAGGACAACACAGAAACACTCCTAGGTGGTGGTATTTCCTATTGATGGAGTGAATCTTTGGGTTCTAGGCTGGTTCCTATTTGATATTCACCTACGACCAAATGCAAACTAAACTAATCTCTATATGAAAAGGGATAGAAGTTGCAGAAATGGAAGACTTAAACTTTTAAAGCAATCTAAGCTACTCAGTGATACACCAAAGATGATAAACTTGCAATATTCAGAAAGATGATCAAGACATCAAAATTTTAGTGATCACATCATCAAGAAAGATCCCATCGCCAGGGGAAACTCAGCTTCATCTCACCACATCAAGTTGAGATTATCTCTAAATCAAAGGCAACCTAATCAATTGTCTGATAAAGTGATGAATACACTCAAAACCAGATAGACCAGTCTTATACGAGTCATTCATATATGAAACCAGACACATTGATCAAATTGGCTTCATCGCTACAAATCAAGTCAATTTTTCTATTTGATCTCCTAACAGTAATTAGTTTTATCACTTCAAATCAAATTGGTTATTTGTTTGAACCGATCCAAAGGTTCAAGAGTTCCTGAAAGATGTTCAATTTCATCACTTCAAATCAAATTGAGCATTATGTTTTATATCTTTTGATCGATCTTCATCCAATCAAGCCCGGAGTCAGTTTTCTTTTCGAGGATGGCTTCAAATCAAACTATTCTTGGTCTCAACGCTAGTTGTTCTTTGCAATGCGCTGATCGCACATCAATTCAAAGAGGGGCAAATGTAATGACTTAAAAATGGTCATGTAAATCTTAGAACCCCAATCTTGATCTCTTATCAAGAAAACCCTAATCTTGAGCATCCTAAGTCCTAACCCTAAAGAAAATTCATCATCTTCAGTCTGATCTGACCTGAACCCTAGGTCCTAATCTATCATCACACTTGATTAATCAACTAATTCCTAAAATCATAATCAATCGACAAATAAACCTTAGGTTATTTATTTAATTTCTATGCTAATATATTAATTAAATAAATCACTAATTGTCAATTAAATTTAAAAAGGGAATTAAATTAATAAATTTGAGTTGAAATTAATTTAAAATCATTTAAAAGTGCATTTGATGTCATCATTTCAGTTGACTGAACATTGAAATAGAAACAAATCTGTTCTGTTCAATTTGCTAATTCTTTTCTATTTCTCATTGTGGAAATAATTTAGTTAACTGAAAATTGATTCTAGAAGTTTTCGAAATGACTGATCAATTAGTTCGGTTAACTGACTCTCTCGACGAACGATCGTCCGTGCACATGGATTGTGCATCTTCGAGTCTTGTCAGTTCTTCAACTTTCAATCTCAGTCATTGATTTGAAAGATATTTTCTATAAAAGTGAGCTTCATTTCCTCACAAAGGATCCAAATTTTGAGTATTGTTATTCTGCAGATTTTGTTTATCATTTATCTTAGCATTCAAGCATTTAGCCTTTAAGCATTTTAGATTGTTTGCTTGTTTTCAAAAGCATTTTCAATCATAGTCTAGGATCACATTTCAATTTGGGTGTTAAAATCTATCTTAGTTAATCTTTTGGATTAATCATTTTGTATTTGCATATCATTTACCTGAAATCATAATTTAAATCCTTCATTAAGAACAAGTCTATAATCACTGGTTTGCGATAATCTGAGAGCAAACTTACACTCCTGCTCACTAGAAGGCAATAAGTCGACTTGGGATAATTTGTTGTTCTTTTGATAGTTTCATGCTTTCATAGATTAGTCACACAATGACTTATTGAAGTGTGTGTTCACAACTAGCATAAACACAATTTCACAAGCACATTTATGGCGCCCACCGTGGGGCATAAAATTGATTTTTGTCTCCACATTTTAGATTTTGTTAGAGTTTCAAATTTTATGTTTCGTACACTCTGTCGTACAGTCTCGTACGGGAATTCTCTCTATGCAGTACGAGTGAGAATGAATACTCGTATGGGTTCCTAGGGGTTCTCGTATTGGATTGTTGTGTAACTCATAAAAGTTTATATTTTTCTTTGTCTAAGACAACAAGTATTTCCTTGGGTTTTCTAACACTCAATATTTTTTGTTTCCTATTTTCTTGATTTTCACAGCTTTACAGTTGTTTTCCGGACATTTGCCGAAGAGATTGATTCAAAACACTTGTTTGCAGGAAATTGAAAAAGTTTCAATACATCAAACTACTGACGAGGTTTTGTAGGATGCCTGATTGTAGATCAACCTGACATTCTGTTTGTTATTTTGATAAATTAGGAGCCTCACATGCTAGGCATTTTAAAATAAATATTTGTTTGATGTTTTAGAAATGGCATGAATGTTAGGAGATTATGCTCTCAACCTTCTAGGGATGATCAGGAATCCAAAGACATTTCTATCACTTTCCTATTGCATGATTACCTTGTTGAGGGCCTGTCACAGTGGGAAAAAGTAATCACCCTGTGAGAACAACCCAAGTGAGTACAAGCTAATGTTAAGTTGCTTCGACTCACTATAAAAATATCGCTTCTTTGAGATTAAAGTCTCGAAAGATGGATGAAATTTGATCTTATACTCGACTCTCATCTAACACATAACATGGCCTATGGTTCTTAATCATGCATCATGAGTGCTAGTGCTAAGGTTCTCTATGGGGTTAGTAGCCACAATCGCGCTTGTGCAGACACATAGGATACATTAAAATGAAGATCCTTACTAAAAACCATTAGAGTAGTAGCCAAAAACCTTCTACTTGTTGACTCAAGCATTGTTATGATGCGCATGCCGAAGATACCCCTTATTTGCAGACAGTAAAATTATCAAGATCCTCGGATCGTGAGAAATTTGAAGCTTGGTAGGCCCAAGAAGTGTGTGTCGTGGAGAGAAGCCAGTGCTACTAAGATTCTATCTGTCTGAAATAAATGTGGTATTCTATTGTAAGGGGATTAAAAAAAGTATTGTCCTTGCCAACCTTATAGGTTTAGTGTTTTCTTTCTGTTCTTGTTTTATCTTACTTCACAATATGTTTTACGCGTTTGGAAAACTGAAACAATACGTCAAAAAATAGGAAAACAGACAAAAAGAGGCAAAAAACTATTTTATCATACAATTCTTCATCTTGACTCATATGATTCAGGATTCTATTTCTATTTACTCATACCATACATTGAGAATACTCGTATCACCTAGTGAGAGTGCTCGTACGATAGGTGCAATTTTTGTAATTTTGACCTGGTATCATTTGTCGTATACATCCCAGTATGAGAGACCTAGTTTCTCGTATCACCTATGGGGAATTCTCGTATGAGTCTGCACCTACTTGTACTTATTTTTGAAAGTTTTCCAAAAGTCATCCTTTGACCTAAATTTTACTGCATTCCTAGTCTCTGGTTAGATTTTGTCTTGTTTCCTGATAATTTGATTCAAAATAATGAGCTTATTCTAGTTTTGTCCTCGGTTGTAATCCATTGTTAGTTCAACTTGTGCTATCATGAATTTTGAAGTCATTGTGCTATTCCGTAGATTAGTCCATCCCTATCCATCTGATCATCTTTTGTCTGCGCAGTCCTTATCGTGAGTTGAGTACGGGCTCGTTAACCTTGACTCAAGATCAAATTCTTTGCTTCTCCTTCTCAATTGGACGTTATCTCTTGGTCATCGTCTTTGGTCTTGGACTTAGTCAACATGTTGTTATTTTAGAACCTGTTAGGCAAATTAGTTGATTTATGCCTATCCAAACTAGAAGCTCTCTCAGACCCTTCTACAAGGATGAAAGATAGTATCTTCCATTTGAGGAAAACCCTCTTTTCATAGAGGAACCGAAGGTTTCAAGCAAGTCAGTATCCCTCGCAAAAGGTCACTAGATCCAAGAATGTCAGGAGAAAGATGAGGGTGAGATCAGTCTAGACATAACAATCACAATACTAGTACTCGAGGGGCTAACAATCAACACTCCTCGAGTGACATTGAGCCTGATGAGGCGAGTGTTCTTAGATGTTGAAATGATGAGTGTTTTCTCAGGATGATGAAAACCATCATGAGAGAAGATAAAGAGCACAAGGAGCCCAAATTCCTCCACAATACAGGGCTGAAGATGTCATCGCTAGGGAGGAAGAAACTCCTTTGATAATCATGAATAAGCAAATACAAGCCTTGCAAACTAAGATGCAAGAAATGAAAAAGGAAAGGGAGAATCAACTATAAAATACTCTATGGACACCATTTTTCCATTTCCTTTTGACAAGGACTTGTATTTATCTCCGTTCCCTTGTGGGGCAGAGATTCCCAAGTTTGACAAATATGACGGTCAGTCAGATCCACAGGATCATGTCTGGGAATTTTGCGCTCTCTGCACAAAGTTTATGCACAAATAGACATATCTCATGCATCTCTTTCCCCGGAGTCTAGGTGGCCAATCCATGGAGTGGTTTTCAAATTTACCCACTAGAATCAAAACTTTTGATGAGTTGATAAACCTATATCTATAATAGTACTCATACAACATCCAACATCCCGTATCAATGATCAATTTGTGCCACACCCAATAACAAACGGGAGAACCTTTCTTTACGTTTCTTTAGCGATGGAGAAGATTCTTTTCTAGATATCCACGACTCATACCCGAGTCTGAAAAAATGTATATATTTACCAATGCATTATTGTCTGAGTACAACTATCTAATTCAAATGCAAGATCTACCCACTTTGATCAAATCGTGAAGAGTGCACTAAAGATAGAGACCACACATGTCAAAATGGGTGAGATTACCCTTTCCAAAGAAAGCAAGTATAGTTCTCGTTCCAAAGATAAGAAAAAATACTGGAACAAAAACAAGCATGTGGTGAATGATGGAGTAGTTGATCATGTTGCTCCTCAACCAAAACCACCAGCCTTGAATTTGACGAGTGGCACGAAGGCCCTGAAAGATGCTGAAAACACAAAAAAATATCCTTCCAAGGGAATCAGTAACCTCATGAAGGATAAACCTTAGGCCAAGTGTGAAACTTCGCTCCTTTGGGTGAATCTTATGAATCGATGCTTAAGACTCTACTGGCTAAAAAACTGATCGCGTTGCCAAACAACTCCAGAACATACAAACCAGAGATGAAACCAAAATGGTGGAGTGACAATGATTACTGCGAGTTCCACAAGAACAAGGGACACACAACTAAAAACTGCATGAGACTCAAACTTTAGATCCAAGATCTCATTGACAGCAAGACAATCACAGTTGGAAACCATGTCACAAATATCGATCAAAAGGCATTCAAAAATCCCTTACCTGAGTATGAGAAAGAAAAAATCTCCAAGAAGGGTGCTAGGATCAATCATACCTACAAAACCAATGATAATAATGTCATTCACATGCTTGAACCAGTCTCTTCTGAGTATTGCAATGCTATTATTGTTAAGAAGAGTGATAAAGAGTCTCGATCGACCAATGCTTTGACCCGCGCGCAAGCAAAGGTCACCTTGAGAGAAGTTGGACCTTCCAACCCCTCTACATCTACCAACAACCATCGACATCCAAGCCTTCGACATCAATAAGAAAACATCCTGTTTTAACTACGTCAAAGGTGTCGAACTCCAGACAACTCACTTCATCCCAGGTTGCTGATTACAACATTATTGAGAAACTTCAGAGAATGCCCACTCAGATCTCTATCTTTGAGTTTATCAAAATATCTTCGGCTCACAAAGAGGCTTTGGAAAAATCCCTGTCTACTGCCAATGTCCCCAAGGACTTAGATTTGGATCGGTTTCAATCCATGGTGGGTCACTTGAGTTTAGCTCACTACCTATCATTTTCGGAAGAAGATGATAATTATTTGAGTCATCCACACAATCTTCTCCTGCACATCGAAGTCATGATCCGTAAACATCATGTCAAATGGGTATTGATAGATGGAGGTGTAGGGTTGAACATCTATACATATAAGATAATTGAACAACTGAGATTCTCATAAAATGCTATTGATCCTAGAAAATAAATTACAATCAAGGTATACGATGAAGAGGAGAGATCTTCCAAAGGTCTCGTGACTCTGCCTATCAAAGTGGGACCTATGAAAAGAGATGTAACATTTCAAGTGCTGGATCTTCCATTGGATTACAACATCTTGTTGGGAAGACCCTAGATCCATGAGATGCAGGCTATCCTGTCAACTTATCATCAGTGCATAAAATTCCCTTTCAATGGTGTCAAAGTCACCATTCTTGCAGCTGCTAGCTATGCCTACAATGCACTAAGAGTCATTTGATACTCTCATTTTGCACAATAGAGAAGCTTCTACTTCAGAGTCATCCTATGAGTTGTTGAAAGAGATGGAGAAGAAGCTGAAAATCAGAGACAGTGGCATGGGTTGATAAACCATAGAGCATGTTCTATCAGTAACATCTCTTCGTACATCACCAAAGTCTTATGGAAGGCCTTCAGAAGAAGAAAAAACCATCAAGAACACCACCAAGGGTCATCTTTGATGGTGGGCAACTTTGCAACTGAAGGATGAAAAAGAAGAAGCCGTCTAGGGATGGCTATATACAGAGCCTGAAGATAACGATGTGAAGGATTGCGAGATATCCCTAGAGAAGTATGGCATAGGGCATTAACTAGTCTAACGAATGGGTCATCTAGGACAAGGACCTATAAGATGTAACCAAAATGGACTCTTGCAACCCATTTCTCTCCCACACAAAAGTTCTAGGGATACAATTGGCCTAGGCTTCTGATCAGCTAAGGAAAAATGGAATAGAGACATGCCCTCCTATAAGTGGGATGACTTTGATGAGGAAGATGAGTGTCCTTATCCTGTTGCTCCATGCATCCTATCTCTTCTCAATATGGAAGAAGAACAACACCCTTAGGTCAATTCTACTGAAGAACATATCTCAGAGGAACTGCCTATGGTTCCTGATCAAGCAGAGGCTTCGACCTCCCAAAATGATCCTAATGAATAAAATGAGGGCACTACCATTGCAAAATTCATGGGAAGAACTCATCCTAACTGGGGGAAAATAGTGAACTTCACTCACGTCCTAGACATGGTAGAAAATATTGAAACGAACTCTCATGAATACGAGTTTGATAGTCTATTTGAGGAAACCTAGGATAAAGAGGTTGATAAACTACAAAACTTGTGACACAACTTGAGGTAGGTGAAGGCTTAGGGACTAGGTTTGAAGAATTAGATTCCCAAGTTCCTGACATGCGCTTTTATGATGCCATTAGAGCTCTTACCAATTTGAACACGTCTATACAAGGTACTAATCTAGGTCTTTGCTTAACGGTCTAGGTTTATGATGAACATACCGTGAATACCCTCAAACCCGTCAAACCCTTGCCACTCATGCATCTTGAACTCATTGACTGGAGTTTACAAGGCCAAC
Organism: Thuja plicata; assembly: GCA_018584345.1. Classification (NCBI taxonomy): domain Eukaryota; kingdom Viridiplantae; phylum Streptophyta; class Pinopsida; order Cupressales; family Cupressaceae; genus Thuja; species Thuja plicata. The sequence goes on from MU224381.1 coordinate 1,332,093, forward strand.
CCATAGATATGCCCACTTTCCCCAATGAGTATGTATTATCCTGTTACCTCAATGTTGTTGAACCAGTAACGTCTTCCACCAGTGAACTGAGCATCAACATGACTGAAACAGATATCAAGTACCTCGGTCGTAAAATAAAAAATGAAAAAGAATAAATGTTCTGAAGGCGAAAACCACATTGTGGCAGTGTAAGAACTCAAAATTGTAAAAAGAAAAGATGCATCCGATGGTGAAAAACTCTCCGAGGTGCTGAAGGATGGGGTACTTAATATCCTGCCTAGTCACTTTCAGGAGAAGTTGTTAGTGTTAATTGAGCCAACACAACCAGTAAACATTGGCATAGAAGAACATCTGCACATAATCCACTTTGCACAATCCTTGTCAACATAAGAGATAAAATAATTCACTGAGTTCTTTAAAGAAAAGAAAATCAACTTTGCATGGACTTACTCGGATATGCCAAAATTGGATCCTGATTTGATAATACATCATCTTTCAATTGCGCCTGGCGTCAAATGAGTGAAGCAGAAACTCAAATTGATGCATCCTCACGTTGTTGTATTAGTGAAAGCGGAAGTAGAAAAGTTTCTCAAGGATGGGTTCGTCACAGCCATTGACTACGTAGAGTGGATTTCAAATATTGTGCCTATATCTAAAGCAGACAAATCCATCCAGGTGTATACTGACTTCAGGGATGTCAACAAAGCGTGTCCAAAGGATGAATTTCCTCTCCCCAACATTGAGATGATCTTGGATATAACTTATGGTTACAAGATGTACTGCATCAGGGATGGATTCTCAGGCTATAACCAGATCAATATTTCTCCTAAGGATCAAGAGAAGACAACATTCACATGTGCTTGGGGGACCTTCTACTAGAATGGCATGCCCTTTGGATGAAAAATGTAGGTACAACCTATCAAAGAGATATAACCATGATATTTCATGACATGATGCACAAAACTATGGACCTGTTGAAATATCTCTTTAGCAAAGGCACCTTAATGGGAAGGTTACCTACTCAGTGAGTTTCACATTGAATATGTTGAATGAAGAGCCATTAAAGGGCATTCTATTGCTAATCAACTGGATGATGCTCCATTACAGGATGATCAACCCATCAATGTTGAGTTTCTAGATGGGTCTATTTTTCATATCACCCACAGATCCTGGAAATTGTTCTTTGATGGATCTTTCACACAACAAGGCTCTGGTGCATGGGTAGTGTTCATAATTCCTCAGAGCTATTCTATTCAAAAGGCATACAAGCTCTTATTCCCTTATACAAACCACATCACCAAATATGAAACCTTGGTGAATGGAATTAAACTGGCTATCGAATGGAACATCTCTGAGTTGCACTTTCATGGTGACTCCCAGTTGGTCATCAACCAAATTAACAATGTTTATCAGATGAAGGACGATAAAACCATGCCTTATAAGAGAATGGTTGACCATTTCAAGAAGTATTTTAACTTAATCACCTTACAACAAATCCCGAGGACATAGAACAGAGCGGCCGATGCAATGGCTACATTGGCTTCCTCATAGTCACAAGAAGAAGAATTCCACTACGAGTTCCTGGTGGAAGAACTTCATTTCATTGCCTATAACTCTGACTCCCACATGACCTATACTCTCATAGGACAAGATTTGTCCCACTACAAACACGTCTACGCCTACCTACACCATCAGGGCATCCCTGATGTGCTCACCTGTACTGAAAAGCGATACCTAATCTGAAATACCTCATGGTATGTTATCATAGCTAATGACCTATATAGAGGAGGAATAGATGGTACATTGCTTAGGTGTCTAGAAAAGGAGTCTAAGAATGTGTTAGCTAAGGTTCATGACAGGGTTTGTGGTTCTCATTCCAACAGTCTGACGATGGCCTGAAAATTGCTAAGAGAAGGTTATGACTGGCCATATATGGAGAAGGAGGCCCTTAGATATGCCAAGACATGTAAGAAATTCCACTTGCATGGAAATCTTATACATGCTCCAGCCAGGGAGCTCATTCCATTTATCACCCATTGGCATTTTCAGCAGTGGGCCTTTGACCTAATCAGAAAGATACATTTGTCTTCCTCAAACAGACACAAGTTCATCATAATGACTACTGAATAATTTACCAAGTGGGTTGAAGGAGTACCACATTATCTACCGGTATGGTATTTCTTTGGCTATTATAACTGATAATGGAGGATAGTTTAAGAACAACAATAGAGAGGAACTTTGTGATAAGTTCAAGATCAAGCAACATTGGTCTTCCATCTAATACCCATAAGGAAATAGGTAGGTGGAGGCCTCTAATAAGAATTTTCTACAAATCTTACACTGCACTGTGAACAAGTCTGGAAAGGATTGGCATATGTAGATCAATCCTGCACTATGGGCTTACAAAACAAGCATCAGAACACCTACTTTGGCAATGCCATTTTCTCTAGTATATGGAGCAGAAGAAGTCTTACCCATAGAGGTAGAAATCCCATCTCTAAGGGTTTCTCTACATAGACTGATTATAGATGAAGACTGTAGGGTCTCAAGTCTACAAGAATTGGAATTGCTGGATGAACGTCAACAAGTGGCGTTCAATCTCCTCAAATCTTATCAAAAGAGAATCTCAAGAGGATATAAAAATAAGGTCAAACCAAGAGAAATTTAGGTTGGTGACCTAGTGTTGAGAGAGAATCCCCGCAATCAATCACATCAAGAGCAAAAGGGGAAGCTTGAACCCAACTAGCTGGGTCCGTATGTTATCACTGTAGCATTTATCTCTTGAGCTTACCAATTCTCCGCACCTGAAGGAGAATAGCTCCGAGAGCCCATCAACACTGTCTACTTCAAGAAACAAATCTGTCTTGTTCAGTTAACTAATTCTTTTCTATTTCTCATTGTAGAAACAATTTAGTTAACTGCAAACTGATTCTGGAAGTTTTTGAAATGACTGATTAGTCAGTTCATTTACCCGACTCTCTCAACCAATGATCTCCCGTGCACATGGATTGTGCTTCTTCGAGTCAATCTTGTCTGTTCTTCAACTTTCAATCTTGGTCGTCAATTTGAGAGAGATTTTCTATAAAATGAGCTGCATTTCCTCACAAAGGATCCAAATTTTGAGTATTGTTATTCTGGAGATTTTGTTTATCATTTATCAGAACATTCAAGCATTTAACCTTTAAGCATTTTAGATTTCTTACTTGTTTTCAAAAGCATTTTCAATCACAATATAGGATCACATTTCAATTTGGGTATTAAAATCTATCTTAGTTAATCTTTTGGATTAATTGTTTTGTATGTGCATATCATTTAGCTTAAATAATCATTTAAATCATTCGTTTAGAACAAGGCTATAGTCACTTGGTTTGTGATGACTTGAGAGCAAACTTACACTCCTGCCTACTAGAAGGCAATAAGTCGAATTTAGCTAATTTGTTGTTCTTTTCTTAGTTTCATGCTTTCACAGATTAGCCACACAATGACTTATAGAAGTGTGTGTTCATAGCTAGCATAACCACAATTTCATACACACATTTTGAACACCTAAATACAACGGTGAACTTACACTACTTATTTCATCATGCATGTGCATAAATATTTCACAGGGAGGTCTGAGAATGTATAAACCTATGAAGGAAAGATAACTTTCACTACAATGAACTATAACAATGCCCTTGACACAGACTGCAACCTACATGAAATACTTTAATCACATAAAGGATACAACATGAGACAAAATTGAAAGGAAATGAGACACTCTCACTAACAGTCCTATCAATCACACAACAATACACAAGTACACAAAGAAAAAGAAGGTAAAAACACTTTGAAAAGATGGTCTCCAATATAATTTTTGCATATTCAAAACTAAGTTACAAAAGGTATGCTAGAAGTGACTAAAGGACTGAAAATAGCCACTAAGTATCCAAAATTTGCATAACCCAAAACTACTGAAAAGTGAGTGAAAACTCACTTGAATACAATACTCCAACCACCTTGAGTCGGATGCAAGAAATTCAACTTCAAAAAAGGAATAACAGAGCCATGTCTAGAGATTTAGAAAAAAATAGAACTCAATACCTGGTGCAACCAGTTCCTCATATCACTCAGAATATACCGAGTCTTCATCTACCAGTGTCCATCCTTAAATTTTGGTAACAACCCTAGATATTCTCTGTGTGCGTGCATGCAAAAGATAAACCACCACCTTTATCATCACCTTTATTGCCACCCTCATAACGACCTTTGAAATAATTTTTTGAAAAAACAAATCGACCACCTCTTTTGGACTACTATGTGGTAGCATCTGATTTTCCACGTGGTCCCCATCCATTTGTATATCATCTTGCTTTGGCCCTACCTTGGTTTGGACATGCAGTGGCATCTAGTGATCCAGTAGCTTTTATGTACTATGTAGCTTCTTTGGTGAGATCACGAGAACCGTTTAATTTGAACATCATTTAGATGCCTTTGATCACCTCCAAAGCTTATGGCCGCCATGTGTCATCCTTTGACTGGTCTCTAGCATCGATCGTTGTCTTCAACTGCACCTGAGCCCATCTTGCTATGTGGAGCACTCTTGTTATCCTGCGAATTCTCTCTCCTCAATCTGTCAGACCACGAGATCATGAGAAACCTCCACCTGTCTAGGCTCACCCCACTCTTTGGCTTACCCATTCTTCTACACTACATTGACACACGACATCACCTCATTATCCCACCATATTTCTCTTTCTTCATTCTATCAAATTGCAGGATCACGACAAGCTGCCACCTAGCTAGGCTGGCTCCACTACTTCTCTACGCTGGTTCTTTGATTGATTGGCCAACTCTACCATGTGATGCTCTCTCATGATACATGGCACACTCTCGCGATCTTGTGAACTTTCTCACTCCTTGACCTGTCAGATCGTGGGATCATGACAAGCTACCACCTGACAAGGTTGGCTCACTCATTATTTCTTCAGGATTTTAGAAATCCCCTTCCTTCCCTTCTATTCCCAATGAGCTTTATCTTGAAGAAATTAGCTAAAATTGAACATACTCGATTGTGGGCCCCACCAATGTAACCTTCATTTAGCCCCGCACATTGATCGCTTCATGGCCGCCGAGCGCGTGAACTGCTTGTCAAAGGCGCATACCTTTGGCTACTTAACTTTTGTGCGTTTGTGTATAAAGATAACCACTAAGTGACCCACACCGTGAATGTGGGATAAGTTCCTTAGGGTATTTTCATGCAACTATTTGCATGCCCAATGTGCACAATAACCAGACTTGCCTCTACTTTGACCAGCCATAGATCTTTCAAATGCGTACTCAAAACCACCATCATTGCTTTCTTTACCTTTTCATCGTCTCTCAATTGCATGTTGGGCTCAAACTCTTGCAGGAGCCACATTTACATCCACATGCAATTGATAGACACCTTTCTTTCATATGTATTCTGTATTTGCAAAATTGCATCAGTGGTAGAAATTTTGGTAACAATTACCTTCTCTAAGTTTGTAGAGTTTTAAACCTCATGTTCTCCTCTAAACATTATGCAAAATGTTCTTAAACGTGCACTTCTCACATTCTCACTCCCTTGATTAATTAGTGCACTTTCAAAGTTTATGTACAAGTTTGAAACTCATGCAATGTTTCCCTTAGATTTTGTTCCTAGGTTCTTAACTACTTTTCTAGTCTTTCTTTCCTCTTCCCCTCTATTCTTTCCTACAAAATTTTGAACTAGCTAGTCATCTTTGTAACCTTTTCATTATTGTCTACAAGTTTCTCTTTCTTACTTATTTTTCCTTTTGCATTTGTATAAAAATTTAAACTACATAGGCAAGTTTACACTTCTTCCACACTTACTTCCATTTCTTATTGCATATCGACATTTCCTGGTCCTTTGCATTCCAACACTTCCATACACTCTTTCTTACTATTTTTACCTATGGAGATTCAAACCCAATTAACACTATTGCATCTCATGTTTTCATCTTTAGCTATAGAGAAACCTATAGATGGGAGAAATGGGATGGGAGGGACAGGTAATACACATTGTTAACATTAGTTGCAACCAAGTGTTGTTAAAATTAGTTCTGATTAAGTAAAAACAGGTTTTACAAGGACCCGAAACCTTTACAAAAAACCAAATAGTTCAGCAGGTTTTACAAGGACCTGCAACCTAGAGTTTAAAGATAAATAGTATAAAGTAGAAACAGCTATGCCTAAGCACCATAAAAGGAAGGAACATAAAAACAACGAACTGAACAGAAAAAGTCCCAAAGAAACAACAGAAGACAGCAGGGACAACAAAAAACCCAACCAGGAAAGAAAAAAGAACAGCTACATCTCTTTTACCAGCTCCTCAGCTTCGAGGACCATGATTTGCATGTTGTTGACCGAAGTTTTCAGCTCCTCTGTTTCTTTGTCCTCCTTAGGACTCTTTTTCTTGGCACTGGCTCTGGTACACGATCCCGGTCCTGTATTCTCCACTATGCTGCTGTCTTTATCCTTGCTGATCCTTTCCAGTTTATCCATAAGAATTTGCGCATGACCACAGTAGGCTTTAAGGCTTATGAGACATTGTTCCCCTATTTTTTTAACGGATGCCTCCAATCTTTTAACTTTTTTTATGCAAACTCTTAATTTCTTCCTCCTTGTTATCCTTTTCCATTCTGTTTTTTATATGTTTCATTTGTTTCTCCATGGTTTCCACCTTGTTGGCATAATCAGCCTGAGCTTCCGAGTTGCCAACAACTTCTTTCATTTCCTTCAGACACTCTGCCACAGGTTTTTCCCCAATCCCCATTCTGTTGAGAATTTTAATGTCCTGTGTTTTCTCAACTTGATTCTTCAAAATAACCTGATCAATAAACATATTATTAATCATCCCAGAAAAACCCTCTATAATTCCTTTATTATCTTTCTTATAAAGATCCCCTTTTTCCACATTATCAGGATATTCCTTGAACCCAGAATCATCATCTTTATTCTGGTCCAGAAAATCAACCTCCTTCTGAGTATCAATCTTCATCTCCCTCGATTTGTTCAAAGTATCTTCTTTTTCATTTTCTCTGTCATCTTTATCCTTAGTCTTCCACTTATCAGGGGTAGTGTCTTCCTCGTCGGATGTAAGAACAATTCTTTTCCTGCTAGTGTTATTGTTTCTGCGAGTATCCTTCCCCTCAACTCTTTTCCTTTTTTTACCCTCCTTTTTAGTAGTTTCGTTATCAGTCTCAGTTTCAGAATCCCCAATCTGGGTATTCCTCTGTTTCTTCTTTTTATTAACAACCCCAATTTCAATCTCAGTCTCCGAGTCAGCAATCTGGGTTTTCTTCTGAGTTTTCATTTTGTCTTTTTGTTTTCTACTGTCTTCCTCCCATTCCTCATCACTTTCCTCAGTTTCCGACCCTTCATAGCTAGATTTCTTCTTCTTTTTAGTAATACCCCTCTTCTTATTTTTAGGAGTAGAGAAGCCTCT
>MU224381.1:1356819-1368914 GCA_018584345.1 Thuja plicata
CAATGCATAATCACATTTTTGTGCCTCAAAATTATGTATTAAATGCATACTTCTTGTTCATACAAAGCTAAAAATATTTTCATGAATTAGTTGTTTCCAAAAGACTCTACATGTTGCAAAATGATGTCATTTTAGATTACAAAATTTTAAACTTGAATTCAAAAATTACATTGATAAATACAACATAACTAATGTAATCATACAAAACTAATATGTTATTCAAAATGAAGCAAACACCATTGCCAATGCATACTTACATTTATGTACCACAGAACTATTTACTAAATGCATACTTCCTATTTTACAATATTTCTACAAAATATTTGTGATTGAAAACTTCTGAAATTGAAATCAAATATTTCATTGCAAAATAAAACAGACATTAATACGGCGTACCCATTGCACACTAAAGTGCGATTGCTAGTTTCTAACTATGCTGGCAGGGTTTCCAATGACCATCAACATATGCTGGCAAAGTTTTCATGCATTTCAAGCAGGAAAGAATTTGAAATAACGTTAACAAAAAATTTGAAATACAACGTTAATGTCATCAACGATGGGAACGACAAGAACATAATAGATTTCAATATGACCCATACTAATCATATGGCCATGCATGATATCTGGATGTCTTTTGCTACCACCATGTTGTTTTTTGAGTCTACCATGTCTCTTTTTGCGTCAGGATAAACGACTCCCACTTGACCTCCCAATTACTAATCTTAAGGAGCCCAAAACATGACAACACATACCAATAGTCGATAATTTTTTAGCTCAAAGATATTAGATTTCCATAATCGATATGAATGCTATGTTGTTTTATGAGTTCGATTATGTAAATTTTTTTGACATCAACGTTTCAGATCACACTCTGTGATCCATCATTAGGATGCAAAAGAACAAAAGGAGAAGAACAGATGGTAGATTGTAGACCAAGAACTATATAAAAAGGAAGGGAGAAAGAAAGGAAAGAGGGAGACAATAGGCAAACCAAGAATGGTAAGACTCTGGATAGAACAAAAAATAAGAAAAATAACAACCCAAAAAATATACTACAAACATGAAACCAAAAATACCAACAGATAAATGAGCAAAAAAAATATAAACATACACACAGAACACAAACAAATAAAATAATTGAAAAATATATAAATAAATGAACTAAGTAAAAATACTAAAAACAAAAACAAAAAGGCAAACACCCTAACACAAAAAATAAAAATAAACATTAAAAAAAGGGAACAAAATAGAACTCAACGAATACACACACACACACACACATAAATATATATATACACATACATAGATACATATATGTGTGTGTGTGTGTGTGTGTGTGTGTGTGTGTGTGTGTGTGTGTGTATATAATGTTTTGTGCATGGAATTGAAATATATGAAGCATGTACATTAACAATGACACAAGATGAGGGTTAATTTGTTCTTCATTGAAGGTTTCTAAAACATCCTCTACTATGTGCAAAACAAATGACTTATTGTATGAAATAATAGCTACATTGAAACATATAAATCTCAGGCCATTCGGTATATCTGGTAGAAAAAGTGGGGCAACACATAGGTAAATCAACTAGGATGAGACCCAATAATGTGGATGATGTTGGTCCCACTAAGAGGGGGGTGAGGGGGTGAATCAGACCAAATCAAACTTAAACACTTAAAACTCAACTAACTGATTCACTCGGTAGCATTGAATATAGTAATAACTGATTCACCAAATAACTTAACAGCTTAAACAACCATACATCTCATAATATGAAATTCTATCATTCAAACTTAGTAAATACATATGTAACTTAGTTGACACCAGATTTAACGAGGAAACCCAATTTGGAAAAACCCTATGTCAGATTTGTGACCCACAATAAAAATGTACCTTTCAAAAGTACGCTCAGTTAAGAACTTATCCTATTAAAGATTAAAAACACATTTGCTAAATGTGACCTTGTTAAGGGATTTCCCTAAGATTGGTGAAGATCTTCACCTTGTTAGGAGTGACCTTTCTAAAGAACTTTAAACACTCTTTTGGAATGTCACCTATGTCTAGGATTTACATATAGGACTGTTAAATCCACTCGGTTAAGAGATTTTCTCTGTTACAAATGCTAATAAGCAGCAATAAAACTTTGATCTGTAAATATAACAACTACCTTTTTCTTGTGTCAGATCCTTTATGCTCACATGAATACTGGCATCACATACTCCATTTGTCTTTGTTTCAGACTGTAGATTCTTCTCTTTCTTCTTCTCTGTTCTGCTCGGTAACTCTATTCTTTAGCTTCTTTCTGCTTCTTAATTCAATCTGCCAACATCATAATCTTTGTTAATTTTCCATCATTTATATAGACATACTTTTTCCTTTTAATCTCCTTGCTTAGGTTTTTCATCATTTGCGCTCAATTGTTTGATCATCTTCTTCATAAATCTCGACTCAGTAAACCGTTTCACTTTTACCTCGTAACTTGAACTTTTTTCAGAACTCACATAATTAGATTTAACCGCTTGATCTTTGCCTTAGATCTTCCCATTAAATTTTATCAATCGTAGATCTTCTAGAACAAACTTCCTTTAATTCTTATCTCTATCCAGATCATCATAGCCTTGTATTAAATTTGATCTTATCATCATTTACAATCAATATCATGTACTCAGTAGTTTACTTTGCAACTCGGTAACTAACTTCGTTCACTGCTCGGTGCTCGATAACAAAAAACTGATCAACGCAACTCTATACCGACTGACTCGGTCTAGCTCGGTAGAATAAGTCTTTTCAGTCATAACTTAACTCTTTGCAATTTATGACTTAATCAATCAAGTATACCGACTTGATAACATCAAGTATATAGTAGCAAACAACTATATCAACATCAATTCACCATTGTCTGATCTATATTTGTCACCCATTTAACTTCTCCTTCATATGATATGGTAACTCAATAAAAATCAGTAAATCAATTGTTTGACATCAATGACAAAATAATAAATGATCTAATTATTTCTACAAACATGTATACTCATTATCACTCAGTCTTCATCATCTCCATCAGTTAATCAACAATCTCCCTCTTTGGTATTCATGACAACACCATAGTAGTACTATAGAAATTGATGATGGAAGCTCTCAATATTGTTAATCCCTATCATTACTCCCTCTGAGTTGATATTCTTTTTCTGATTTTCAAATTGTTCATTGTTCTCCCTCTTGGATAAATCTTCTGATACTAAAGCATACATTCCAATTCTCCCTTATGAGTAAACATTAACAATTCACTATCTCCCTTATAGATAAATTTCATTAATTCATTCATCAATTTGATACTCTCCCTCTTTGACAACAATGCCAAAAAGTCATACTCCTGAAAACTTGTTTCAGTAGTGGATTATACCTTATATGTACAAATACTCATTACATACAAAAATTTCTTCACAATTTAAGGAATCACCTAAAGTGTGTCACACTAACATCAATTCAAGAATAGATATTCTAATAAATTATAGAATTGATGTAGCATGCCTCATGCTACTTAGTGAATATTGGATAGGGGAAGAACCCCTAATTTGGATTTGTAAAGATATCAGCCAATTTTTCCTTTGAATTCACATATTTCAATGCCACATTCTTCTCTTGAACTTGTTCTCTCAAGTAGTGATACTTGATAGAAATGTGATTGGTCTTTGAATGCATAACCAGGTTCTTTGATATATTGATAGCACTTGTGTTATCACAGGAAAATAGTTATAGGATCTGAAATAATCTCTTGCATACCTTCAAGTAGTTGTTTGATCCAACAATATTCACATAATTCATAGCGCAACAACATATTCTTCCTCAGTAGTAGACTGTGAAATGGAACTCTATTTTTTTCTTAGCCATGTGACCAATCTTTCACCTAGAAAGAATGCGCTTCCACCAGTACTTTTTTTGTCATCAATGTTTCTAGCCCAATCTGCATCAATGTAAACTTGTAGATCAAAAGTACCTCCTTTCTTGTACAATAAACCAAAACCTTCAGTTCCTTTCATATATCTAAAAAATTCTCTTGACTACAGACATATGTGTTTCCTTCAGATTAAAAGAAAATGTTGCAACAATCCCAACAACGTGTGCTATATCAGGTCTGTTGTGAACAACATACTGAAATTTACCATTCATGGATAGGTAAAGAGTATTATCCACCTCTTGTGTCTCATCTTCTTTAGATAATTTACATCCTGTGACCATCGGTGTTCCAACAGGCTTTGAATCTTCCATAATAAAAGTTTTGAGGATCTCTTTGATATACTTAGCTTGTATAATATGGTTCCCTTATGCAACTTCTTGTATTTGTCACACTTCAAGTAAACATTACTATTATCACTTGTTCTTTGAAATCCTATTTTGAACCAATCATATACATTTCAAGCTCTTTTCTCATTTCATCAACAAATGCCTTACATAAGGTGTTATTGCATCCAAAAATAATATCATCAACAAAAATTTCAGCAATCAAAACCTTGTTGTCATTGTCACACTTCAAGTAAACATTATTGTTATCACTTGTTCTTTGAAATCCTATTTTGATTAAATAAGAGTTCAACCTCTCATACCATTCTCAGGGTGCTTTCTTCAAACCGTAAAGAGCTTTATGTAACTTACATACCTTGTTCTTATTTATTCTCTCAATGAATCCTCCAGGTTATTCAATGTAAACTTCTTCTTCCAGTATCCCATTCAGAAATGAAAACTTGACATCCATTTGATAAAATTTGAATCCTTTGTAAGCCGCATAAGATAGAAGAATTCTTACTCCTTCCAATCTAGTAACATGTGCGAAAGTCTCACCATAATCCATGCCTTCTTCTTGTGCATAACCTTTGCAAACGAATCTAGCTTTATTTTTTATAACTTCACCATTCTCATTCAGCTTGTTTCTTAAAATTCATTTAGTACCAATAACATTTTTATCTTTTGGCCTAGGTACTAAAGTTCATGTACTGTTCTTTTCTATCTGATTAAACTCTTCTTTCATTGCATTCATCCAATATTCATCATCTAGTGCATCTTTAATTTTCTTTGGCTCAAATGAAGATATCAAACATGTATTGTCTCTTACCTTGCTTCTAGTCATCACTCTAGCATCTTTATTTCCAATAATCTTGCTCAGGGAGTGGTGCCTCCTCACATATTTCGCTAAAAAAAGATCAGTAGGTCTCGGTGCTTCATCTACATCGTTTGGTTGTAGAACAATGTATTAAGCTTCCTCCTCGGTAGGTGCTCTCGATAAGGTGTGAGGAACGTCAGGTTGTACATATACAAACTTATCATAGTCTCTAGGTTCCTTTTTGCTTTCTTCATCATTCTTTTCTACAAACTCATCAATTCTCACATTTGAACTTTCCACCATTTTGTTAGTAACTTTATTCAAACACTTATAGGATTTACTCCTTGTAGAATATCCTAAGAATATTTCTTCATCCCCTTTAGAATCAAAATTTCCTTCTCTAGAATCTTTCAATATATAACATCTGCTTCCAAAAACTTTGAAATAACTCACAGTAGGTTAGTGATCATACCAGATTTCATAAGGTGTTCTGTTAGTATCTTTTTTCATTTGTACTCGGTTCAGTGTTTAAACAACTATACTAACTACTTCTCTCTAGAAGTTTTGTGAAATACCTTTCTCAATCATTAGTGTCCTAGCACAATCAATAATAGATATTTTCTTCTCTTAGCAATACCATTCTGTTGTGGTTTCCTCGATGCTAACATATGTCTCTTAATTCCATTTTCATTACAAAAGAATGTAAAATCATTAGATGTAAACTCACCTCCTCTATCAGATCTCATATATTTCAGTTGTCTTCCAGTTTCTTTCTCAACTCGAGCCTTATACCATTTAAACATTTGAAATGCATCAGATTTTTCTTTTGGAAATATTACAGACACCATTTTAGAATAATTTTCCACAAATACAATAAAATATCCATCTCCATAGTAATTTTGAGTTCTCATGGGTCCACATAAATCATTATGAACTAAATCCAAAATCCCTTGTGTAACATAAGTTTTGCTTGAAAAAATAGATTTAGTCATCTTACCCATTTGACATTCTCTGCACGTAGCATTCCTTAGGTCTCTCTAATCTCGGTAATCCTCTTACTCTACTCTTTTTACTCACTTTGATCAAGTTGTCAAAATTAACATGACAAAGCCTTTTGTGCCATAGCCAGACATCCTCAACTTTAGCATACAAGAAAATCTTCATAGAAGTATCAAGATAAAATAAATTACCTTTAGATTGTTCTCCAGTAGCAATGAGATTTTCTTTCTTATCAAAAAATTTCACTCTTCCATGTTGAAATTCCAATCAGTGACCTGTGTTATTTAACTGTTCAACGCTCAATAGATTATACTTTAATCCTTCAACCCAATAAACATAATCACATCTTGTTCTATTCAGAAGAATTATAGAACCTTTTCCTTTCATAGGGTATGGAGCATCATTACCAAATCTAACATATCCTCCATCATGCTTTCCCAAGGAAATAAACTTAAGTGTGTCGCCAGTCATGTGATGTGAACAACCACTATCTATAATCCATCTTTCATTCTTACTTGTGATGTTAGGGCTCTTGATTTATCTTCATCAGAATTGTCTTTAATAACAACATAAGAAACTTATTTTCCATCACTATCATCTGAATCATCATCACTTAGATCTTCATTAGCAATATGACAAGATTTCTTACCTTTGTTTTTGTAGTCTCTAAATCTTCTGAATCTGTTTTCTCTTTTGTCCTTATCTTTGTTATCCTTCTTCTCCTCATTATCATTCTCAGGGTAGTTAGATGCAAAATGACCAATCTTGTTACAATTAAAACATTTCATGGGTAACTTACCTTGGTATTTGCCTTTGCCTCTTTGTAGTCTTCTAGCCAACAACGCTTCAACCTCTTTCTCGTTCTCTTCATTTGCATCATTTAATTCTTCCAAACCACTCTGAAAACTATAAAATCTCTCCCTAGCACTGCTCAAATATCCATCACCAGGTCTAGAATCCTTAGAGCTTCCTATTTTCAAAGATGACTTAAATGCAGACTAAATATTAGATGTAGCAGGTAAACTATTATCACAACCATTAATCTCAAATGCAACCAACTTACCAATAGTAGCATCAAGAGAAACATTCATTTGAGGAATGGATCTCAAATTTTGCGTAGCAGATACTCGAATAACATAACTCGGTAGCAGGGTTCTCAACATATTTCTTGTAACATCTTCCTGTGTTATGGCTCCACCAGCTCCTCTGATAGAATTTACAGTCTCCTTAAGTCTAGTGTTGTACTGAATTTTGTTTTCTCCATCTTTCATTCTCATTGAATCAAATCTACCTCTCAGACTTTCTGCTTTTTCTTTCTAAACATGTTGATCTCCACCATAGGTCAAAATAAGTTTATCCCACATTTGTTTTGAAGTAGTACATCCAATAAGTGTTAGAATGAATGAGAGGGGGGTGAACCAGTTAGACTCAGTGCCCTCACAAAATTATCCTACAGCCCCAAATTCCTCCAGATGTATAAGAAAACAAATTCAATCATATAAAACTCAGCTTGGTGAAAATGTAAACAGTGATTTCAAAACTTACGGTTAAGTTGTCTACCGAGTATCAGTAAATTAATACTTTGATTACCGATCTCGGTCAATTAAAAAAAGTGTAAAGTAAAATAACAATCCATAATATTCATACACATTGACACATAGATTTTTAACGTGGAAACCCTGCTAAGGGAAATACCACCTGGGACCAACAACCCAAAATATTTTCACTCTTTTGAAGTGAGCTCGGTGGAGAGCCAATCCTGTTAAAGGTTACAATGCACACTATTAAATGTGACCTTGTTAGAGGATTTAAAACTACCAGTTTTCTTTTGACCATGCATTCACTATGGGGTCAACAAGAAAACAATTAACATTCTCTGAATGTTCTAATAAGGATTCACTATCCCACTCAGTTAAGAGATTTATTTGTAACAATAGTTAAACTGATACAGTAATGATCTGATTCAATACAACTCTGAGTTTCCTTTATTCAGATCTATTCTAAGTACATAATACCTCTGATCAATTTGTTCACTTCAGTTCATATCATACTTGTTCTTCTCAGTAATCCTCTTTCCTCTGTTTGCTTGACGATGTCTGTAGAAATACTCGGTTTTATCTTTAACAAGTTTGATTAGTCATGCATCAATTTCACATGTATGCTTCAACATCTGTGTGCATCTATATTTCACAAATGAATCTCTTGTCTCTTATATAGACATCATGTATCATTTAATTTTCATCCTTTAAATCTTGCCGCTTAATCTCCATCATTCATTTTCATGCTTGATCCTTTCTCGGCAGTTGTGTTAAAAACACGTTTAAATCCCTGTCGTCTGATCTTCCTTGAATTTTCATAACCATTTGATCAAATAAAAAACTTTATTTGTTACCTCAAAATTATCAATTTCAAGCTCAACATTTTAGTTGGCCTTGGTTTGAATTAATTGCTTAATCAATAGTTGTGTCAGCAATCCCTTGCTTGGTTAACACTGGCGCTCGGTATACACTGTATTTTACTCGGTTTACACTATCACTTGGTGTATACAAAACTCTTCATTTTTCCGACCACATAAAAAATGTTTGTTCCAAATCTTCAATACATAACAAATGTTTTCCACCATAATAACACTCAAATAAGTTGACATCAATGACAATACATTAATTGATAATGTTTATAATCACTTCTGCAACTCGGTTGAATATCAACAAATGACTTCAAACATATAATCAGTTGTAGCTCATCAATCTCTCCCTTTGAAATTGATGACAACAAAATATGAAATATGCACTACAAAAAATACCAAACTTTTTTTCTACAACTGCAACAATTCAGTAGCTCTTCCTAGCTTGAATATAATTTGTGTCAGTATAAATAAAATAAGCATTATGCAAACTCTCCCTGCTGCTTTGTCTTTTCAGCTCTTGAATCTCTCTGTAGATTAGATATGTCTCTGCCTTTCTCTTTTCTCCCTTGGATGGATATATATTTCATTGATCAATTCTCTCCCTTTGATGACAACGCCAAAAACAAATATATAGCTCTTCAGTAGCTAAAATAAAATTTCTCTGTTATTTGGTGTAGTAGGTACCTTTCAGTGTACTAATATCTCCATTTTGGTCCAGTTCAACTTTGCATCAACATGATTGATATTCTGATTTCATGTAGGTTGATGCAGCCTCCTACTCTACTTAGTTACCAATAGACAAGGGATGAACCCCTAGTCTACCTCTCAAGTACTCAAATGTATCCTTCGGTAAAGGTTTTGTGAATGTGTTTGCAAGTTGTTTCTTTGATTATATATATTCCAGTATTACTTGTTTTTCTTGTACTTCTTCTCTCAAGTAGTGATACTTTATAGATATGTGCTTTGTCTTTGCATGCATCACTGGATTCTTTGAAATATTTATAGCACTTGTTTTATCACAATAAATCATCACTAGTTCGGTGATCTCCTCATTCATTCCTTTCAGTAATTGTTTTATCCATGCTATGTTAGAACAATTTGCAGCCGCAACAACATACTTTTCTTCTGTAGTTGGCTGTGATATGCATCCTTACTTATTGCTAATCCAAGTAACTAGTCTTTCTCCAATAAAGAATGCTCCACCAGTAGTTCTTTTTCTATCATCTATATTTCTATCCCAACCAACATTTGTACAGACATTCAATTCAAATTTTCCTTCTCTTTTATACCAAAGTCCATAATCCTCAGTATTCTTCAAATATCTAAAAATTCTTTTAACAACTGTCATATGTGATTCCCTGGGGTTTGCATAAAATCTTGCAACTATTCCCACTGCACATGTGCTATATCTGGTCTTGTGTGAAAAACACACATCAATTTACCAATCATAGATCTGTACAAGGTTTGATTTACCTTAGGTGTCTTGTCCTCTTTTGTCAATTTGCATCCTGTCACCATAGGTGTTTCGACTGATTTTGATTCCTCCATTTTGAATGTTTTCAATACTTCCTTGATGTATTTTGATTGAGTAATGTATATTCCTGCAGTTTGTTGTAAATTTTGCAATCCTAGAAAAAATTTGATCTGACCAAACATTGACATCTCAAATTCTTTTCTCATGTCATCAGAAAATGAAGTGCATAAGTTATCATTACCTCCAAATATGATATCATCAATAAATATTTTAGCAATGAGTGTCTTATCATCATTTCCTCCTTTTAAATACAAATTGTTGTTGTCACTAGTTCTAATAAATCCAATACTTATTAGATAAGAATACAGTCTTTCATACTATGCTCTCGGTGTTTGCTTCAGTCCATATAAAGCTTTGTGTAACTTACATACCATGTGTGTCTGTTCAGGATCAACAAATCCCTCATGTTGTTCAATGTATAACTCCTCTTCAAGTATTCTATTAAAAAATGTGGATTTCACATCGATCTGATATACCTTGAATCCTTTATATGTAGCGTATGCAAGTAGTATCCTTACTCCTTCAAGTCTAGCAACAGGTGCAAAAGTTTCTCCATAGTCAATTCCTTCTTCTTGTGCATACCCTTTGCAAACCAATCTTGCTTTATTTTTTATTACATTACCATCTTCATTCAATTTGTTTCTGAAAGTCTATTTACTGCCAATGATATTTTTATCACTCGGTCTCGGTACTAAAGTCCATGTCTTATTTTTCTGTATCTTCTCAATTTCTTCATTCATGGCATTAAACCATTCTTCATTTTCTAATGCATCTTTAACATTCTTAGGCTCAAATTCACAAATTAAACAAGTGTCATTTCTGAACTTACTTCTTGTCAATTTTATCTCTAATGATTTGATCTTGTGGATGGTGTCTTCTTACATATTTAGCAAGTACAAGTTCAGTTCTTGGTCCTTCATCATCTTCTTCAGTATCTACATTGTCTTCTGGTTCATGATCTTCTGTTTCAGCATTTTCCTGATTCTCGGTTTGTGCTATCTGTTGCCCGGTGACATTAGTCTACTGCCTAGTAGAATTAGTCTGTTTCCTGGTAACATTAGGCATCTATGTGCATATATTGTCAGTATAGTGTCAGGTTCTTCCCAGTAAAAAAATCTACTATAGTCCTCCGGTTCTTTCATGCTGTCTTCATCATTTAACTCAACAAATTCATCAACTTTCACATTTGCACTCGCAATGATTTTGTTAGTTGACTTGTTCAAACATTTGTACATTTTACTCTTAGTAGAATATCCAAGAAATATTCCTTCATCACTTTTCAAATCAAACTTTCCATTTCGATCATCTTTCAGAATATAACACCTACTTCTAAATATTCTAAAATAGCTCACATGGGGAGTATTACCATACCAAAGCTCATAAGGTATTATGTTTGAATCTTTCTTCAGTTGTACTTGGTTCAGTGTGTAGACTATTGTGCTAACTTCTTCTCTCCAGTATGTTTGTGTAGCTTTCTTTTCAATCATCAATGTTCTAGCACAATCAACAATTGATATGTTCCTTCTTTCAGCAATACCATTCTGTTATGGTGTCCTTGGTTCAGAAACCTGTCTTTTGATTCCATTCTCATTACAAAAGTTAGTGAACTCATGAGAAATGAATTCACCTCCTCTATCAGATCTCAGACACTTTAGATCTCTACCAGTTTCTTTTTCCACTTTTTTCTTATACCACTGATGTGTGTGTGTAAATGGGTACCTGTCAGAAGCAACACAAACACTCAATAGATCATTATATTAGTGCAAAAGGGTTAGAAAAAGCATATAAACCCACTAAAACCAATCTATTGCCTGCTAACTAGGAGGAGTGTGATTGATAACATATCAGCCCTCAGAATATGCTATCGAATCAGTGACTAATACAACCTAGCATGAAGGATTTTGATTAAAAGCAAGCTAAATGATGATAAAACATGCAAACTAGCTTTAAAAGATGAAATAATAACAATGAACTAGCATGAGATGAAACATGAAATATAATTCTAGAGATAATCTAGCAGCATAACAATGCAATTCTAATCTCAAGTGAAGGCTTATTT
>MU224381.1:1402278-1413453 GCA_018584345.1 Thuja plicata
AGCCTTTACAATAATAATATCACCTTAAGTGATTGATGAATACCTTTTCTCTGCTTGTCGGTAGCCTCTGTTCTGTTCTTGAAAACTGATTTGATTTTGTTTGTGTTCTTGTGCATGAATTCTCTGTCTGGTCTTTAGTTTCTCTTCGTGGCTACTATCTTCATTGAACAACAACTTGTCAACGGATTGAGCACCTATTTATACAAGTATTGACCTATCTTGGAATTCACGATTTACAATGTTAACTCTCAGATCCAAGGTTTATAACTTGACCTTGATCTTTAGTTTTGGTTTTAAAACAGTAAAACTAGTTAAAACAATAACAATTATATTGCTTCCTGCACACATAATGGATTTAAAAGCAAATCAAGAAGTTATAAATACAACTTTAGTGATTTACCTGACGTGGAAAGTCAGATCCACTTTTTGTGGGATGTAACTGACTGTCGGTTCTTGGTTGTCGGTTTGAACTTGCAGTCTGTCGGCGTTCCTTGACCGAACCGTTCGTCGAGTTCCCTGTATCTATC
This sequence comes from Thuja plicata, assembly GCA_018584345.1. NCBI lineage: Eukaryota > Viridiplantae > Streptophyta > Pinopsida > Cupressales > Cupressaceae > Thuja > Thuja plicata. The sequence goes on from MU224381.1 coordinate 1,402,806, forward strand.
GGGTTCCTCTCTTTGTTGTATTGTCGGGTAGCACTGCTGTTACTCGTCGGGTATCATTTACCTTTTTGTCATCGGGTAACACTTAACAGTGTTCGTCGGGTAACATTTGCATCATATAGTGATGTGCCCTGTTTGTTGGTGTAGGGTAAACCAATGGTGCAAATCATGTTTTTCTCTAAGTATAATAATGAAAAAATATAATGCCTTCATATATAATGATAAAATTACAAAACTTGACAACATACCATTTTTTTACTGAATAAAAATGTGTGTATATGTAAGAGAGATGTACTATTCATTAAATCATTATATATTGAATAGAGATTATAATGATATGAAATATAGATTTCCTTATGCTAATTATTCTATTTTTAAGGATTGTGGATGTACTCAAAATAGTTATTAAACATTTTTTTTTTAAATTTTTCTGGAGAAAACTTGGTATCTAAGGCATCAGTGGAGTTTTCTAGTTTTTGGAGGAAACCTTGTATAATTTTATTTCTCTACAAAAAAATTTATGTAATTTTGAATGTCATTTCATAATATTTGTAATCTTTGATTTGATTCTAAAATATTAATGTTATATATCTCTATCAAATTTTATACGTTCTAGCAAGAGCTTAACCATATTTGATTCCAATGTGGATCTCCACTTCAAAGTAAGACACACGCCCTCTCTTCCAATTGCTTTTCTCTCTTGGAATACCAAGGAAAGCTACTTCTCACAATATGTTGTAAGGTACACATCATTTCTACATTTATTATGTACGTAGTAATACTTTTTAATTGATCATATAGTGACAACCCTTCTTTTGTAGCTTCCCAATTTACACAAGATATGGTAAGGCTATGTTGGAGATAATTTGGATGGTAAAAAATCCTCTTCACCATCACAAAGCCCTGCTTTTACCAAAAAAAGTGTGGCTTATTTTTTTTTATTATCTGTACAAGAATGTGCATTTTTAAATCTTTTGGTGAGAGGATTTTGAGTGGGTCAACTACAAGTACGATAATGGAGAGATTATGTTGAGTAGAGATCCTTTCAATCTATGTATTGAAATCAACTTTAATTAGAGTTTTATAGTGGATTTCATTATCATGCCAACATATATCTCCTTGGTGCCACTAAACTTGCTCATGTGAGAGGATCACACGAAGGATCAAATAGCCAACGAGGGCTTCACTTACTGAACCTAAATCATAACACGTGTGTACGTGGCATACTAAAGAATCCCCCTATTTTAAAAAATATTGGCCGAAATTCCCTTTTTCTCACCCCCCTCCAATACCCCCACACCTGCTTTCCTATATAAACCCCCACCCCACCCCAAAACCCCCCTATTCCCTAATTAGCCAATGTATTACCCCTTTTTTTGCCCATTTTAAAGCCCCCAATATGAACACATGTGATAGTGTATTGCCCCTTTAGTGAAGACCCTGTGAAATAACCACACCAACTTTCTTTACCTTTGAATACCAAAAGAATAAGGGTTAATAGATGAATCATACACAAGTTTAAAAAAATAATTCTACCCAACTTAACAACTTCTTAGTTGTGAAAATATTCATCAATAATTTGATCTAAAATATATTTTAATTTCTTTTTTAGATTTAATATTCTTTGATGGTGTACTAATTTTATTCTAATTTAATACTATTTAAAGCTATTGAATAAGTTCAATTTAACTTATATTGTCAATTTGTGAAATCAAATTAAAATATAATATTTTTGAGATATTTCTATTATTTAGCTATTTTGAGTTATCATACTAAACATGATACAAATGTAATAGGCTAAGTTAAAGGAATTTATGCACAAGGTGTTCCATCTCTCCAAACTAAGCTTAAACATCACACTTTTCAATGGTCAAATAACCAATAGAAACTTTACACTTCATCCCTATCAAACCGTGGTAATTAATAATGTCCAATTCTTTCTTAACATTGAATTAATTACCATTCACTAAAGGAGCTCAAGGAATTGAACAATGTTACACAAGTGTCGATTTATCCTCAAGAGCTTAGAGTGTATTTATATAATCACATAGAAGAGTTGTTTGAGCCATCTTAAGCAATTTATATAGATTATAATTATAATTTTGATATTTTTTTGGAGGTAGAGGTACATAAATGAGAATATTAGAGAAGTAGGTAGTCAAATATAGAGCCTATTTGCCTTTCATGATGGAAAATTTCAAATTCTATCAAGAATCATATTTCATTTCTAACAAACCTCTAAGATACATTCATATTGAAATCAGCTAGAGTGCTCATTCAAAATTTTAGACATGTCATAATTTAATTCTAAGAAATATTCAACAATATAAACTTTGAACTACAATAGACCTTTATTATTAGTAATTATTTTTTAATTCTTTATATTAGAATTTCTATTTTATAAATAATAAATTTAATAATTCCTTACATTTTATATCATTTTTTAGGTAATTAAAAATTTAATTATACCAAAATTATGAACTGCCCATTATCCAATTATACCTGCGAATCCAATTGCTAATGTAAATCTATCAAATAATTTATTTTAAAATTCTATTTTATTAAATTTTTTATTTTAACAAACATTCTGAAAAATGTTGCTAATTGGAAGTTCCATGTAAGAAACTTTTATTCCCAGTACGGTCATGTACTGTAGCAATTACTAGATCAGCTTCTTCCCCCCTTAACAAAGCTTTTACCCTTCACGTGGTTACGTACATGTCTTATCATCTTACTGCGTCCGAATTGACAAGCCAACCTTTAAGACACAGTCACATGGAGCGCCTGTCCCTGTGTTTGCTTGATTCCCTTGCCTTTCACGTATTCTCTGCAACACTCATGTAAAATCATATTGAATGTTCCGAGCTTGGAAAGAGAAAGATGGTACGACAGGAATATTATGACTTACGAACGAGGTGACTACACTTCGTATCTCAGAAATCAAACCTCAGAAATTTCATGAAAATTATCTATCTGCGGGACAGGATTAAATTTGCCTGGAAAAGTAAACAATTGAGAAACCCCAAAAGATAATTGCATATACAGCAACAGTTTGCAGTCTTCACAGAGAAAAAGTTGAAAAAAAGCCCTATTACAAATAATTAAGTGTCCAACGATTTGGGCCAAATATAACTTCAAATCGAGACAGGAAACAGTGAAAAAAAAAATTCCAATTTGAAATTATTCAATATCGAATGATTTGAGGCATAAATGGGCAACATTAATTTGAGACGGGATACCCAATTCCATGACGCGTGGTGGGGAAGGCGACGAAAAGAGTGGTGCAGACAAATCCAATGGCCACGGGCAGCACACCAAGAATTTCCTGGGTCTCCTCTTCAGGGGCAGGGTAGAAACAGCCCACAACGTTCTTGTCATACAGAGCAATGGCCGCAAATACCAGCAAAGACAGAAAAGCGTGCATGAAATCAACCAGACGCAATTTATACTTAGCCGGGTCGGGTGCTCCGCTGCCCGGGGTCATGTATTCGAAAGTGTAGAGACCTTTCAGAGTAGCAAAGCCGTAGTATACTTTCCCGTCGGAGGCCTTGAAACTGTCTGTAAAACTGGCCAGGAATCCCGAGAGTCCGCAGCAGGCGAGCAGAATTTCCGTCATGTAACGCCTCACGTGGTCGCAGTGGCCGTTGTTGGAGACCAGCGGGCAGAGAACTTGGAAAAGGAGGAGAGTGCCCGTGGGAAGAAGGTTTGCTAGATGGGACGCGCCGGCTAACGTTTGTGTCAGAGCAGAGGAATCTGATCTTGTGATGCCATTTTCAGGCTTGATATCGCTGTCCAATGGTACAAGGGGGGTTTTCTGATCGTCTGTTTTGGCCTCTAAAATCGTGGAACTTGATCTTTTCTTCATTGGATTGGATGTGCTGATTGCTGTTTCTTTTTATCTTTCGTTTTAAGGATTGGTTTGTGTTAATGTGGTGGATTTATAGTTGGAGTAGGCGCGTAAGCATAAAGAGAATAAGTCTTTGGCGGCCTACGGTGTCATAGAAACGATGAGGTTACTGTAACGTGAGGAATACGTCAGTGGGGGGCATTGCGTACACTCTTTCCTGCGAGCTCATTCAACAGTCCTATGAATGTAATGCAATAGAAATCGTGTTCTAAAAGAATCACTCTTCTAGAAATGTGTTCAATAGGCTAGGAGATCAAATGGGCATGGTGTTCGTACTTGGTAATAGTCTTCTGGGCTTATCTGTGTGGTACTAGCTATGTGTAGGTTTTATAGACTGTTTGACTTGGCTTATATTGGTAGTATGTGCTTCATTTTAGTTTGTTTTGGTCTTTTGTGCTTATTTTTCTAGATAGTATAGATTGTTTGATTTCCATTTGATTTGGTCTTTGTGCTTATTTTTCTAGATAGTATAGATTGTTTGATTTCCATTTGATTTGGTCTTTGTGCTTATTCATATTGTTGACTACCTACCTATATGTCCTCTAGACTATTTGATTTCTACTTGTTTTGGCCTATCTCATAATTTGTTTGAACAAATAAACATTATTCAAAACCGTCATTCAATGATCAAAGATAAAATAAATATTAGCAATTTTATATTTTATCTATATTACAAATAATAAATCTAAAAATAAATAAATTTTCAACAATTATTTATGTAATAATATATAAATTATATATATATTAGATGTACATTTAACTAAGGCTATCTATCCCATACATATTGGATGTGCATTGAAGTGAAGTTGTCTATCCCACACATACTGAATGTGCATTTGACTATAATAATGATTACTTATGATTTTAAAATATATTATATATTTTTAACTATTTGTCGATTTAATTAAAATATGTTTGATAAACATAGCCACCTTTTTCAAATAGCTTCGAGTTTGTCATTCATGTAAACCAACAAATAATTATTTTATACTATTTTACATTTATATGTATATGTAGTTGAATATTTTATTTAATTCAATAGTATTGAGGTTTAATAAGTCTTAAAAATTATATAAATTTAGTATAGCAAATATCAAAAAGGTTTGTAACATCCAATGGATTGTTTGACCTCGATTTTTTTTCATTTTTTGTGCTTACTCGTGTTGTTAGCTACTCTTAGATCTTATAGATTGTTTGTACTCAAATTGTTTTGGTCTTTTGTGCTTATTCAAGTTGTTGGAGCTACATGTAGGTCTCATACACTATTCAAGACCTCATCTTATTTTGGTCTTTTGTGCTTATCGTGATGTTGCCTACTTGTAGGTCCCATAGACTATTTGATCTCAACTTGTTTTCTTGTTTTGTGCTTATCCATGTTTACCACCTATAGGTTGCATAGATTGTTTGACCTTGAGTAATTTTTGATCTCTTGATCTTATCCGAATTGTTGGCTACTTGTAGGTCCCATAGTTTGTTTGATGTCGTGAATATTATTCAAAACCTTTATTTAATGGTCAAATATTAAATAGTTAATAGTAGTTTTAAATTTTATCTATATTAAAAAATAGTAAATATAAAAATTATAAAATACATGAACTATATCATCAATAACTGTGAAATTGACAAAATGATGGCATTGTCAAAATCTCCTCCTCTACTCTCGAGTAAGGTTTTTGATAAAAAATTTGGCTTCTCTACCAGTGTGAGTGATATACTCTGCACTTTTTGTTGGCATATCTGATGAAGTTGTGGTAAGTCATGATGCAGATTTGATTACAGGATGATCATATATTATGTTGTCATTGATGTCAACTATTGACTTTGTGTTCTTAGCGTGTTGCCAAGCATAGTTGTGATGAATGAAGCATTGCAGTGAGTTTTAGTGGTCGTGATACTTAAGGGAGACTTAGGAATGTCTTTAGATGATAGTTGTATGATCACAACTATTGAATGTATGATTTGTGTAAGTTATGTTTGATTGAAGTATAACAGTGCAACTACTAGAATAGTTAATGATAGGTGATAGATTATTTGAATGTTTTGTCAAATCTTTGTTATGTCTTGTGGCACGGTCATAGGATATGGTGGTCAACAGTGTTTAAATGCCACAATTGTAACCACAACTAATTTGAGTGACCGATGTGAAGGATATGTAACCGATAAGCAGAGATAGAGTTGTTAACAGTTACACTGTATGTGTTCTTGAGTTATACTTGATAAATCTTTGATTGGTGATCAGTTTTGAGATTGTGGTAGAATCAGTTGAGTTAGTCATGATCTGGTGACGTGTCTTCATGATTGGAGGTGATGATCTAGCATCACATTGTTCGATGCTAGCATGTGATGAAGATTCTAGAGGAAGGTTGTGTTTGGTCAAGATGTGTTTGACTCCTTGACACAACATCTTATGTAAATCATTGATTTGGCCGATGCAATTTTAGAAATATGATTTGAGCATTTAATTTTATTATGTTACAGGCTAGATTTGAGCGGGATGTTTTAATTTCCAATTTAGGGCTTGATTAAGACGATGGACTTAAAAGTTTAGTAGATAATGGATGAAGTTGAAAGTTATTTGTGTTGATCGTGTGTTAAGTAAGTGTGGTGTGTAATGCAAGTTGCAATCAAGCCAAAGAAGAGTTAATTGTGTGGGGAAGAGATTTTGTGCTTCAATGGATCTGATCAAGCAGAGGTAGTGCTATTTTACAGATCATTCTTTATGTTGTTTTCTAACAGTTACATCAGGTTAAATCCTTTAACAAGGTGACATATTAGCTTGTGTTTTAACGTCCTTATTAACTAAAATATTGATTGTGGCTGCCAAAATGAGGAGAGATAGGTTGCTTTTACACTTCTCACAACATTTTAGGGCTCAAAACTCTAAGGAGGTCGATGAAAATTTAGAAATCTCTCTAAATCAATGAAATGGGCCCTCAATTCAATTTTTTGGGAAAAAACAGGCGAAGAGGTCGGCCTGGGCATCCTCTTCCCAAAAAAATAGGAAGAAATTTGATTTGGGATTTGTGAAGATGGAAAGAGGCGGTGTGGAGTTGGGGTACCAAAAATCAATGTGGGAGCCCATACATGCTAAAATAGAGTCTAATTGAGCATCTAATTATAGGTGCTTAAAATTTAGGATGGTACATTTAACCCCCACTTTAGTAGGAGGATGAGTCCATCTCATGCTCACGATAAAAGAAAATAAAGAAAGAGAAAAAGAGAGAAATAATCATGGAAAAATAGAAAATAGATAAGACATCACTAAGTTTAAGGGCACATGCCCCCCAAAAAAAGGATCTTAACTCGAAATACCATGTGCAAGGGCACACAAAACAAAAAGGAAAAAGAAAAAAGAAAAAAAGTCACCGAAAAGGGGTTAGTACTAAAAACAAAACTCTGAATCAACTAGTTGAAGGGACCCCGATTGAGAAATTGACCCAAAAACTAGTATCACATTCAGAAAGCTATATTGCAAAAGCAAAAATTGTCACATCAAAAGGGTGTTGGCAAGTTTGGATGTGTTGTCATTGATGTCAAGATGTCTGTTATGCAGTTTTTCCAGAGGAATAATATGTTTAGAGGTATGACGAAGGAAAGATGTTGAAGGTGAGGAGTAATGCACCTTAGAGGATGTTGTAGAGGTTGTCTCGCGGGGTATTCACTGAAGGAGTAGTACACTATCACGTGCATTCATATTGGGGGGTTTAAAATGGGCAAAAAAAGGGGGCAATATATTGCTTAAATATGGGGTAGGAGGATTGTTTGGGGGTGGGGGTTTATGTAGGAAAATAGGTAATGGGAGGTATTGGAGGGTGGTGACAAAAAGAGAGTTTGGGGCACTATTTTTTTGAAAATAGGGGGATTCTTTAGTGTGCCACGAACACACGTGCTATGATTCAAGTTCATTAAGTGAAGCCCCCGTGAGGTTGTCTACTATGTTCTTTTCAAGTTTCAAGTGTTGACATGATGATTTGAGCAAGTTATGAGATCATAGTTGGTGACTGACTACTTTACTGTCTGCTAGTGTATCAGAGTTGTAGAGGTTGGCTTCACGCACGTGCATAGGTTAAGATCTTTGGTCACGCAATTGGGAATATGTTAAGAACATTGTGATGTGTCTTTATTTTAAAGGATTAATGATTCTGAAGGTCTGCGTGGTATTTTCAAGTATTACAGTGGAAGGTGACAATGTTCTTTAGGGTTATTTGTTTGAGCTTCATGATGCCTAAGGATGTTCTTGGATTATGTGCCTGATGAGTTGGCGATCTACATCGATCAAGGTGATAAGATTTGGAGGGAATTTCAAGGCGGCGAGTTGTAGGGGCTGAGCTCAGCGAGGTGAGCTAGGAAGCCCGCGAGCTCTTCCCCAATGTGGGGATTGTGACTTGGATTTTTTAATAAAAAAAGTAAATATATTTTTTGACTTGGAGGGCGGAGATCACAAGGTGGAGGAAAAATATTAGCAAGGGATTTTGAAAATAAAATAATTCATGAAACACGCGGGCCAAACATCAAATGTTTTCTCGAGGCCGCGAGAAGAGAATAAATTAATTGAAAAGGCAGTCAGAAAATTTTAAGCAAATGCAAATGGCAGGGATAAAGCCGTATTCCACAAACTTGCCAGCATCCTTCTCTGCCTGTAACCACAATGGGAGTCGTGGATCGGTTATGGGCATCCAGCAGCGCATGATGATGTGGGGATTTCTGCCGGATTTTGTTGCTGGAAATGTTTGGCAAATCTACTTGCAGAATGGGGCTTGAAACAGGGTATTGGTGGGTGGAAAGATAGATTTTGAAGCCCCTGCAAGCATCCACTCAACATGTACTAATATGGGAGATTTGGAACGGGCAAAAACAATGCATGGGGAGCCATCAAAGCATAGAGGATTTGCGACAAAAAAATATAGTTGCAGACGCCCTTGCAAATTTGTACGCAAAATTTGGAATCATTGAAATAGGGATGAAGTTTTAATCAAGATATGAGGGGATTTTGACAGGTGTTGTGACTGAAAATGCCCAGGTAGATATATGTGCAAAATGTGGCAGTATTGGGGTTAATTGTTTAACAAACGTCTCATTGAGATGTTGCCTCAAAAATCTATCATATCATGGTATGATTTGATTGCGGGAAAAACATCAAATAGAGGCACTTTATGAAATGAATTTCTTATCACAGGAGTTAGAGTCTGATGCCGAAAGATATTTTTCAGTCTCACATTAGGGGTCCTCACAGAAAGTATATATAAAGGGCAAGTTGAGTAAACCAAATACAGGTTCAATGAATGTAATATCATTGTCACATGTAAGGTGAAATACTTTACAAATGATGCTATGTGATACTGAAGTGATAAGATATTGATTTTGAAAATAAAGTATACAATGAACCTGTTATATCTCAGAGTCCAAGAGTCTAAGTATGCAGAGAACCAGACTTCATTTACAGAGAATCAGACTTCATTTGTAAGGTTAAACCAATGAGGAATATCTTTTCAGTTGAAATTAAGGAAAAGTGGTCAGGGAATCAATTTTATTTATCAGCAACAAGTGGATATGTTCATATTTTTTCAAGTAAGTAAAGGAGGATCATTTTCAGTTGTGAATGACCAGAATTTGTAGTTGAAATGATGTGGTGTGGCAGGATCAGATCAAGAGGTTGGAGGGTAGTTTTCCAGTTTGATGAGTTGGAAGGATGAGTGAGCAGAATCAATTTGGAAGAGGGACATATGTCTTCAACAAAGCAGACTTGGAGTTATCTTCCTCTTCTATTTAGTATCTTTCTTCTTCATTGTAAGGGGTTCCAGTCCTGAAATTTTCTCTTTAAGCTTGTAAATATTTCAGTGTTTTTCTGTGTCATAGTTTGAATGTATACGTTATAAGTGTTATTTTGATGCAAATGTTTATCACATGCAAGGCATATGTGATATTGTCATGAAGTTGTCTCTATATTTTGCATTCAATGTCATACAGGTTTAGATTACCAAGGATATATGGATCTGTCATATTCATCATGTTGAGAATGTAATGTTTGTTCATTAGACTTCTTCCACGAGGAAGTTAAATTGTTTTGAGTAAATGTTAGGGTCCGTTTGGTTGCACCCCATAATTGGGTTATGCCGCCCATAACTCGGTTATGGGGTGCAATTCTCTGTTTGAGAACCCTTTTACAAAATGCGAATGTGGATTTGCGTGACCCCATTTCGCCGAAAACGCGGATGTCGGAATTCCACCTCAGGAGGTGGAATGACTTTGGAATCCACAGTTTTGTTGAGAACTAAACCCATTTTAATTTTTCCGTCCGGTCCGGGCAACTCCACGTTTTTGGACTTCAAATCAATTTTAATTTTTTGTCGGGTCCGCACATAACCACGTTTTGACGCAGCCATTTCCACGGTTTCGAAATAGCGATTGCCGCGTGTTCGTTGCGGTCTGCGTCTTCAGCGTTCGTTGCGGTTTGCGTCTTCAGCTTTGTGTTGCAGTGTTCGACGCTAGGGTTTGCCTACAAATTGAAGCCCCACACCAGGTATTTTTGTTTTTGTGTTATTTGAGGTTTTGCAAATGTTACTTGGGGCAAGAGATAAGGTTGGAAACGTCTTAATATGAACTAGATAATGCTAACTTGATTGATTCTTTGCCAAACTAGTAGGGTTTGCATGGCATAAAACTTTGGTACCAAAATTTTGTTTGTCTGCTTTTTTTATTTAAGGGATATTCATATTTACACTGATGAAGAGGATAAAGACAATT
>MU224381.1:1428454-1449303 GCA_018584345.1 Thuja plicata
GTGATTCCTCATATCACATGTTAGGTGATATTGAAAAAGTAAAGACAGATTTCTTCAGAAGGAAAATTGGGTTGATCAAAATATGAATGTAATTATTAATGTACATTTTTATTCATGAATAAAATATTGAAATATTTCAAATTGTGAAGATGACGATCTTCTGTGTATGTGTAGGTTACTATGTCAAGGTGACGATCTTGACAATAGTAACCAGGCTTCAAGATCGACTCCCGTAAGGGTTTGTCCCGGATAGGACCGGACATCTTGTTGCTTATGTTATTACTTGTTTGGTGATAATTTGTTAGGATCGACTCCCATAAGGGTTTGTCCCGGATAGGACCGGACATCTTAACGCTTAAATTATCACTGTGTAATAACTCATCATGATTGACACCTTCAAGTGTTATGGATTGGGCCAGATATCATGATATGAAAAAATCTACAAAATCTATTAAACTCTCTCTCAAGAGGGAGTGTTAAAGTATTGTTTGTTCGTGTTTAATAAACGACGAGACAATCATAATATATATATATATATATATATATAATAATTGAATATATATTAAATTAAAGATATAATATATATTAATATGGTCATGAGTGAAACCATATATATATATATATATATATATAATATAATATAATATAAATAATATAATGACATATTATTGAATCAATTGACTTAATAGTCAATTACCATTATCGGCACGCATTAGTATTGTGACTGTTATATATTAACAGTCATGATACTATCGTGACTGTTAGTATATAACAGTCACAATACTAATGCGTGCCGATAATGGTAATTGACTATTAAGTCAATTGATTCAATAATATGTCATTATAACAGTCACGATAATATCGTGACTGCCGATAGTAATAAAAAAGTTGTTCATTATATGCGCTTGATTATGCAGTTTAATATGTGGATTAATACATGCATAAATACGATAATCACATACTCTACAATATGTTAGTATGAGCAGTCATGACTCATCAATATGATAAGTCATGTCTTTTCATACTTACATCTTTTGGATTCAATATATATAGTCATTGTTTTTGTAGAATCAATCAATCAACAAGGCAATTGTATTCTACTACAACAATTCAGTTTTATCTTCAAATCATAATTCCTTAACAATTATCTTATCTTTTTCAGCAACTTTGTAGCATCTTTCCTCATAGATCTATTATATCACTTAATGATTCTCATTTCATTTATTACAATACTTAAAGGAAGGGCATATCTTATTTCCAATTAGTGCTTAAGTCACCTCTTGAGCCTATTGGGTGCACTCTTCCTTCCTAATGTGCAATAAATGAAATGGGGTTGTAAGTCATTTACCAATTGCATTCCACACACACACCTCATTTTTCTTATTGTACAAGTTATATATGTGAAGCTCCAAATTTAATAAAATATAAGCACCATGATAGGTGTTGTTATAAAGTTGACCTATAATACTATAATGAATCTAGACAACTAGTAAAATACTTACAAAATAAATACACATTAAATAAAATATTTTTGATTAAATTTACAAGATTACTCTCAAACCTCATATGCTCTTGCATTACATAGAAATACGTGTCATTAATTTGTGGAATAATAATGAAGATAAAGATTTTATGTAACACAAATTCAACACACTTAAGTGCATAAAATATGTGATTTAGGTATGGTTAGTATCTATAACTCTATGCCAAATTACAATGCATCAAGGGTCGACTCCATGGATATAGATTAGTTATGGATCTAATCCTTAGCATATGTTCCTAATTTATAACCATAATGTACTAATATCCAACTTATCATATTCTTCACTACTTGATAGCTATGGATTATTGATATTGAAACATATCTCAAGGAATTGTTAGATTGAAAGGGCCATGTTCACCCAAGTCAACCCATAAATGATAAAGAAGGATGCAAGAACTCCAATGTTCATTGTAATGCAAAGCTTTGTTCATTTTATAACGTCAAAATGAAATGTTCCTATTGAATGTTCCTCAAGTATACTATAAAACTTTAACTTATAATCAAATATATTTTAATGCTCAAATTGATGTACTTAAACATGAAGAAAAAATGAATTATTGCACAAGTTTGTACTAAGCTAGCTCCTAATAGCTATTAAGAAAGTGTGAGAACTTTGATCTTTTGAATTTCAAATCCATGTCATTTGAGATCAATCACGCGTGATGCAAAAATGACCCAATATAGAAAATGTGGATTGCAAAGATAAATGATGAGTGCTTGAGAGTTAAGGCTAATAAATGATGTGAATATATGAGAATAAGTTTAGACAAAGAATGAATACACAAAATTGTTTGCAAGTACAAATAAATGAAGATCAAGAAAAGTACTAAAAGTTCTAATAGAACATTTAAAAGCTTTCACACGAGAGTTTCATTCTCAAGAAATTCGTGTGTAACAGAATGAGGTAGCTCTTGCAAAAACTATGAAATAGTCCTATATTACTAAAAGTCATCTGTAAACCCGTATACATATCACTCAGTATTATAAACTGTAAAAATATATATTTTTTCGTTTATTCAATCATGACATTAAAGAACTATTACCTTTTAAGAATTTCACAAAGCCAAAAACATTAGACTAAAGCACAAGCACAAGCCATAAAACTTCTTATACAAAGTGCCATCTGCTCCTTCAAGGCAAGAAAGCCATGAAGCTAAAAGATAATCCCCTCCCTTAAAGATGATATTTAAATAATCCCCTCCCTAAAAGCTGATGTTGAAACTACAGCCTCTTATGTAATTTGCGTTTAAAATAAATAAAATGAAATATTCTGTTTTGTCAGTGAAAGTTCTTCAGCCCCAATGTAATGACTTTTTCGATTTCTGAAATATATCACAACAAAACCAAATCTTAATTACATCTTAAGTTACAAAACCAAATCTTAATTACATCTTAAGTTACGAATATACAAGTAAAATCGATGAAAGAAAAGTATTGCTACAGATATTAGATCTCCACACATTGTCAGAAGAGTAAAATCATCTTCGCACCAACTTCCACAAAAGGAATTCTCAAATGGGCTACCTAGCGACATTTTCATCAATTTGTTCTTGGAGCCGCAAAATTCCTGGTTCTCACGCTCCTGGCATCACGATTCCGTTCTCCCAACGATCTCCCAGACTTACTCAGCTCATCAGTTCGAAGCTCATGAGCTCCACCCGATGCTGATGCCAGCACACCCTGTTTTTCTAAACCATCAGTACGATCACAGGTAAGATCAGCTGGTACATTTGCCCTGCGTCGTCCATGGGCAGGGCTGCTGTAAACATTCAGAGTAATCACATAATCCTCATGATTTGAATTCCCATTGCTACCCAAATCTTTCTTTGCATTTGCATTTTCTGATGCCCCTGCCTCAACCTCTGATTTAACTTCTACTGAAGCCTGTTGTAGCCGTCCATTCTTGTCGGCTCTGCTGCACTCTGGAAGCTTCTTCCGCTTCAAAACCAAGACACCCAACACAAGCAATGCCAAGAAAACGGCGGCGGCGGCGCCCGCAATGAGGGCGTAGTGGTGGCGGATCACCTTGGACTGCAGAGCAACTGCGTGGGGAAATATAAGCGGCGCGGGAGCGTAGCTCGGGCTTATTTCAGGCGGCGCAACCAAATTCCGTGGCGGCGCCCAAAATGGCGGCGCTAGTGAGCCGCTTGGCGGCGGCGGCGGAGTAAAAATGAGCGAGGGGGCAACACTGGGTGCGGATTTGAGCGGCGGCGGAGCTGGGATCGGAGCGGGAGAAGGTGATAAGAATGCAGAATAAGCTGGGGGATCAGCTGGGCCTTTTTGGGTATTGCCCATTATTGAATTTCTGTGACAAAAATGCGGACTACAGAAAGCCCAGATAATGGGGGATTTAATGTTAATCCACCCGCCTCTCAGATTGAATTGTATCTGCAATCATGGGTTCTAAATTCGATGCAGGGATTTACTTCTTGTTATGATGTAATAAATTAAGATTTGGATGAAGAAACAGTGTTGCTTGTTGGGTACACAAAGCATGAAATTATTCCGTTGGACAACGTTGCAGTGTGTATTTTAGGTCATTGGTAATGGAGTAGTACTGGTCCTACCGAAAGGAAAAGGGCGGATTCCGTTCATGTCCAGAAAAAGGCAAGATTCCGTTCTTGTTCAGAGTGTAAACATAACATCAGTCACGATTGGTGTAGAGATAGCCGTTGTTATTATTCTCTTCGTCACGGAGTAGCCGTTGTTATTCTTTTTGTCAGAGTAGCCAATAAAAACTTAAGAAGAGAGATAATCGTCATTAGGAAATAAAGAATAGAATAATGTTGGGTTTGAGAAAAAGTAGGAGAGTTTGAGTTTTTTTCCATTGCTTTTCCAACATAGGTAGTTGAGGGGACCTCCTTTGGCCCTGAGATTCCCCTCATTTTTTTCTTGCTACTTTTTCAAAAGCACTTCTATGGGCTTTACCATTTACCATGTATTCATTTAATTACCTTTACATGTATTTTATTATTTCATTATACTACTCATTTACATGTATTCATTTAATCACCTTTACATGTCTTTTATTATTTCATTTTTTAACTACTCATTGCCTTTGGCAAGAGATCATGATTAGTTTCTTGTTTCCCTCATTATCTATTTTGAAATGGGCTCATAGGAATCAATTTTACAATAATTAAAAGTTCATATTTTATAATTTAATATTTCTTTTATTACAATTTTGATTGGATGCAAAAATGTTGTGATAGTGTTCCAATCAATTTAATTTTCATTTTTTTAAAATAGTTTATGAATGGAAAATTTTAAGAGGTGATTTTTTTTTTTTTAATGAAAAATGAAGAATTATTTAGGTTTAGAGGGATCAAAGTATCTTTTTTCCTTAATTTAATTAAAGAAAGGTGTAATAATATTTTTATCTATCATCTTTTGCTAAAGATTTTAACTGTCTTCATTGCATAAGATTAATATATAAGTTGTTATAACTTCTCATATGTTAGACATCACCTTCTTCTTCATAAAATCAATTAATCCAAGTTTATATTTCAACTTTTTGTCAAGATCCAATATATAGGCTACTAACTCTTCAAGAGTCTCCATTATTTCACTAGTTTCCTTAATTTCTACAGGTTTATCAAGATTAAACCCAAACACTTTGTCAATTTGCCTTATTATTAAAGATTTTGACATCAACCTATCCTTTATTGCTTTGATGTTTTCTAAATCTAGACCATGTTTGGATAATAAATACTTTAAATATACATATGTTTTCCAAGTGTCATCTACCTTGCTAATTATTTTGGAGACTCTATAATCCAAAAAATTCGACACTAATTTGCCAATGATTTGCATCTTATCCTCTCTATCTCAATCTAATTTTTTCCTTCAACTCCTTGATTATAGAGAGCTAATCCTTCATTTTTTATGGGAACACTTCTTCTAAATTTGAAGGGATTGAAATGATTGGCACCATTAGTGCACTTATTAATGCCAATTCTTGAGATCTCAAAATTGATTTTTATTAATTATTACTTGCGTATACTTCTATTATAACGAATCATGATTTTATTGTAACATATTAAATCTTGCCTCATTGAACATAGAAATATTAACTTGTAATGATTTTACCACATCTCCTCTCAACTCTTCAAAATTACATAAAGAATTTATATTTTTTAAATGGTTGTGGCTAGAACCCAAATTGTCAATTTTTCAAATTTAGGACTAAATCCTAACCCTTAGAAGGCTTTCTTTTCTTTCTCCTTAGTGATATACACTTCTTATAGTTATTTTCTAATTGTATCAAAGACAAGTGTAGTAGTGATATCTCAAGCTAGGAGGGACAACAATCTACTTTCTTACACCATTTTATTGACTGAATTAGGTGTGATATTGTCAGATCTAAAATCTAATTGTGGAAAAAAATTATCTGATACCGCGTAGTGTTTATAGGGATCGATATTATTTATTACCTCAAAAAATCTTCTTTGGGTTTCATCTTTTCTGACTCTCATTAAAAAATGTTTAAACTCCTAATTTTTTATAAACTCGTCATTAGCCAAAATTATTGACAAGTCAAGGCTCTGGTATCATTTGTGCTATTAGTGGAAATCTTCAAATTATCTTTTCTTGGATTATCTAGAAAAACTCTATCACAATAACTCTTGAGGAAAAAGACACAGGCTCATAAAATTACTATCCTACAACATATTCTAACTCTTCCTCAACATCAATTATTTCAATGGATTTTCCTTTCTCCTCTAGGTCAATGACCTTTTGTCTCTTCAAAAATTTCTCCTCTAGGGAAATTATCATCTTGAGATTCCTCACAAGGTCCCCCGGTTTGTTCTCTAATAGGAGGTATTATAGGTTCACCAAGATCTCTCTTGATTTGAGGCACAACCTATTGAGGAGGACTTCAAATTTTTACATTCAAGCTAACATCCTTTGAATTCTGATAATTGGATCTTTTTCCTCTGCAAAGGAGCTAGGAAAAGTGGGACTATGTCTCTTGTTCAATTCATCATCCCTAATTATGCCAACATATTTTCTTATCTTCTCCATTATCTATTCAATGGTGAGGCAATTTATTGTTACATCTCATAAAATAAATTCATTCAAGAACAGGGGCCTTCTAATACTCACCTTTATATGATTAATGAAAACCTTCGTATCAAATAAAATCATGCATCCAAATCCCATCCTATATGATTGAGGGATTGGTTATAATTGATCCAGACCATCTTATTAGCCACCAAAATTTTAAACAATTTTATGGATGTTGGGAAGAAAGACCCTTCCTTCTATCATCTCAAATGAGCCATGTTCAACTCATTCAAAATTATGAGATAACTTCTAGGGGTGAAATTATTTTTAGCATATGTTTTGGAAAATGTGTGGACTCCCTAGACACCCATATACTCTAAAGGTAGTGTTGTAGGTGTAAAAAAGATAATCAACCCAATTGTGTAAAATACCAATATCAAGATCCCTCTCTACAGGAACAAAGAAATTCATGATTTTCTTGAGAATTCTAACCTACTCTTCTCCAAAAATAGTTCATAACTCTTCTCAAAATTTTCTAAAAAAAAATAGTTCTAATATTTTAGGTGTATGCAATTATAATGTAGATGAACAGAATCTACCTACTATACCACTAAATAGCGTAAATATTCTATCTTTCTATAAAAATACTAAATGAAACATAAAGAAGTATTTAAAATGAACAATTACCTTTAGACTTACTCCTTGTATCTTGATTCAATTATTTTACTCTTCCGCAAATTCTCAATATGTTGATGAGCTCCTAGAACTTGAATCAACTCCTCAAGATGACATCAAAGTTTGGAATAGTGGTATTTATGCAACTAGGATGAAACTATCCTAAAATGATTTTACCTATGATAAATGGGTGATTGATGATGGATAATGGATTTGAAATAATACTATGATAATGGATGCTTCTATATGATTAGCTACATGCCAAGCGTGCACTTTCACTAAATTTCTCTTAAAATGCTAGAATGATAGAATACTTAAAAAATGCTAGAATGCTAATTAGCTTCAAATGAAGATAAAAGTGACCCTTTTATAGGATTTTTCAAGCCAAAATCTCATGTGGAAAGTGATGAACTATAACTGATTGAATGTTTGAAGATGTTAAGTTGACGATCACCAAGACACAGAAAGTTAATGCAAGACATTAAATCAGTTATTGTATTATATTGTCATTGATGTCAACTTGATATAATATGTATGGTCATTTACATACGGCTAAAAGACTTCAAAGAACCAATGAATCAAAGGCTATGCTATCAGTAATGCATTAAAGTCAAGTATTCATAAAGTGACTGTATACACCGACAGACAGAGTAAACCAAAGAGAGCAAAGTCACAGTGTTACCCGACGAGAAAAAGCACAACATTATCGATGAGCAAGGTCACAGTGTTACACAATGAGCAAAGAACAGTGTAACCCGACGAACAGAATTAAAGTGTTGCCCGACGGACGGAGATCCTGATGAAACTGAAGTCACACTAACATAACAGTCAGTTGTCACCAACGGCTAATTGAAGTATTAACTGACATAACAAAGAGTTCAGAAATGAAAAAATGCTTAGCTGTCAAGAGCTAAATATAGACTTAACTGGTACTTATTATTGTTCTAATCGAAAAGATAAATCCGGAGATAAGTGAAGGATTTAAAGCTACTTAGTCCAGTTGGCAAGAAGATCTCTACGAGATAAATCAGGAGTTTTTCTTTAAATCTAATTGGCGAGAGTTGTGGATCACACCAAGATCACGCCAATAAAAACTTAAGATGAGTTATAATCGTCATTAGGAAATAAAGAATAGAATAATGTTGGGTTTGGAAAAAAGTAGGAGAGCTTGATTTTTTTCCTTTGCTTTTCCAACTTAGGTAGTTGAGGGGACCTCCTTTGGCCCTGAGATTCCCCTAATTTTTTTGTTGCTACTTTTTCAAAAGCACTTGTATGGGCTTTACCATTTACCATGTATTCATTTAATCACCTTTACATGTCTTATTATTTCATTTTACTACTCATTTACATGTATTCATTTAATCACCTTTACATGTCTTTTATTATTTCATTTTTTTACTACTCATTGCCTTTGGCAAGAGATCATGATTAGTTTCTTGTTTCCCTCATTATCTATTTTGAAATGGGCTCATAGGAATCAATTTTACAAGAATTAAAAGTGCATATTTTGTAATTTAATATTTCTTTTATTACTATTTTGATTGGATGCAAATATATTGTGATAGTGTTCAAATCAATTTAATTTTCATCTTTTTAAAAATAATTTATGAATGGAAATTTTTAAGAGGTGTTTTTTTTTTTTTTTTTAGAAAAATGAAGAATTATATAGGTTTAGAGGGATCAAAGTATTTTTTCCCTTAATTTAATTAAAGAAAGGTGTAGTAATATTTTTATGTATCATTTTTTGTTAAAGATTTTAATTGTCTTCATTGCATAAGATTAATATATACGTTGTCATAAGTTCTCATATGTTAGACATCACCTTCTTCTCCATAAAATCAATTAATCCAAGTTTATATTTCAACTTTTTGTCAAGATCCAATATATAGGCTACTAACTCTTCAAGAGTCTCCATGATTTTAGTAATTTCCTTAATTTCTCTAGGTTTATCAAGATTAAACCCAAACACTTTGTCAATTTGACTTAATATTAAAGATTTTGACATCAACCTATCCTTTATTGCTTTGATGTTTTCTAAATCTAGACCATGTTTGGATAAGGAATACTTTAAATATACATATGTTTTCCAAGTGTCATCTACCTTGCTAATTATTTTGGAGATTCTATAATCCAAAAAATTTGACACTAATTTGCCAATGATTTGCATCTTATCCTCTCTATCTCCTTTTAATTTTCTCCTTCAACTCCTTGATTATAGAGAGTGAGTCCTTCATTTTTTATGGGAACACTTCTTCTAAATTTGAAGGGATTGAAATGATTGGCACCATTAGTGCACTCATTAATGCCAATTCTTGAGATCTCAAAATTGGTTTTTATTGATTATTACTTGCGTATACTTTGATTATAACGAATCATGATTTTATTGTAACTTATTAACTCTTGCTTCATTCAACATAGAAATATTAACTTGTAATGATTTTACCACAACTCCTCTCAACTCTTCAAAATTACATAAAGAATTTATATTTTTCAAATGGTTGTGGCTAGAACCCAAATTGTTAATGTTTCAAATTTAGGACTAAATCCTAACGCTTAGAAGGCTTTGTTTTCTTTCTCCTTAGTGATATACACTTCTTATATTTATTTTCTAATTGTATCAAAGACAAGTGTACTAGTGATATCTCAAGTTAGGAGGGACAACAATCTACTTTCTTACACCATTTTATTGACTGAATTAGGTTTGATATTGTCAGATCTAAAATCTAATTCTGGAAAAATAATGTTTGATACCATGTAGTGTTTATATGGATCAATATTATTTATTACCTCAAAAAATCTTCTTTGGGTTTCATCTTTCCTGACTCTCATTAAAAAATGTTTAAACTCCCAATTTTTTATAAACTTGTCATTAGCCAAAATTATTGACAAGTTAAGACTCTGATATCATTTGTGCTATTAGTGGAAATCTTCAAATTATCTTTTCTTGGATTATCTAGAAAAAATCTAGTACAATAACTCTTGAGGGAAAAGATACAGGCTCATAAAATTACTATCCTACAACATATTCTAACTCTTCCTCAACATCAATTATTTCAAAGGATTTTCCTTTCTCCTCTAGGTCAATGACCTTTTGTCTCTTCAAAAATTTCTCCTCTTCAGGGAAATTATCATCTTGAGATTCCTCTTAAAGTCCCCCCAGTTTGTTCTCTAATAGGAGGTATGATAGGTTCACGGAGATCTCTCTTTATTCGAGGCACAACCTATTGAGGAGGACTTAAAATTTTTACATTCAGGCTAACATCCTTTGAATTCTGATAATTGGATCTTTTTCCTCTACAAAGGAGCTAGGAAAAGTGGGACCATGTCTCTTCTTCAATTCATCATCCCTAATTATGCCATCATGTTTTCTTATCTTCTCCATTATCTATTCAATGGTGAGGCAATTTATTGTTACATCTCATAAAATAAATTCATTCAAAAATAGGGGCCTTCTAATACTCACCTTTATATGATTGATGAAAACCTTCGAATCAAATCAACTCATGCATCCAAATCCCATCCTATATGATTGATGGATTGGTTATAATTGATCCAGACCAACTTATTAGCCACCAAAATGTTAGATAAGTTTATGGATGTGGGGAAGAAAGACCCTTCCTTCTATCATCTCAAATGAGCCATGTTCAACTCATTCAAAATTATGAGATAACTTCTAGGGGTGAAATTATTTTTAGCATATGTTTTGGAAAGTGTGTGGACTCCCTAGACACTACTATACTCTAAAGGTAGTGTTGTAGGTGTAAAAAAGATAATCAACCCAATTGTGTAAAATACCAATATCAAGAGCCCTCTCTGTAGGAACGAAGAAATTCATGTTTTCCTTGAGAATTCTAACCCACTCTTCTCCAAAAATAGTTCATAACTTTTCTCAAAATTTTCTAAAAAAAATAATTCTCATATTTTAGGTGTATGCAATTATAATGTCAATGAACAAAATCTACCTACTATACCACTAAATAGCGTAAATATTCTATCTTTCTATAAACACACTAAATGAAATATAAAGAAGTATTTAAAATAAACAATTACCTTTATACTTACTCCTTGTATCTTGATTCCATTATTTTAATCTTCCACGAATTCTCAATATGTTGATGAGCTCCTAGAACTTGAATCAAATCCTCAAGATGACATCAAAGTTTGGAATAGTGGTATTTATGCAACTAGGATGAAACTATCATAAAATGCTTGTACCTATGATAAATGTATGATTGATGATGGATAATGGATTTAAAATATTAATATGATAATGGATGCTTCTATATGATTAGCTACAAGCCAAGGGCACACTTTCACTAAAATTCTCTTAACATGCTAGAATGCTAGAATACTCCAAAAAGGCTAGAATGCTAATTAGCTTCAAATGAAGATAAAAGTGACCCTTTTATAGGATTTTTCAATCCAAAATCTCATGTGGAAAGATCAAAGGGATGAGATTGAATGTTGGAGAAATCAATAGTTAAGGTTGAAGGGGTTAAGAATAAATAGGAAGTAGTTGGATTGTGAGAGAGAGAATAGGGGGAATATTCCTCCTATAATGACAATGTGGAGGGTCATGTGGGAAGGAGAGACACTTGTCAAGTGTCTCTCCATGACTCTTGAGAGGAAGAATTAAATAACATTTACAAGGTATAATTATTTGTACAAGTGTCCATGTGAGTCACTATTGACCAAGTGAGGTGGAGAAACAAGCTACTACTTTGTAGGAAAGGTGGCATAAACTAAGTCCTACAAGGACATGTAGTCATGAGACCAAGTTTCCTTAGGTCACATACCCATTTCCTTCCCTTAGTAATAAGGACACATTGTTGATGATAAATAAGCTAAGTTAAAAATAAAATAAAATAATTTCTTTAGCCAAGGGTGAGGTGGGGGATGAGGTGGAGTTGAAGACATAGTCATGTAATGACAAGGTAATTAAACTTTTATTGAAAATAGTTTAATATGGGTAGTTAGAGGAATTTGATTTAGAAGAATAAGCTAAGATGAATTAGCTAAATAAATTAAAGATTTTATTTAGTAATACTGGAAAGACTATTAATTAAATAATAAATATTTAATTAATTTCTCAAGTCATATTTTAGTGTATAAATTAGGTCCTAGATGTATATCCTATTGGAATTAATGGGAAGTGTGTACTAAGAGGGGAGGGATGAATCAGTACCTTTAAAACTTTTGTATCTTTTAACCTTTATCCTTTAAGTTATCAAATGTTTATCCAACCATATGATCTATGCTATCTTGATGCAAGATATATCAATTCATAAACTTAACCATACATGTGAACATTCATAGAAACATTCATGAAAGTAATTGACACATAACACAATATATGATATCGCAGAAAACTCCTAATAGGAAGTAAAAACTGCGGTGGGGATGGCACCCACAAATTCTTCACAATTTGCAGATTGGAAGGGGTCGGTTAAGGCTTATAATTTGATCACTTCTAATGATATACTCAGTTAAGAGTATCTGTGGAGACCTGTTAAATTCTACTCAGTTAAGAGCTTTAGCAACACTGTTGAGTGTGCACTTGGTTAAGAGATTTATAGTTGGACTATTAAATCCACCTTCCTTGAAAATATTTTTACACTTTGCTTCAGTTGTCAGAATGATAGAAAATTACAATTTGACCTGGTGTATGCAATATCCTATTTCTGGTTACAGATCCATTTAAGTTTACATGAATAAGTATATCACCTAATGTGATTGAATAATACCTATGATGCTTGGTAGTCTCTATTCTTGGTTCTTGCTAACCAAATTCACCTTTTTCAATTCTGGTTCATGAAACTTTCAATATGATGCAGAGATCATGTGCTCGTATGCTTCATTCATCCTCTCATATCCTTTCTCATCCCTCTCTCATGCATAATAATGAATGATTACATAGTATATTTATAAGATAGATTGACCTAATCAAGTTTCACATACAACAATGTTAACTCTAAGATCACAGGTTTACAACTTTACCTTGATCTCCTAGTCTATGTGTTTTAAATCAGTTAGACTGATTAAAGCACTTACGTTCATGTTTCTTATCCCTTAAGAAATGGTTTTAAAAACAAATCAAAACTCTATAAATAGAACATGATTGTTTTATCTGATGTGGAAGTCAGATCCACTTTTTGTGGGTTGCAATTGAATTTCAGTTTCTGGCGGTCGGTTACGCTATGAAGTCAGTTGAATTTCTTTCAGGTTCCTTGCTTGAACTATTCTCTCAGTTTTCTCTTTAAATATTCTCTCAATTTGCACTATATCCTACACACCAGGTTCCTCTTTATCCTTCTGACTTTGCATTTGTAGTTTACAAACAAAATTGTGTCGTTGGTTTTTTTTGTACTTAACAGTTTTTGGTGATCTTCGATATCTGCATTTTTTTAGTTTGCTCTTTGTCCTGTCTTTCGGTGTATGCTTACTGAAAGTGTTGTTTGCATACTAATGGAAAAATAATGTCGTCAATCTCCCCCTTTAACATTAGTATCAAAAAATGATATGTGCAAAATACTATCTATTAAGTATGTATAACATATATAATCCTTAGTCATTTCATGACTCCCCCTATGTATATGCCAATATATCATTATTTTCCCCTTTTTTGTATACTCATTAGTTTCCTATCTATACATATCTTTATTTTCCCCCTTTTTTGATATTAAGGGCAAAGGTGTATACCTTATAGTTTATCAAAAATGTGAGAGTGTGAAGACTTCATGTCTTCCATCATTTTCTCCCATTGCTCCTTTAGGTTCTGTAGAGCCATGTGCTTGAGTGTAATCCTTGAGTGCATATCATAGATGTTCTGCTACAGACATCTCTGGGGTTGCTATCAGTTGGCTTGTCAAACTAATATACTATTGAAGTAGTGTCAAATTTTGTAGAATTTGAGCCTGGAGCTCAGTGACCTCTTCCCTAAATTAAGTTTCTTCTTCCCACAGTTCTTGCCTTAACCTTTTTATCTCAATAATATTCTCATAATGCAAATTAATTGCATTGTCTCCGGTGGTTAATCTCTTAGCACTATTAGCTAGATCAGAATCTAACTTTGCTACTATTTCACTATGCTCCTTAGTCAATTTCTCTACTGTGCTTAGATGTTGAATCAAGGAAATAGCTTCAACAATAATTGGATCTAAGTCACTTATGAATTCTAAAAGCTTTACCTTGTTCACTGCCACTTCTTGGCTGATTTTCTCTACAATTTTCTACTGGTACTTCTGCTCTACTCTCTCTTTAATTGCCTTCTCTGCATCAATATTCTGCGTTGTAATGGCT
Organism: Thuja plicata; assembly: GCA_018584345.1. Lineage (NCBI taxonomy): Eukaryota > Viridiplantae > Streptophyta > Pinopsida > Cupressales > Cupressaceae > Thuja > Thuja plicata. The sequence continues at coordinate 1,442,979 of MU224381.1, forward strand.
TATGTGAGAGTGGCTAGTTGATCAAGTATTGGTTTACTCTGATCAACATTGACATCAGGTACAATCTGGTGCAAGATGTCCCTAGTTGTTTCCAATACCATGGAGTCTCGGTGTTGCTTTCTCAGCTTCTCCTGTAATGCCTTCCTCTGGCATATTTCACCATATTCCTTTAATGCTTCATAGTCAAGTGTGGTTGAGTCACATTTGGGAATCTCAATGATTTCATCTAAAGCGACTTCCAACTTACTCTTTTTGGATTTCTTCTTCTTCTTCATAGTTTAACTTGAATGCAAAACCATAGCCATCTTGTCAAATTTTTCTGTGGTGCTAGATGAAGTTTGTTGTGGTGTTGCCTCTTTTTGTTGCTTTGTTTCAGTTTCAGCTTGTCATTTTTCTGTAGACGTCTCCACATCAACCTTTACATCATCGGTAGCAACATTTTTGGTTCCCTCAGGAGTGCCATCTTTGAGTTTTCCTCCTTCATCAGTGTCCTTATGCACTTCATCTATCTTTGTCTATGCATCCTTCTCGGTTGCGTCTCCATCTATTTGCTTTGATTCTCCTTCTATTGCCTTGTTAGTTTTGGTCACAATGTGAGTGTCTTCGATGTCCTTCTAATCATCGGTGTTGTCTTTCTTTCCTTCATCCCCTGCATCCTCGGGAATGCTTGAATCTTTATTAGGTGACTTGTCTATTTCTTGCAGTATAGTGATGGCTTGTATCAATATTGGCATATTTCCTGGTATGTTCACCTGTGAAGTATCAATTTTGTTGTCATGTTTTTCGGTTGTGTCCTTCGTAACAGTGACATCTTCATCCTTTTGGATTTCTTCTGCTGGGTCATCGGTTATGTCGATGACTGTATTATCCACAATGTTGTCCTTGGTGGTGTCCAACCATGTTTCATTTGCAACTTCCACATTCTTGTTTCCGGTTGTGTTCATTTCTTCTTTATCTAACTCAACTGATGTGTCATCTTCTGCATCTTTGATTATGATGTGTTCTTGATTTGCCTTATCATCATCTTGCTGTTGTAGGTCTTTCTCGGGGCTAGCTTCCTCAATAGGTCTATTGAATATTTTACTCCATTTCTTGTGACTTTCTTGTTCAAGATCTATAAGCCTCCCTTCAAGAAATTTTTAGGCTCTCAACTTGGGTGAGAACTCCTTTTTATGGTTCTCCATCATCTCATCAATTTCTTCCCTCTTGGATTTAAGAGGCATAAGAGAAACGGGTACTCTTTCTCTTATCTCCTTTTCATTCTTTAATGCAAATGTCCATCTAGCATATAGTCTTTCCAAGAGTTCCCTTGGTACATTATTACCTTCAAATTGAATTGGTATGTACTTGAATTTGTACATTTTTGTAATGATGGCATCTTCAACTTTGTTTTGATCTTTCGAATCTAGTTTTATCCATCTTTTGATCTTAGAATCTGTAATAGATCCTGAATTTTCAATATATTTACATACCTCATTAATGCTTTCTGGAACCTTAATCTTTTCTGCTTCTACACCTTCATCTTGTTCGGTGTCCTCAATGTCTTCCCTTGTTTGCACAAACCTTCTTCTCTTTGATGACCCTCTTTTCTGTGTGGCCGGTTTCCTCTTGTAGGTTCTAACTTTTCCTTTCTTCAAGGGTGAAGGAGTTGAGTCCTTTGTTGTTTGGATTCTTGTTCTAGAAGCAAATGTGCTTCTTGGCTTCTTTGCTGGTGGAGGTGGTGAATCTGACTCTGTGGCCTCAGAGTCATTCTTTTCTACAGTTTCACCGATGGGTGACTGGCCTTTGGACTCTTCCTCCTTGTCAACTTCTTCTTCTTGTTCGGTTTCTTCTTTTGTTGCCGACAGTATTTTATTTAGGTTCTTGACCATTTTATCCTTTTTCTTGACTATTTTCTTTACAACCAAACTAGATTTGATTATTGATTTGGCCTCCTCATAAGTTTTGAACTTTGGTTGTTTCTTATCTAATGGTTCATTTATCAATGCATCGATTACCTTGGATGCTTGATCAATATTTACCTTATACTCCAAAGGTTGTAACCATGCTATCCTCAGTATAATAGGTTTGATGTATGTGTGGTCGGTGTCAACCATAAAAAATATATCATCTTTGTGTTAGTAATAACTGAGAGGGGCGGTGAATCAGTGGCCTCAAATTTATCCTTAAATCAACCCTTCAACTCTTATAACCACTAATTATTTCTCAAGTTATGTTTGTCCTACAAGATAAATGCCTTGAAAAAGTTATATCAACTTACTACTTGTTGAATTGCTCTATTTAAACCTTCTTCTTAATGTTTACCAATAAGCAGTTATCAATTTACCGAAATATAGTAAATATGCATAGTATACCGATAAATCTAGAATGAATGATGTAAGATATAAAACAGTAAAGAAATATGTCATACACACATAACACATGGATTTTAACGTGGAAACCCTGTTAAGGGAAAAAACCACTAGGACCGGTACCCCAAATTTTCACTCTTCTGAAGTGAGCCCTATTAGGAGCCAACCCTGTTAGAGGTTACAAACACACTGTTAGGTGTGACCTTGTTAGAGGATTTTACACATATAGGTTGTCACTTAGTATCGGGCATCTAATGCTGCCATCCTTGAATCAGCCTCTCTTTTAGACTGTCAATAGGCATCAGGCATATCCAATGCTACTTTCATGAATCAACCTTTTTGGCACTCCTTGGGATGTACCTCAATATATAGAAGATTGTTAAGTCCTACTTTGTTAAGAGACTTGATGCTTCAATGGTTAAACTGAAACAAAATGACCTGTTTCTAATGCAACTTGAATTGTAGATTTTCAGATCTATTGAAGTACATTACCTCTCTGATAAATGTATCAATTCAATTCTTTTGTGCTCCATACTTTCTGCTTTGTGATGCTATGCTTACTATTTGTCGGTGTTTGCAAAATTTCTTAGCTCTCCTTCAGCTTGATTGATTAGTAATGCATGAAGTTGTTCTTCATCAGTTTCTCTTTAGCATCCTCTTTCTATTCACTCCCCTTAATCCCCTTTGCATGTGATACGAAAATGAATTAAGCTTGTCTCTTATATAGACATGATATTCACTATTTCTTGATTCTTGATTCTTGGTGTGAAAAAAATCCAGCCAATTTGATTTAAAGCATAACTCCTAATTTGTCTTGTAGTTATCTTCATTCCAAGTGTATAAATCAGCTTTAAATCAATTACTTAACTCTGGTCGAATAAAACAAACAAAGCAACCAGTTAAGCCTATCTTTAGCTCTTGCCAGCTATATATTTTGTTATTTTCTGAACTCTCTATTCTGTCGGTCAACTCTTCAGTTAGTCGTCGGTTACAACTTCCAGTTCTATCGATGTGACTCCAGTTAGCTTCGGGATCTCCATCCGGCAGGCATCATTGGTTTTTTACTCATCGGGCAACTCTGTTTTCAGCTTGTTGGGCATCCTATAGTTTGCTTCGTCGGGCAACACTGTCTTCTTCTCGTTGGGTATCACTGTGACTTTTCTTCTTTGACTTTTCTGATGGTGTTCACTCCGTCGGTGTTATCTATCACTTAGTGAATACTTGAATTTTATGCATTGCTAAAAGCATAACCTTTGTTCCATTGATTCTATGAAGTCTTTGGCATTATATACATGACCATACAAATGATATCAACTTGGCATCAATAACAATACAAACCATTAACTGATTTAATGCCTTGCATTATCTTCAACTTAACATTATCAAACATTTAATCAGTTGCATGTCATCAATCTCTCCCTTTGGCATTGATGGCAACAAACTTATATTATCACACTATACTATTTCTAATAAAATATGAAATACAATTGTTGAGATTCATCAAACTACCAATCTCTCCCTTTTGTCAACCGATAAATGTCTGAACTTTGGTAAGCTCATTTTAGCTTAGATTTGATTCTTGCGGTTCTCTTGTCTTCTGATGTGTTGAGTCCTTTTCCTATGTCAATTTCTCTCCTTTTGACTGTTCTCCTATTTTTATGTCTTTTTATCTTTTCAACAACTCTCCCTTTGTATAAGCTTTCATACAACTTTCTCTCCTTGAGGATATAATAATCTCTCCCTGTTGGAGTAATCTGATAATGGATAGTCTTTCTCAGGAGAATGTGAGAATATGGATAATCTATCTCCCTTTGACAACAATGCCAAACAAATGTTTTACAAATATCTGACATTCATGTCAAACAATCATTTTCCTCCTATCCATAATATATTCCTTGAATTTCCCTTATCCATTAGCAATACAACAATAATCTCTGGTGCTCAGTTATGATATATACCTGTCTGTAAATAGATGTAGCTTTTAAGTTCATCTTGTTTCTTGAATCAACATGAATGATATTCTGATAATATGTAGGCTGATGCAGCCTTTAGTCATTTTACTGACTGGTAGACAAGGGTTTGACCCTTAGTCTTTTTCTCAGGTACTCAAATGTATCCTTGGGCAGTGGCTTGGTGAAAATATCAGCTAATTGTTCTTTGGATTGCACATACTCAAGTATCACCTCTTTTTCTTGAACTTTTTCTCTCAAGTAATGATACTTGATGGCAATGTGTTTAGTTTTTGCATGCATGAATGGATTATTGGAAATGTTTATTGCACTGGTGTTATCACAATAGATAGTCACAGGTTCTAAGATCTTCATATGCATACCTTCCAGCAACTGTTTGATCCATGCAATATTTGAGCAATTTGCAGCAGTAACAATGTACTTTGCTTCTACAGTAGACTGAGACATGCATCCTTTCTTCTTGCTATTCCATGTGACAAGTCTGTCACCCATAAAGAATGCTCCTCTAGTTGTGCTCTTTCAGTCATCAAGATTCCCAGCCCAATCAACATCGATAAACACCTTAAGTTTAAATTTGCCTTCTCTTTTAAACCATAAGATGAATTCCTCAGTATTCTTCAAATATCTTAGAATTCTTTTCACAACAGTCATATGTGATTCCCCGGGGTTAGCAAAAAATCCAGCAATAATTCCTACTGCATGTGCAATATCTAGTCTAGTGTGTACAACATACATGAGTTTTCCAACCATTGATATGTACAAAGTCTGATTTATCTCTGTTGTTTTGTCCTCCTTTGTAAATTTACATCCAGTAGCCATTGGTGTTCCAACTAGTTTGGATTCTTCCATCTTGAATATTTTTAGGACCTCTTTGATGTACTTGGACTGTGTAATGAAAATTCCTTCACTTTGTTGAATGATCTATAGACCAAGAAAAAACTTGATCTCACCAAACATAGACATCTCAAACTCTTTTCTCACCTCATTAGCAAATGATTTGCATAGCATATCATTTCCTCCAAATATGATGTCATCAACAAATATTTCAGCAATCAAGGTGTTAGCAGCAGTATCTTCTTTTAAATAAAGATTACTATTTTCACCAGTCCTTACAAATCCAATACTTATTAGATAGGAATGAATTCATTCATACCAGGCTCTTGGAGCTTGTTTCAATCCATATAATGCTTTGTGAAGTCTACATACCTTGTCCCTCTTGTCTGGATCAACAAACCCTTCTGATTGTTCAATATATACTTCTTCTTCAAGTATTCCATTTAGGAATGTTGACTTGTCATCCATCTGGTATACCTTGAATCCTTTGAATGCAACATAAGCAAGTAATATTCTTACTCCTTCTAGCCTGCAACGGGTGCAAAGGTCTCTCCATAATCTATACTCTCCTCTTGTGCATACCCTTTGCATACTAGTCTTGCTTTGTTCCTTGTGACTTCTCCATTCTCATTCATCTTATTCCTAAATATCCATTTTGTACCGATGAGATTCTTGTCATCTGGTCTTGCCACAAGTGGCCCTATTTTTTTTTCTCAATCTTCTCAATCTCATCATTCATAGAACTTATCCATTCCTCATTATCTAGTGCAGCATTGACAGATTTTGGCTCAAACTCGCAAATTAAACAGTTTGATTTTAAAGACTTACTTCTTGTTCTTATACCAATTTTCTTATCTCCATCTGGACCTCTGGATGGTTCCTTCTTACATATCTTACAAGTACAGGAACAGTTATTTGTCTATCAGCTTGATCATTATTTTGATCTTCATTCTATTCTTCATCACCTTGCACATTATCTTGATTATTATCTTGATCATCGGTATTTGCAGCCTGATGCTCATGAGAAATGATTTGTAACTCAAGGGCTCTACATTGTTGGTAGGGTAGAGTGTCAGGTTCCTCATTGTAAGTGAACTTATTGTAGTCCTCTAGTTCTTTAGTGCTTTCTTGTTCATTCTTCTCTGCAAATTCATCTATCTTTACATTTGC
>MU224381.1:1457346-1499374 GCA_018584345.1 Thuja plicata
TCTAAGATCATAGGTTTACAACTTTACCTTGATCTCCTAGTCTATGTGTTTTAAATCAGTTAGACTGATTAAAGCACTTACATTCATGTTTCTTGTCCCTAAAGAAATGGTTTTAAAAACAAATCAAAACTCTCTAAATAGAACATGATTTTTTTATCTGACGTGGAAGTTAGATCCACTTTTTTCGGTTTGCAACTGACTTTCGATTTCTGACGGTCAGTTATGCTCTAAAGCCAGTTGACTGTCTTTCAGGTTCCTTTCTTAAAATATTCTCTCAATTCACTCTTTAACTATTCTCTTGGTTTACACTATAGCTTGCACGTCAGGTTTCTATGTCGGGTTCCTCTTTATCCTTCTGACTTTGCATTTTCGGTTTACACACAAAATTGTGTCATCAGTTTTCTTTGTACTTAACAGTTTTTGGTGATCTCTGATATCTACATTTTTGGTTTGCTCTTTGTCCCGTCTTTCGATGCATGCTTACCAAAAGTGTTTTTTTCATACTAATGGCAAAATAATGTCATCATGTTCAATATTGAATAGGGAGAGGAACATTATTATTAAGCATCAAAATCTCTAACTTGTAAAGTCTTATTTAATAAAATTCTCTTTACATGCAAAAATGTGACATAACAAAGAGTACCATTTGAAATCAATTTTTTTTAACATTGGCCTTAATTAATACCATTTGTTTGTGTACATTCTCTATTAGAAATGAGTTAAAATATAACTCTCTATTCACCATAGGGTCTTGGATGTCTACAAAAATATAAATTAAGTGGATGAGCATCTTTAATTCTACATATTCTCCCACCACTTGGCTCAATATATGATATGTTTTAATAAAATAATTTTCAATGGTATACAAATTGAAGGGATTCTTCTTAAGTTGTGAGATTTTGATTGGATTTTTATCTAAACCCTTCACTCTATTTTAGGGGTATAAATAGAACTATATAGATTCTTATGTGCATGGTATTTTTCCTTGAAATAATCAACGTTCACAACTAATTATTTTTTACCATAATTGGAAAAAATATATATTTTAAACAAAATCCTTGAAGAGTTAAATAATTTCCTCCGTTCATTAAACCAACACTCTCCTTTTCTACATATCATACCACTTGGTAACTACTTTGATGATGTCTGCATATATGAAAATATTGTTGGCAAGAGACATTAATATCAATCTTGTATGTTGTCATTGATGGAAACCATACATGACTCATATAATCACTTATCTCATTTTGTACTTATCGAAGGTCAGATTGCTAAATTAGCCAAGTTTGGGAGAGCAGCGACAATGTACAAACTACAATATAAGGATCGGTACAGACAGTTGACTTTGAGTTTTGAGTTGCACAGCTAGGATAAGATTTGACGGGGTATATAATACCTTATTTCACGATCACACTAGTTGATGATTTCATACGATCGAGTTATGGAGTTCTGAGTGCCAGAAATCAGTATTCAATATTGAAGAACAGTCATAGTCAGCCAGTGGATCATTAAGGAATCCTACCAAATTGATTAATTGATCACTTTATCAATTTAGTTTGATTAATCCAACATGGTAGAAGATATTTGTGACATCGATCAAGGTTAGAATGAAGATTTGTTAATGGATTTGACTGTCACTTCACACACTACATTTTATATTCTTGAGGCCGACCCGTTAAGTTTTTTTTTTCCAATTGGGTAAATATAAGATCAAGTTTTTGTGATGATTTAAGCGAGATATGGTTAGATATGATATGGTTGGATATTGTACATGCAAATTTGATATGAGAAGAGGTGAGATTACATATTAAGAAGAATTTTTTGTTGCACTTACATAGAACTGTATAGGCATATGTGATGCTAACTTCTAGTTCACTATTTTGGATTGTAGTCCAATACATATTGTAAAATAGTGTGCTTTCCTAAGGGTTGTAGCCCTCTTTTGTAATTGAGAAGTGAGATCTACGCTGTAATCCTGAATGCATGTGCATTCCACTCTTATTATACTCAAACCTTTAACAGGGTTAATACTGTTGTAGAGTAATCATTTTTAGGTACCATCTCCATCGTGGTTCTTCCCTTAACTGGATTTTTGCACAAAAATCATGGTGTTATGATTCCATGGATGCTTGTTTTATGTTCTAGTTGTTTTCTCTTCATTTCATTTGGTTTATGGTTGAGAAATTAGATTAATTAGGTTAAAAGTTTTAGAACACTAATTTACCCCCCTCTCAATGTTTCTCAATACTAACAATTGGTATCAGAGCTTTGTGAGTTGAAGGGAGTCTAACAACTTGAGGAATCTCTTGATGGCTGATTCAATAGTTTCTAGTAGTGTTCAAAGGAAGATCTTGGTTGCACTTGAAGATCTTGACAAATCAGATGCTCATATCCTTGAATTTGAAAAGAGACTTAAGGATGTTGATAACTTCATTGGGAACCAAAAGGAACAATTGAAAACATCCCAGGATAAGAGGAAAGATCTTTTTGAGAAGTTGAAGAAGAAAGGAAGCACTGATGATTCACAAGCCTTGAAGGATAAGTCATATGAATGTGAATAACTTGTAAAATATAAAGAAAATCTAAAATATGAGATGAAGGCCATGGCCATGGTTATGAGCAATCCCTAAAGGACAAGTCTGATGAATGTCATAAACTAAATTGTGAGAACGCAAAATTACAGCTTGATCTTGATGAATCTAGACATAATGATTAAGAAATTGAAAAGTTTAATGAAATTATTAGGAGTGATATTTCTATAGCTAAAAAATTCAAAGAAAACTTCTAATAAAGTTCAACGAAGCTTGATGAATATCTTGACAGTTAAAGGTCGAAAGGAGATGCACAAGGAATTGGTTTTGAAAAGGGAGAAAGCTCCGAATCTAGTCAGAACAATAATTTATCAGACACTCAGATGAAGAAACCTAAGAGTTCATCTATGAGACAACCTAATGCACATAACTTCAATGGGAGATGTTTTTCATGCAAAAAATTTGGTCATAGGGTGAATCAATGCAGAAGAAAACTTGATGCAACATCCTTTTCTAGATATTGTTTCACTTTCTACAATTATGGACATAAATCAATTGAGTGCAGAGCCAAATTGAACAATTTCGTGAACAAAGGGAATTACAAATACAACAAATTTGGTTACATAGCAAAGCAATGCAGATTGAGGAATAATCAAGTGAACATAAGATATGGAAATTCAAATGTGATATGTTTAAAATGAAATAAAATGTTACTATAATTTTATCTAAGATTACTGAGAGGAGGGTGAATCAATAATCTAATAAATTAAGCTTTCCATAACCCATTCAAAAACTTGCATCAATTAACATTCATTGCAAGAAAAACAAACCAATGAAGATAAACATCAACAACCATGTAACATAATAACACCAATATTTTTCTCATGGAAACCCAATTAGGAAAAACCATGTGTGGGGATGACACCCACAAATAATTTTGCACTCTTTTGAAGTATGCTCAGTTAAGATCTTAGGCCTGTTAGGAGCTTACAAATGCATGGTTAAGAGCAAGACCCTATTAGGAGCCACTCAGTTAATGGATTTACCTCTAGCCCTATTATGAGCTAAATACCCTGTTAGGAGTAACCATGTTAAGGGATTTCAAACCCTAATTAAAGAGTCACTTAGTTAAAGGATCTATAAATCAGATCTTTTAGGGTATACTTGGTTAAGGGATTTATCTTAATGAAACTGTTAGGAATCAAAAAGTGAAACTGATATGAGAAAATAACACTCCTCCTCTACTAGTACAGATCTAGTTCAAGTTCAATCTCTACTTTACATGTAGACTATCCAAATCCTACAATCGCATAATTGCATTCACAATATTTCTCTTCCACACACACTTCTAATATTACATCAAAATGATATATAAAATGTTTTTAAACTTAAGGAGGAAAAACAACCTTAATTATATATGAATTTAATCTCAAATTTTCCAAGGCCCAAAATGTATTATCAAAACCAAATCCATCAATAAAAAGATCTGTCTGATCACTAGTACAAACCACACATCGATTTGACAAAGAAAAGTTAAACAACAACACACTTTCCAATGTTCTTGCACAACTTCAAGAAATTTGATCATAATGATCATAAAAATGCCAAAGCATCAATCCACGTTGATCTACAACGTCACTAAAATCCTTGGAACACATAAGCTCTTACCACAACATGATACATCATCACCGGTTGAGGATTTGATTGATTGTTCTAAGAACTTTATTTACCTTTCATTGAACGATCTTCTGTCCATTGAAACTCTATCTTTCGGTCACCAATCATGATTTCGTTGCAAAAACAACACCATAACATATTCAAGATAACATATCCTGAACCACAACACCTGAATCAAAGCCTATTTAACACAATCATCAAATCATTCCTCCTTGGCTACATCTTGTTCTTCTTGTTGAACTATCAACCTTCAATCAATCATAAGTCACACCATACATATGATAAACCTATGCTTTCATACATACAACATCTAGAGACATCAATTAGTCTTCCATTACTATCATACACACCAACTCTTACCACATCTCTGGATGCAACCTTTTGAACATACATCAGCATAACAGACACACTGTCAACCAACAAACACTAAGTTGACATCAATGACAACACCATAACTGATCAATCTATTAGTAGATCTACATCAAACACATACCATAACACACTCAACCTATCTCTACATCAATTATGCCAACAATCTCCCCCTTTAGAATTGATGGCAACACCAAAAATACCAAGCAAATATCTAAATATAAAAAATGCTCCCCCTTAGCTGATACATCTTTGTAGCTCTCCATTTTTTAATCTTTGGTTCTCCTCCTTTGTCTTTCATATTTTCTCTCTCCCTTTACTAATTATTCTCCCCTTTGACAAAAACGTTAAAGGAGCAATATGCCCAAGTATTCATCCGCTGAAACTATCATCATCCCTTTCTGAATGCTCCCCCTAAGGAGTAGTCCCCTGAACATCAATTTACACTAAATGATATGGAAATAAATCCACTAGATTGATGCACCAACAACATCTTAGTTGTGTTCAGGTAGGGGCATAACTGATAGATTACATATAAGGTACTCAAAAGTATCCTTAGGTAGTGGCTTTATGAACATATATTCTATATGCACCTTTGTTGGTAGATATTCCAACTTCATCTCCTTCTCATGCACTTTGTCCCTCAAAAAGTGATACTTAATTACAATGTGCTTAGTCTTGGAAAGTATTACTGGATTCTTGGAAATATTTATTGCGCTTGTATTGTAACAAAAAATAGTTACCAGTTTAATCACCTTTTATTTGATACCTTCAAGAATCTGCTTCATTCATGCAATTTGTGTACAATTTACAGCTGCTGCTACATACTCTGCTTTTGCAGTAGATTGTGAGATATAATTTTTCTTCTTGCTTGTCCAAGATACAAGACTTTCACATAGAAATAATGCACCACCACTTTTTCTCTTTCTACCATTAACATTTCCTTCCTAATCGACATCAGTAATTAGGGTTCTCAATCCTTTATAGTGCCTCTAAAGGCATTGTTAAATTCCCTTAACTTTGACCAATTGGAAATATCCTAATTATGTGGTGTCACATGTCATCATCTGATAGGCCTAACCTCTCATGTACCACATCATGTACCACTTGTAATTGAGAAATCTCCTCTTGACTGCAACCATATGAGATTCTTTGGTATTTTCTCTAAATATGGCCACTATTCCAACCACTTGACCAATATATGGTCTTCCACGAACAACATATTATAGCTTACTGACCCTAGACATGTACAAAGTAGCATCTATTGCATTAGATTCATCATCCTTAGACAATTTACATCCTATTACCATGGGGTTCCGACCGGTTTGGAGTCATCCATACCAAAAGTCTTGAGTACTTCTTTCACATATTTGGATTGAATGATATATATACCATTCTTTAGTTATGAAACCTACAATCCAATAAAGAATTTGATCTCCCTAATCATTGACATTTCAAACTCCTTCGTCTCTTTAGAAAATGCCAAACTCATCTCATCATTTCCTCCAACTATTATATCATCAAAAAATACTTCAGCTATCAAAAACTTATCTCCTTCAACCTTTAGGTACACATTATTGTCATCACTTGTTCTATTAAAAACAATCTGAATAAGATTAGAATGTAACCTTTCATACCATTGCACTTGGGGCTTGTTTCAGTCCATATAGTGCCTTGTGTAGTTTGCATACTATATAGTGCCTTTTGGAGTTTGTAAACTTCTGAATGTAAATGTATAACCCCACAGGGTATTTATCTTTTCCTTTCAAAGATTTTATCCTTTGGATTTTTTAATTTTACCAATTATGACAATGACATGCTATTATTTCAGATGTATCATGTACCAAATGGATCTTGTGAAAAGGATTTGAAGTCTACTAAATTCTCTTCGACAAAAAGCCTAATTAGATACTCAAAATCCCTTCAATAAAAAAATGCATAAATTCACGCCCTGACTGATTGGAAAGCCCTCTATAATTTGATCTATAAGTGTCACTTCATAATTAGGGTTCTCAATCCTTTATAGTGCCTCTAAAAGGCATTGTCAAATTCCCTTAACTTTGACCAATTGGAAATATCCTACTTATGTGGTGCCACATGTCATCATCTGATAGGCCTAACCTCTCATGTACCACATCAGGGATACATATCTATATACCCCGCTGGTCTGCTGGCAATCCCAACAATCATGGTTCATGCTTGCGGGAACGTGGGGTCTTACATATCTTAGTTTGAACAAGTACCCCACTTTTTCTTATCTTATTCAAGTGCCTCTAACTTCCTCTCGCAAAAACAAGGGGCAATTTATTTCCCCCAGATCATTTAAATCATTCCTCCAATCTCAATCATCTCCGGTGGATAGGATAGTCAAGACCAAAGATGGGAAAAGGATGTTGTACTTAGATAGGATGACGGGTGGTTGATAGAGGATGTGGAGGATATGCATGATATAACAATATGGATGGATATTTCCCCAAGGGTAGAGTGAAAGGGGATGAGGATAAGTGAATGGATATATGAGGATTTGGAAGAAAATGGATAGGTGATAAGAAGATAGAGGGAAGGAATTCAAGCATCTAGTTCCATGAGTGGTATCCCTTGGTTTTGTTCTATAAAATACCAAGGCATTTTAGATATATGCTTATATATGTTGGTAGGATTTTAGAAGGGAGATGAACGAATGAGGGATATAGAGGGGGGTTAAGGATTTATGCATAGGATTCAATTAATGGAATGTAAGGAGGGGGAAGGATTGGTGGATAATGGATGGAAGTTTGGAAGACTAGTGAATAAATGGATAAAGGATTTGGAAAGATTGTCATTGGCACACACCTTGAAGGGTGGCGGAGGAGAAAATGTGGATTTTGGGATGTAAGGACCCAAAATGGGTTTGGAAAATGGAGGATTTGAGAAATTATGAGTGGAGGAATCTTTTGGGTTAGGAAGTTTGGATGCCAATTTGGATTATTCTTTTAGATGCATTGCTTTAATGAGTAGCTTTGGAATCCACGTGATTTTATTTTTGGTCCTTTGTGGCCTTCTAAATTTTTCTTTCTTTTGGATCACATTTGTCTTTTCTTGAACATGTCTTTTAGATGGGACATGTTGATCCTTTGATTTTTGTGTATTTTTGGCTTTATGCATTTTAGGTTTGGCATCCAATTTGCTTCCATTATCCATGGTATGGGTGAATGAGGATAGATATTTTGGAGAGTTGATGTAGGAAATAAGGGAGGGTGAATGCTGGAAGAAATTCAAGGATTTGTGTCTTTGTTGATCTTTCTTATGTATTTGAGGTGATCGAATGGTTGATTTGGGCATGACATATGGAGGTGTGTAAGGACCCAAAATGGATGGAAGGGGTGAAGGATTTGGTTTCGGGACATAAAGACCCCAAATGGATGTTGATGATAAAGGGATGGAGTTTGGGACATAATGGAACCTAAATGGATTTAGAATATGGATGATGGGAACATTTGGAATTAGATGGAGGGATTTTGGATATGGAAGGGGTGGAAGGTACACCAACATCTCAAGACATTATTTTTTCAGTGGGATACTTATTATTTTGTAAACAAGATGTGAGCCCATGTGAATGGGGTGGAGAGGTGGAAGGGACAATAGGCTATTGAAGGAAGCCATGTTGGATAGAGGTGGAGGAACCAATCTTAGATTTATGAGATCCATGGATGAATTAGATAGGTGTGATGGGATTTTGTGGAGGACTACAATCATGTGGAGGATTAAGCTTATAAGGGGAATTAGAAGGGATAATAGGATCTTGAGATGGAAGGGAGTCATGACATGGATTTGAAAGGGTAATTTGATCTTTAATTTGGGGAGGATTATGTGGTGGAATGGAAGGGATGAGTGGATTTTGAGATGGAAGGTGATCATGGAATGGAGTGGAGGGGATGCAATCATGAGATGGAGTAATTTGATCTTCACATGGAGGGGGATTAATGGATTGAATACATGGAATCACTTCATGGAGTGGGGGGTAAGTAGAGATTGATTATTGACATGAAAGGGAATCATTAATGTATGGAATGCAAGGGATTTATTGATCTTGATTAGGAATGGGATCATGTGGTGAGATAGGGAGATCTTAGAATTGGAGGCTAGAATATCCAAATGGAAAGGTGTAAGGGATGTCTTGCTCTTGATTAGGAATAGGATCACGAGTTTGAATAAGAAAGGTAAGGTGATCTTGGTATGGAAGGCTAGGATCGTCATTTGGAAAGGTGTCAAAAGATGAAGAGGGGTCATGAGATGGGGGAATTATTAGATCTAGAGGAGGAGAGGAATCCATGTTTGCATGCTTTGGAATAGATTCTTGATGTTTTGTGGCTTGTGGGGATGGTGTGATGGATGGAGTGGAAGCTTCATATTTGGTAGAATGGAAAGATGAAAGATACCTGATTGGGGTAGATGGAGGGATAGAAGAAGCATGGGGCTTAGGAGATAGGGGTATGTCTTCATGCAAGGGAGATGGACATGGGGACTGAACAACTTTGTTTGGAGTTGGGAATTTATACTTCTCTGCTAGTTGGTTGATCCAATCACTAAAGAAATTTGTAGGGGGTGAGGATGATGTGGACTTTGAAGGATTAGGATTATATGTAGGTATATAATTGGGAGTAGGAGGAAGATAGGGAGTAGATGGAAGATCATAATTAAATGGGGGATAAAGATTGTGAACTTGAATAAAAGGGGAAGGGAATGTGTCCTTAAAGGGAAGTGTTTTCTTTAGTTTTTCATTTCACATACTAAGGACAATGTTTTGAAAATATTGGATCTCTTGGGAAAGGCAATTATATGTAGAATTGGGATAGTGAGATGGATTTCCATTTCCAAAGTTAGAAGAAGGATAAGAAATGGGAGAAGTAGGATTGGATGTGATGTGTTGAGGAGGAAAATATGTATAATTAGGAGGTGAGTAGTTTTGAGGAAAATATGAGGTTGACAAGACTGTTTGATAGGTTGGTTGAATTTGAGGTATGGTTGGAGGATTGGGGTTTGGCATTTGAAAGTCCTCAGCCATTTTGTGAAAACAATCCATATTCATGATGGTTGAATGGGGGTTTTAGTTTTGGATTAGAAGATGATATGGATGAAGATTAGGATTGATAATGGATGAGATTGGAAGATAACTGAGGGATGTTTGGAAAGAATTAAGTGATTCATTGGTGATCTTGGACTAGGAGCATTAGTTTTGGAGTTTTTATATTAGGGCAGGGCCTCAAAATTTGTTTAGATTTTATGTTTGATTTTGAGGGCAGAGTCTCAATATTTGATTAATTTGATTTGGATGATTGCCAGGGTAGCACCTCAAATATTTGATATTTGATTTATGATTGCGAGGGTAGGGCCTCAAGATTTGATTAATTTGATTTGGATGATTGTGGGGGAGAACCTCAATGATTTGAGATTTGATATATTGGATTCAATTTGATGATGATCAAGATTTGGATCGATTGTGTTGATTTGATGAATTTTTGATTTGATTAGGTGCTCCTAAATCCAAACATGTGATTTGAAAAGATGATGGTGAAGTATTGATGATAGGGTTTGATGATGAATAAGAACTTGATTGGAATGAGCAATTGATTAGGCTTAGGGTCTTAAATGATGGATTATGAATGAATTAGGTATGATTAAGATTAGATGTTGAATAAATAACAATGATTAGGAAGAATGAAAGATGATTATGATGATTGAGAAGAATGACTTGGATGAAGTGATTAGGATGAAGGAAATGATGAAGAATAGTTAGGAATATTATCGATGATTAAGATATGATGAAGGTGAATTTTGATTAGGATGATTAAGACATGATGAAGGCAAATTTTTATTAGGGTGATTAAGATAAGAGGAATAATTAGGTTGATTAAGATAGAATAAAAGATGATTACGATATGGATTATGATTAAGGATGTAGAGGAATGATTTGGATGAATGGATTGGATTAGGGATAATATGACTAAGGATGTTATTAATGATCAAGAGATTATGACTAGGATGATTAGAGATGATTGAAATTGGAGGAATGATTTGGAAGATTAAGAGGGTGATAAGGATAAGAAGTATGATGAGAATGAAGTTGACAGATGGAAGAGGTGATGTGGAGATGATGTGGAAAGCTTGAATTGTGGGACAAATAGAGTTAAACAAGATGATTTTGGTTTTGTTTTTGCAATGTTTTCATATTTTGAATTTTGATTTTTTTGTTTGTTAAGTTTTATGATGTTTTTGTATTTTCAAATTTTATGTTTTTTTTGGATTTTGAATGTTATGATGTTTTTGGATCTTTTTATTTTAAAATGTAAGCAAAATAAACAATTATCTACAAGACAAAAGTGTTATGCCCTGCATACCCGTCCCTACATTTTGTAGGCAAAATGTTGGGTCCCCATTTTTGGTTTTTCTCTTTCCTTTGGTTTCTTTTGTTTCCTTTGTTTTCCCTACGGGCTTTGCTTTTGTGAGGGTTGTATTTATTTTTATTTTGCCTTCTTTTGTCTCTGGGACCCAGTCCCAGAGTTTGTTTTCTCTTTTGAGTAGGCCAAATTCTGGACTCTGGGATTCTCTTTCATCATGCCTTCTTTCATGGGAAGGTGCAATTGCATGGAATACCCAGGCTTAGAGTCTGGAGGTTTCCTTGTTCCAGAGTTTGTAGAGAGAAAGAAACACATTTTTACCCTAGGGGTATAAATAGAAGTTACCTGTCATTTTCACATTTACCATGATCAAATACTTAGAGCACTCAGAGAAATTTTAGAGGCGATTAAGGTGATTAAACAACAAATTGCTCCCTGTGCTTAGTGGTTAATTAAACGGTGATTTATAGTGCTTGCTCGTGGTTTCTTGAAGGTGAAATTGTTGCAGAGTGCCTCCCGTGATCGACTTTCCTACATTTCCCCACATTTCTAGGTAGGCCTTCAGCTCTCTTTCCTCTCTTCTTTTTGGTTCTCAATTTCTTGTTTTTGTCTGGTTTTGGTTTGTCCATTTTGTTTTCACTTTTGCCACGTCTTTTTGCTGTCTTTCCTGTCACCTCCCGTTGGTGGGTTGGCGCTGCCAGAGGGTTGTCTGCCCTCTGTCCAGTTGTAGTTGATGTGTAAGTGCTTTGTATATTTTTTAAAATAGTGTAAATGCCCCTGTATATAATGTACAATCTATAAATTGTGTAGTTTCCTATACATTCCAGTATATACGTCCATTTTTGCAGTCGGCCTGCAAGTTGTGCTTCGGCCCTTGTTGTGTTTAGAATCCTATATTTGGTGTATATTTTATGTATATCCTTCTATCTATGTCGATCTCTCTGTGCTCCATCATTTTTAAACTAATTGTCAAGCTCGTCAGAGATCCTCACCATGGTCCAAACTCGGCACCTTGCTAGTTCAAGCCATGGTAGCTTTTTCTCTCCTACATCGTGTCATCTTAATGGAGGGATTAATTTACCATGAGTGGGCATTCAAATCCCATCCCATCTGGCATATACTTTCCCCATGTCAGCCCACTTGTTGCCATTAATGCCATTACGTTGACTGCCATGTGACGACCCATGTCAGCCAAGTACGGCTTACTGCCGGTCACATTGACAACGGCTAGTTCTTTCGTACTCTAGGTGCTGAGAAGCCCCTGGGTATTCATTCTATTTTTGTCACTTAATCCAATGCCCTGTAGCCCTGGGTGTTTATCGAAATTTGACCCATGTTAATCTCACTATTTCAGGATTTTGATGCATGCTAACACATTTTTGGGCAGGTGAGAAATGACGGTGAATTCCTCGGAGTCCTTAAATTATTATTCTTATCACATCAGGTATAGACAGTTATCTAGTCTTGCAGGTTGTAGATTGATTGATCAAAATTTCTGAAGTGATCGCTCCTCTTGATAGCCCGGAGCTGCCAACTACTTCCACCCGAGCAACTACAAAAACAAAGGCTAAAAAGATGTTGGCCAAGATGCAGCTAACTTCCAAGTACTTGAAGGAGGGTGCTCTCATAGGGTCCAAGGTGGAATCTAGGTTGTAAGAAATAACAAATACAGGGCTCGGACTATGGGTTGAATTACAGGCCTTGGTCCAAGCTATCTACCAACAAAGAGCCGCCAGAGATGATATGGGAAAATACTTGGCCGCCTCTGGGATCATCAAAGCTACAAGTTTGTCCTACTCAGTGCAAGCACCAGAGCTGATAATCCAAATGGAGATGCTTTACAATGCCCCCACTCAGGTTGTTCTCCTCGCCAATCCCTAGCCACTACATTATCCAATGACTATCATTAATCTGGACGCAGCAAATTTTACTTCAGGGCTTGGGATCCCGCAATTCAAGGTATCCACTATTCTCCCCCGATCCACATCATTAAAATATTTTGAGGAGGCTTCTCTCCTCTCTTAGCAGCATCTCAAAACCCATTGGATGAAGTCCCCTAGAAGGGATTACAAAAAGATGAAGCTGGAAATTCCCCACGGGGATTTCAAGGAACCTATCTAGGCCAGGATCATATTCCTATGCAGGCTCTTCAGAGAGCCCCATGCCCAGGATTTCTTGGCATGGATGTATTACTTTCTATACTACATCACCACTCACAACCAGACATTCAATTAGGGGGCTATCATCGCCAACCACGTGCACACAAAGATGAAGAGTGTCCTCTAGACTTCAAAGTTTTATATGACATCATACGTGTTATTGGCACTGGCCCTACAGAGACCTTCCTTCCAGGGTTTATAGACAATGGGAATTCTTGGGAATGGGCTGGGCTAGCTGATGCCATGGGATCATTATCCCCAGGTCTAGTGGGAACTTAGTTTCCCAAATTTTTGTAGGGTAAATGATGCCTTCATTTACCAAAATATTTTGACACTTACTCGAGATTCCGAATACCGATTATCTCAAGAGGAGATGAACCTAGTGAGCACCTATGGGAATTATTTCATTCAATTCCAGCAACACATATATTTGGGTGACTGGCTTCTCCAGGAAACCCTATCTTCTTCCTTGATATTGTGGGGATAGAATCATTCTTTTAGAATTCTGTAGACAAATTCTAGAGCTGCATGCCCTCTTCACAGTGAAGAAGGTGACAAACATTCTGTTCCTAATCTCTTGTGGGAACTATTCTTTTAGTCTGGCCACAGCAAAGGAGGAAAACATCAAACTGAAGAGTCTGGGACTGGTCAAATTCGACCATCCCCGAAACATTTTTGACCCGTTGGGTAAAATAGCACTAGCACTTCCTCAGGCATCCCCACCATACAAAGAAGATATTGAAGATTTCTGGGCAGACTGACAGGATAGTTTTGACCTCCGGGCCCGCCAACATTCGCGGATGTCTAAAGGCTTGATGAAATTCCTTGACCTTCAGGGTTTCCCAAAGGGTTTTTCAGATGATGGGCCACTGGAGGACCCATTGTATAAACAGATGGGGTTAGACAAATTAGGTCTCCCTCCGGTGGATTGCGCCACCCCAGAATATTTAATAATCTAGGGAGTGTGCCGCCCCATTATAGAAAATAGTCATAAGTATTTTGCACGGGTGTGTCCCAAGAGCACCCAAAAAGGATAAATTGTTCAAATGTCCACCTCGACCTCCACAGCTACAAAACCCAACACAAGGAAGGGTAAGGAGATAGAGGGTACCCCAGCCAAGGTACCTCCCTAGGGTCTGATCCCCATGATGGCACAGTTACAAGAAAAAATTGAGGTGTCAAGGTTGGCAAGCTAGAAGATAAGCACACAACTTTCCCAGGGCCTCCTCGAAGCTCCAGTAGCATCTGCTCGCTTGAGGGATCCCCATCATTGGCCGTAATGATGAGCAGGTAGACTTTCGTTGAGGTGGAGTCTACAAGTATTTTGGATGCCAGGGTCCCACTATAAAGGAAGAAGAAACAGAAGGTGAACCCCACCCCAAGCATAGACAAAGGCCCTGGTATGCCTAAAATGCCCCCAGTAGATGTCAGTTCAGATTATCCTGAACTTGAGAATATTTTGGATACCTCTCCCCCGCATGATGATTTTGACGATGTCTTCAGGACAGATGAGCTCATGAACCTACATAAGGATATAGATCACATGGTAGAAGAGATCACCACTCAGGAAAAAGAGGAAATACCTGCTGAGAAGGAGGTCCCAGAGCAAGAAGCTTTCGTAGAGAAGGAAGTTCAGGAAGAAAAGTGAAAGGAGAAATATGAGCGAGAGAAAACACAAGTCAAAGAGACCAAGGATGGACTAAGGAAAAAAATGAATGAGAAACTGATGACTGGGGAAACCAGACCCACAAGATCAACCGTACCCCCATTCATCACGCTCCAAATGCCTTTTGTTACTTTGGGTGACCAAATGCCCTGAAGTACATTTGGTGAGGTAATCATAGTGGACCAAACATTGAATCTTGGCCCGATACCTTAGCCACCTCCAGAAATTGTTCCAATGCAGGAAAATGTCTTGGCGAATGATGCCGAGGAGGAACAACAACAACAGGACGAGGGTAAAACCCCCGAAGATATAAAGGTTAATTCGCTTGATGCTGAGAAAGAAGGGGAAATCCCCAAGAATATTGGTGATCTTGACACCAACACGGAAAAAACCCCAAACATCACAAAAGAGGATGCCAACATCGCAGAGAATACTGAGGCCTCCGGAGAATAGGAGAGGGAACAAGAATAGGAAAAAGACAAGCCCAATGACATTGCAAATTCTAGAAATTTGCTACCAGATTTTGAAGGGAATCTCAATGCCCAAGTCTTAACAGCAAAGCTACCCCAGCCACCCCAATGGCTGGTGGAATCAAGAAAGAGAAAGGCCCCTGCGGTAGCAACAAGTGTTTCACTCTCCTATAGATGGATGGGTAGTTGAGAAGATAGAATCCATAAGGAAATTCTTACAGGTGTCCCTCCCATATCTTTACTCAGTCCACCATATTTTGAGCCAGGCACTCACTCTCGTCCACCTATGGGACCAAAGCATAGAAAAATATGAAGGGTGGAGAATAGGATTAGCAGAGATAATGAACTCTGGAGAAGAGGCCGTCACTGAGGTGGGAATTTTGGGAGAAGAATCATTTGATTTCCTCCGGGTCCATTACTCCAGACTTGACCTCAAGATTGAGGTAAGAAAGCAACTGGTCACAACCCTTAAGGAGAAAGTCATTGCGATTAAGTATTCGCTGAATTTATAAAAGGGATTCGTTACAAGGGTTTCAGAACTTGATCCCTTTCAAACTAGAACATGCACCCCGGAGGACTATGTCCTTAGCAAGTATGATGAGCTAATGGAGTCCCGGTATCAGTTTGCTGGAGACTTCAATGGAGGGAAGCTATCAGGCTCATGACTCCATGAAGTTAGTTGATGAATTCAGAGAAGGAGGCGGGGACATTGAGGAGAAGGTTAGAATCATCCGCTACTGGTGGGATGGCATTAAGGACATTGATGGAGAGGGCATCAGTCAAATTTTGGAGGCTTTTAAAAATAGAAAAGGGCAATAAGGTTCTCCAGATCCTGGGGATCTTCACCAACAAAGCACATTTTGTATTCTTTATTCTTTGAGCTCAAGCTCCCAGATCCTAGAGTTCCAGATTCATAGTTTTGTATTCTTTTGGTGACCCGCGTCCAAGTTCTCCAGAGCTGACCGGTCATTATCAGGTAGTTAATAAGCATGTCAGAAAGCTGGTGACCCCAGCAAGGCACGTCAGCTTGAGGCATGGTTCTGGCAAGTGGTCTTCCCAAGGTGCCGCTCCAACATTGAACACCTGGTGCGTCGAAGGTAGTGAGCCACTTTTTCATTGATGAGGCATGTAGCCTCGATCCCCGGGGGATCGGATTTCTTCTTTTCTCCTTGTGACTCTCTTCTCAAGGTCGATTATTCCATACCTCTTTTCTTGTCTCATTCTTCTGAGATGTCATACCTCTTCTCTCTTTGAGGATATTGTAGCATGGTGCAGGTAGTACCAGCCACAGGAAATTGTATTTTATTGATTGAGTGTAAAGTTAAGTTAGGTTAGTTTTAGGGCAAATCTGTGTATAAATAATAAGTCTAACCTCATTCCAAGGGTCAAAGAAATTGATGATTTTGTAGTCCATAGCTATATCACTTTAAGTATTTTATTTCTTGTAGTTGCAGAGCTCAATGATCCTTAGTTCTTAGAAGTTCTCAGTAGATAGATGCTCCCTTAGAGCCATTATTGTACACACCAGTACTCGCTGGAAACCTGTTAATGAAGAAAGAGGAGTTCTTGCAATGATGTTGTTAGCATTTTGTCCTCTTGATTAATGTTGTTTTGTTTTATATGTTTCTAATGTCCCTTGCTCTAATGTCTTAAGTAGATTAACAACCTTCTTTTCCCCTCGCTATTGGATATGTATGAACTGGTGGTTTTGTGTGTATTCAGTATTTTAGTGTAGCATGTTAGAGCATGGTTGATATTTTAAATGTATTTGCATGACTATAGGTAGATGGAATAATTCTAACCCTGGCCTATCTTTTGAAGTTTATTTGGTTAACTAATGCATGCTTGAAGGAAACCCCAACCTAACTAAATCCCTAGAGAAGATGAGCCAAGAAAACCAGCTATCCCCTCAAACACAACAGTCACACTCCCAACTTAGCTCGCTCACCATCGAGACCCGACTCTCACATGCTTGAAGGCCTAGAGAATTTATTCCCCTGACAACCTTTACAGGTGAAGTTGGCCGGTACCCCGGTACCCGATGACAACTTACATCTGTTGGCGGACCCGATCACAAAGTCCCGTCAACAGAAACTGGCGCTAGAAGGAGGGGATGAGCTCGTCCCCTTCTAAGGATTTAGATTTTACACCACTTGAGGGTTCCCCAAGCCATAGTTTTAGGAAGAAAGCCTTTAGTGGGATTGGATCATTTTCACCTGCCCAATTTGAAAGAGTCCTTAGATCAGCCCCCAATCCCAGAAGGTTTGATGAACTCGAGCCTCCTGCTTGAAAGAAATAGACCTTGCAAGCCAAGCCAACCAAAATTGTCTAGGGATCTATTCCATCTTAGAAGACCCAAGTCTAGCCAAAATCCAACACCCCTCATGGCTGCATACTTTGGTAACAGCGGGTCCCCAATAGGATAGTTTTCGGGTGCAACCAATGATCTTCCTTCGCACCTAGAGAAGATCTATCCCTGATATGAGAACTTAGGCTCACAAACCATCAAAGAGAATCTGCAGGCATATAAAGATGCCATGAACCGACACTGGATCCAACATCAAGACATTGTGACCCAGATGTTCCCTCTATCCTTGGGACAGAACGAGCTAAACTAGTACCTTAACCTGCCCGCCAACTCTATTAAAAGTTGGCAGGATATGGAGGATGCCTTGTTGGCTACCTTCCACATACACGTGGACCCAGCGTGGTCCCACAGCCAGTTCATCTCCATTAAGAAGGAACCAAATGAACCCTTTGCAACATTCAAGCATCGGTTCCAACGTGCCTTGAAGTGGTGCATGGGTCCTTTCATCCCATCCGTAGAGGTAACCATCTAGACATACATTAACGTGATGGACCCTTTTTTTGCCACTCTTCTATGGAGAACTACCACCCCCACTGACCGGGATACTCTAGCGAAGGTTTACAACCTAGGCTTGGAGTTATCTTGCAGTTTGAACAAAGCCCTAGGCGGGATTAGGCAGAGAATGCCTTTCAATATGATACGCGTTGGAACTTCTTACATCGGGAGATACAACCCTAATCAGGAAATGGGTACCCCTGCGATGGCCATGAATCCCCTACCACCACCGATAGACCAGCAGGCCCAGTATGTATATCCATCGCAAGCTCAGACAATATTGGGTCTAGAATTTGTTCCCTGGAACCAGTCGCAGCAAACATAATAACCTTCAACAAAACCTTTCAGAGTGCCTTTCTTCCAGTCGCCCACAGCTAGAGGACTATCGCAATTGACTCTAGTAGCTACTGTCACCTTCCCCAGGAACCAATCACAACAACTGTCACATTGTGACGCAAACACCTAGCTATCTGCTGAGGTTGAATCCCTCTGACGATTGTTGTCCTCACTGACCATGGACATGAGACAGCTGAAGGAGGGGTCTTTTGCACCCGACAACTCTAATTCCCAGAGAGGGAATATCTTCTCTGGCCAATGAAATACCATTTTTGGAGGAAGGAATTACAAAAATGGGCCTCAGCCCAACCAACAACAATGGAATAACAACACAAACATTGGAGGTCCTCCTCTGAACTAAAAAACCACTCAGGGTAGTTCTGGACCCAGCCACTCTGCACAACTTGCAGAATTCTACCCCATGAATAACTGGTGTAGATTGCATGACATTGACTCCCATTTTGAGGTGAACTATGCCACCCTAGAGAAGGTTATCATGATCTCACAGTCAAATAGGCAACAACCTATTGATCCTACTGCCCCATAAATGCCTATAAAAGATCCTACTCATGATGCCTTCACCTGTGAGACCGTCTTCTTTGGAATAGACAAAGAAGATTAAGAAGAACCCAAATTGTAGGGGTTCTTTGATGAATCTATTCCGCCCTTTGAGGCCAATTCCTTCACCAACCCGTAGACTCCTTACAATACTTAGAGTCAAGCTAGTAAAGGACCAGTTTACACGCCTACACCTCCCAAAGATACCCCTCCCTGGGACAATACCACTGGTCGCTCCTTCCCTCTGAAGGGATCTAGCTCTAACCAAGCTAAAGATCCAGCCAAGGGAAGCCAACAATTCCAAAGGAGAAGTTTCAACATTACAAAGGCGTTAGAATGAACTACCACCTCCATGACTATGATGGAGGTTTTACTGAACTGTCCCGAGCAGAGGAAGTCTCTTCTAAACCTCTTGGGAAACCCAACAGCTATTAGTTTCCCACACAAGACTCTCACTTTTGATGATGCCAATGCGGCTGTCTTCTGGGGAAACATTGAGGATCCTCCCTTCTTACTAGGTTTGAACATACAAGGGAAGAACCTACACAACTTCTTGGTAGATTTTGATGCTTCGGGCAACGTCATGCCCTTATCAATATGCCAGAATCTCAGACTACATCCCACTCCATCCAAAGGCATAGTAGTCCAGCTGGACAAAACTACTGTAAAAATGGTAGGTGAGCTGAAGAACATTCAGATTCAGCTCATCCAAGACCACTGAATAGCAAGCATAATTGACATCCAAGTGGTGGACATCCTAGAGACTTATAGGATGTTATTGAGTCATAATTGGTCTAATTCCCTTAACGGATATTTCACCACTGACTTTTCCCACTTGTGGCTACCCTGGGAGGGAGAACCTAAGCCCTCACTGAAGTTGGGAGGGTGAATGAAGTCCTCTTCTCTAAGACTTCCCCCGGGGTGTACCGACCCCTAGAAATCTTGACATTTGATTTCACCCCTGGGGAAGATCCCATAGTTTCTCAGAGCATCCAAGACTTAGACAAAAAGTTAAGGGGCGAGGTCAACTCATAGGGTACCGCAGTGACCCCTGCTACACTCTTGTTCGACACCTAGTGCTGGGTGCATTATCAGAAACATTCAAAACTAGAGTGTGAGCCCTATGTTTCTGCTACTACCTGTCACATCAACGCCTCCTGGGTGAAAGAACACAAAGAATATATGACTAGACCTAGTACCTATCCAGCAACATCCCCGCGGTGCCACTTGCCTAGGCATCCCAACCACAGACTTCTCCGGAAGAAAACCTCACCCACATACCATCAGAGCTGGAGGAAACTCCTCCCAACCTCCCTAGAAATAATCCAAATGCCACTTCACCTTCCCAGCCTCAGACAATGAAAAATGACTTATGCACCTTGAAGTTTGACAGGTCCCGATCTAAACAAGGCTGTGAGGCTGAAGTGGAATTGATCAACCTGTGGGAGAAATCCTTCCTCACATCTTATAGGCTGCAGTTCACCTGCATAAACAATATCACGGAGTATGAGGCCTTAGTCTTTGGACTCCTATTTGCACTAAGGAAAGGAATCACTCACCTCTGAGAATTGGGTGAGTCAGACTTGATCATCAAGATGGTCCGGAGCCAATACACTTGTTATGATAAAAGGCTAGCCGCATACCGCAACTAGGCATGGAGCCTCATCAAAGATTTTGATGCCTTTGGCATTGAACTCATTCCCTGGAAAATAAACTACTTTTCAGATGCCCTTGCTGTGTCTGCCAGCACTCTCGAGCCAATGGCTACCTCCCAGCTTTGGAAGTTTTCCATTGAGATGGTCCCCACCCCATCCATTCTAGACAATGTCACCCACTTTTAGGTCTTTGAGGATGATCAACATATTCTGGCCTTCATGGCCAATATTGGTGTTTTCAAAGACCAGATAGTGGAAGAAAGAGATCACGAAGATATTGGGCGGGGTGAAGAAGATGATGGTATCATGGACTTGCCAACCAACACCATCCCTAAAGGGATGGTAGCACTAGAATGAATCTTTGAATCAAACCCTAGGGGTCCGGGAAAATATATCATCCTCCCTAGAGGGTGAAAAATTTAAGAAAGTCAACATCGGCCAGGCCAGTGAAGACAAATTGGTACACATTGGCACCTCCTGCTCCCTTGAGGAGAAGAAGAAGATTCTCGCGGTTCACTGAGAATACATTGATGTAATTGTGTGGGGGTATGAGGTTTTGAAAACCTATGATACATCTATCATGACCCATACCATCCCACTAAAACTTGATGCTAAGCCCTTCCAGCAAAAGCAAAGACTAGTAAACCCACTGATAGAGCCTCTAATCCATCAAGAGGTCCATAAAATGCTGTCAGCCCAGATCATCTTCCCAATCTGGCACACTACTTGGGTTTCCAACCTCGTCCTTATGAGGAAGAAAAGCAGTGAGATCCTCCTCTGTGTGGATTTTTGTAATTTGAATAAGGTATCTAAGAAGGATAATCACCCTCTCCCCTCATTGGATGAGGTATTACAAATTGTGCATGGATCACAAATGATGTCCTTCCTGGATGGGTATTCCAGATATAACTAGGTCATGGTTAAGTATGAAGATAGAGACAAAATAACAGTCACCACCAAGTGGGGAACGTTTGCATACTGGAGGATACCCTTTGGCCTAATCAATACAGGGGCCACATTTCAAAAGGTTATGGACATTGGGTTTGAAGGCCTAATAAACTGGTACATAATCATCTACATAGATGGTTTGACCATCTTTTCTTGGGATAGGCATGATCATTCCGCCCACCTCGCCCAAATTTGTGAGAGATGTCACTGGTATGGAATATCCCTCAACCCTAAGAAATGTATATTCAGGGTCACTAAAGAGAAGATTCTTAGGCATATCATCTCCGAGAAGGGTATATCTATTGACCCTGAGAGAGTCGAAGCACTGCTAAATCTATAGATGTCCAACATCAAGAAGGAAATGAGATATTTCTTCGGAAAGATAAATTTTGTCTGGCGGTTCATCACTGGATTCGCCAAGATTGTGAAACCACTTAATGAGATGATGAAGAAAGATACAAAGATCGAGTGGAGTATTGAAGCAAAGTAGGCATTCACCCAGATTAAACAAAAAATTATGGAGGCACCAGTCTTGTCTAGTCTGGACTCTTCCCTCCCCTTTCATAAATACTCCTTTACTTCGTCGCATTCTGCTGCGGCAGTTTTGACCCAAAAGGTTGAAGGGGAAGAATGACCAATAGCTTTCATGAGCTCCCCCTTTAAGAACACTTAATTCTGATATTCACCTTTGGAAAAGCTGGCCTTTACTCTCATCTGCGGTGTGAAGAAATTCCCGCATTACATTCTCTAGAGCAAAGTGCGTGCTATCATCCTGGACCAAGCTATCAAGTCTCTGCTCCTGCAGAGTGAATTGGGTGAATGACGGGGGAAATTGATGGCCATCCTCCAAGAGTATGATTTTGAAATGCAGCCCATGAAGATAGTCTAAGGCCAGGGATTATGTAGAGTGATGGCAGAAGGAACTCCCGACATCGAATGCCAGACTTACATGGTGGAGTCCATCACTCAAGATCTATGGTATACTGACTTGGTATACTTATTGTTGAACAATAGATGCTTGGAGGGGTTACCCCCAAAAAAATGTTGCACCCTACAACTGAAGAGCATGCACTTAATGATAAAAATTGGAACGCTCTTTCACAAGAACTATAAAGGGGTATACCTCCGGTGCATAGATAGGGACCAAGCTGCGAAAATGATCAAAGAATTCCACGGGCAATTTGGAACCAGGCATGGCTCAGCAGATGCCACTGCCCATCAGATCCTCTGGGCCAAATACTATTGGCCCTATATCTTCAAGGATGTCTACACTCAGGTATTTGACTTTATCGCCCAATGGGTATTTGACTTTATCGGGGAAATCAAACCCAACTCATCTGCCAACCACCGGTACATCCTAACTACTACCGATTACTGCACCTGGTGGTATGAAGTAATTCCTTTTAAAAACAACACGACAGACATAGTTATAAAATTTCTGGAAGAAAACATAGTCACAAGATTTTGAATACCTTTTTCTATAGTGTGTGACAATGGTCTGACATTTTCTTTGGTGTAATTACTCGAATGGACCTATGAAAGAAAGATCACTCTAAATTTCTCCAACAACTACTACTACCCCCAAGGTAATGGTGTTGCTGAATCTACCAACAAAAATCTACTTGAGGTGATCAAACATCTGTTAGAATAGAATCCCCGGGACTAGAACCAAAAGCTTAGGTTCTCCCTCTAGGTGGATCGCATCTAAATAAAGGTAGCCCTGGGGACATCCCTATTCCATTTGGTTTATGGCTAGAATCCAGTATTCCCCATCAACTTACAGATCCTAGTTTTATAGTTTATGTAAGAATTCAAAAACTGGGACAACATTATGGAAGTTCGGCTCCTGAACTTGGTGCGAATGGAGGAAAAAAGAGACACAGCCCTTGAAAATTTCACACATCATCAAGCAGTAGTGAAAAGATGGTTTCACCAAAGAGTCTAGTATAAGGCCTTTCATATTTTGGACTTGGTTCTCTTGTGGGACAAGGCCCAGGAAAAGAAGGGAACGCACACTAAGTTCCAACGGCTCTGGCTTGGACCATACCTGATATATGAGATCT
The DNA here is from genome assembly GCA_018584345.1 of Thuja plicata. Lineage (NCBI taxonomy): Eukaryota > Viridiplantae > Streptophyta > Pinopsida > Cupressales > Cupressaceae > Thuja > Thuja plicata. The sequence continues at coordinate 1,481,019 of MU224381.1, forward strand.
GTGGAGCAAATACTTATCACCTCAACACTATGACCAGAGAAGCCATCCCATGGCCTGTCAATGGGTAGTTTCTCAAGCACCACTTTAAATGAGGTAGGTGGTGAATTTGTCTGAGTTGTACTATAAGTATATTTATTGCTTGTAAATATCTTTCCTGGTGCTCCATTTGGAGTACCTTGTAAACAGTTCATCGGCCGTCCTCCAGGACCACCTTTCCTTTTGTTTTTGGATTTTTCACTTTTTTTTATTTTTTCTGGGTTCCCAACGTGTTGCCTTCATTTTGTAGACCGGTATGCTTTGCATAACATCTAGTCTTTGAATGGTACCTTGTGCATTCTGGTGAATTTAGAATGTATTGTTAGCATGGTGGAATTTGTCCACACTCTGAAGTTATTTTGTAAGTATGGTAAAGGTTATGGGTAATCTTCATCAAATTCACATCTCAATAGTCTCGACATCGATTAACAAAAAATTCAATAAGCAAGTAATCAGACACCTTGAGGGCAGATCATTTGCACTGTTTGATTGGCCAAGTCTAAAAAATCATCAAAATATCCTGGGACCGGAACATTCTCTCCTATTTGAAAATTTAAAGTGGGTGGCAAGGTGAAAGAAGTACCACCATCAAAATTAGCTAAGCTTAGGTTTCACAGTAAAAGAAGTATCGCCTTTCCATCAAGAAAAGAAAAAGACAAGAACTGAAGAATAGAGAATTCTAGTATCCGGGGGAAACGTACGAGATATGGCGACTTTGGTTTGATTTTCTTAGTGCCTCCTCTCTGCTCCTCCCAGAGGTCATCGGCTTGGTTTTCTTTCAAAGCACACACTTCACAACTGACGAAAGACCGAAAGATTGAATCAGTGATGAGTTTAATTTTCTCAGACGCCTCACACTGGGCAAGCAAAATGCTCCAGATAAAGATTTGTTATGCCCTGCATACCCATCCCTACATTTTGTAGGCAAAATATTGGGTCCCCTTTTCACTTTTTCTGTTTCCTTTTGTTTGTTTTGTTTCCTTTGTTTGCCCTCCAGGATTTGCATATGTGAGGGTTGTCTTTCTTTTGCTTTTGTCCTCTTTTGTCTCCAGGACCCGGTCCTAGAGTTTGTTTTCTCTTTTGAGTTGGCTGGATTCTGGACTTCGGGATTCTCTGTCATCATGCCTTCTTTCACAGGAAGGTGTGGTTGCATGGAATCCCTGGGTTCAGAGTCCAGAGGTTTCCTTGTTCTAGATTTTGCAGAGAGAAAGAAACACATTTTTACCCTAGGGGTATAAATAGAAGTTACCTATCATTTTCACATTTATCACAATCAAATACTTAGAGCACTTAGAGCGATTTTAGAGGCGATTAAGGCATTTAAACAATAAATTGCTCCCTGTTCTTAGTGGTTAATTAAACGTTGATTTGCAGTGCTTGCTCATGGTTTCTTGAAGGTGAACCTATTTTAGAGCACCTCCCATGCTTGGCTTTCCTGCATTTCCCCACGTTTCTAGGTAGGCCTTCAACTCTCTTTGCTCTCTGCTTTTTCGTTCTTAGTTTCTTGTTTTTGTTTGGTACAAAAACAAAGGTCGAAAAGATGCTAGCCAAGATGTCGCTAACTTCCATGTACCTGAAGGAGGGTGCCCTCGTAGGTTCCAAGGTGGACTCTAGGTTTCAAGAAATAACAGATACAGAGCCCAGACTATGGGCTGAAATGTAGGCCTTGGTCCAAGCTATCTACCAACAAAGGGCCACCAGAGCTGATATGGAAAAATACTTGGCCACCTCCGAGATCATCAAAGTTGCAATTTTTCCCTTCTCAGTGCAAGCACTAGAGATGATACTCCAACTGGCAATGCTTTACAATGCTCCCACTCAGGTTGTTCTCCTCGTCGATCCCTGACCGCTACATTATCCAACGACTATCCTTAATCTGGACACATCAACTTTTGCTTTAGGGCTGGGGAACCTGCAATTCAAGGGAGCCACTATACTCCCCCGGTCCACATCATTAAAAGAGTTTGAGGAGGCTTCTTTCCTCTCCCCGCAGCATCTCAACATCCATTGGCTGAAGTCCCCGAGAAGGGATTACAAAAAGATGAAGCTATAAATTCCCCGTGGGGATTTCAAGGAACCTATCCAGGTCGAGATCATATTCCTATGCAGGCTCTTCGGAGAGCCCCATGCCTAAGATTTATTAGTATGGATGTATTACTTTCTATACTACATCACTACTCACAACTAAACATTTAATTGGGCGGCTATCATCGCCAACCATGTGGACACATAGAGTAAGAGCGTCCTCCGGACTTCAAGGTTCTATATGACATCATATGTTTATGTGCATTGGCCCAATAGAGATTTTCCTTCTAGGGTTTGTAGATAATAGGCGTTCATGGGAACGGGCTGGGCCAGCTGACGCTATGGGATCATCATCCCTAGGTCCAGTGGGAAGTTAGTTTCCCAAATTTTTGCAGGGTAAATGATGCCTTCATTTACCAAAATATTTTGACACTTACTCAGGATTCTAGATACCGGTTATCCCAAGAGGTGATGAACCTAGTGAGCACCTACGGGAATTATTTCATTCAATTCCAGCAACACACATATATTTGAGTGATCGGCTTCTCTGAGAAACCCTATCTTCTTCCTTGGTATTATGGGGATAGAATCATTTTTTAGAAGTTTGCAAAAAAAATTTGGAGCTGCACGCCCTCTTCACAGTGAAGAAGGTGACAAATGTTCCATTCCCAATCTCTTGAAGGAACTATTATTCTAGTCTGGCCGCAACAAAGGAGGCAGATAGCGAGCTAAAGAGTCTGGGACTAGTCGAATTTGACCATCCTTGAAATAATTTTGACCCATTAGGTAAAATAGCACTAGCGCTTCCCCGGGCATCCCCACCACACTAAGAAGTTATTGAAGATTTATGGGCAGACTGCCAAGATAGTTTTGACCTCTGGGCCTGCCAACATTTGCGGATGTCTAAAGGCTTGATGAAAGCCCATGACATTCGAGGCTTCCTGAAGGGTTTTTCAGATGACGGGCAACTGGAGGACCCATTGTTTAAAGAGTAGGGGTTAGACAAATTGGATTTCCCTTCGGTTGATTGGGCCACCCAAGAATATTTAACAATCGAGGGAGTGTTCCGCCCCATTATATAAAATAGTCATAGGTATTTTGCAGAGGTGTGTCCCAAGAGCACCCAAAAAGGACAAATTGTTCAGAGGTTCGCCTCGACCTGCAGAGCTGTAGGACCGAGCACAAGGAAGGGGAAGGAGATAGAGGGTTCCCCAGCCAAGGTACCTCCCTAGGGTCCAATCCCAATAATGGAATAGTTACAAGCAAAAATGGAGGCATTGAGGCTGGCAAGCCAGAAGATAAGCTCACAACTTTCCCAAGGCCTCCTCGCAACTCCAGTAGCATCTACTCACCCGGTGGGATCCCTGTCATTGGTCGCAATGATGAGCAGGTAGAATTTCATTGAGGTAGAGTCTACAAGTATTTTGGATGCCGGGGTCCCACTACAAAGGAAGAAGAAATAGAAGGTGAACCCCACCCTAAGAACAAATGAAGGCCTTGCATGCCTAACATGCCCCCAGTAGATGTTACTTTAGATTCTCCTGAACTTGAGAATATTTCAGATACCTCTCCCCCACATGATGATTTTGACAATGTCTTAAGGACAGATGAGCTCATGAACCTACATGAGGATATAGATCAAGTGGTAAAAGAGATCGCCACTCAGGAAAAAGAGGAAATCCCCGCTGAGAAGGAGGTCCTGGAGCAAGAAGCTGCCGCAGAGCAGGAAGTCTAGGAAGAAACATGAAAGGAGCAAGATGAGTGAGAGAAGACACTAGTCCAAGAGACCAATGATGAACCAAGGAAAACAACAAATGAGAAACCAATGACTAGGGAAACTTAACCCACGGGATCAACCGTACCCCCATTCATCATGCTCAAAATGCCTTTTGTTAATCTGGGTGACCAAATGCCCCATAGTACATTCGGTGAGGTACTCACAGTGGACCAAAAATTGAATCTTGGCCTGATACCTCAGCCACCTCCATAAAATGTTCCAATGGAGGAAGATGTCCTGGCGAATGATGCAAAGGAGGAACAACAACAGGACAAGGGAAGAACCCTCAAAGATATAAATGTTAATTCGTTCGATGCTGAGAAAGATAGGGAAATCCCTGAGAATACAGGTGATGTTGACACTGACAATGAAAAAACCCCAGACATCACAAAAGAGGACGCCAACATGGCAGAGAACACTGAGGCCTCCGGATAATAGGAGAGGGAACAGGAACAGGAAAAAGAGGAGCCCAGTGACACTGCGAATTCTAGGAATGCACCACCGGATTTTGAAAGGAATCCCGATGCCCAGGTCTTAACAATAAAGCCACCCCAGCCACCCCAATGGATGGTGGAATCAAGAAAGAGAAAGGCCCCGGTGGTAGCAACAGGTGTTCCACTCTCCTTGGCAAAAATGATGGCCTAGAATGTAGAGGACAAGAAGCCTAAGAAAGCCCAGACAGTCCATACCCTCCGGACTGGTACTCCAGTAGGAAGTATAGTTGCGATGATTGCTACACCTCCCCCAGATGTGGATGCAGCAGCAGTAATGCCAGAAGATTATACAATTACATAAGTAACATTGGGGAGGAGAGATAAGAAGGGTGAGACATTGGACCCACTGAAGGAGGCCACCAAAGTAGTGGAGGTTTGGTACAAGAAACAAACCCAGAAGTTGAAGGAGGAAAGAGAAACCAATGCAAATGTCCTCACGCTTTTGGCGGAACTCACACAGCCCCTGGACGAGATCCACCTGGAAGATTCTACCTCCAGATTACTACTTGCGTAGGGTGATGTGGATGCTCTAAGGGCCGTGAAAAGGAAGGCCCAGGCTATAGAAGGATGGCTAGATAAGAAGATAGTGGCCATAAGGAAATTTTTACAGGTGTCCCTCCTGGATCTTTACTTAGTCCACCATATTTTGAGCTAGGCACACACTGTCGTGCACCTTTGGGAGAAAAGCATAGAAAAATATGAAGGGTGGAGAACATGATTAGGGGAGGTAATAAACTCCAGAGAAGAGGCTGTCACTGAGGCAGGAATTTTGGGAGAAGAATCATTCGATTCTCTCCGGGTCCAGTACTCCAGACTTGACCTCAAGATTTAGGTAAGCAAGCAACTGGTCATGACCCTTATGGAGAAAGTCATGGTGATTAAGTATTCACTAAATTTATACAAGGGATTCGTTACAAGGGTTTCAGAAGTTGATCCCTTTACCATCGGAACATGCACCCTAGAGGACTATGTCTTCAGCAAGTATAATGAGCTAATGGAGTCCTTGTATTAGTCTGCCAGAGACTTCGATAGAGGGAAGCTATCAAGAATATCCAAAATGATGCTCTGGACTCGTGACTCTATGAAGTTAGTTGATGAATTCAGAGAAGGATCTGGGGACATTGAGGAGAAGGTTGGAATCATCTACAACCGGTGGGATGACATTAAGGACATTGATGGAGAGGGCATCAATCAAATTTTGGAGGCTTTTAAAAATAGAAAAGGGAAATAAGGTTCTCTGGATCCCAGGGCTCTTCACCAATAGAGCACATTTTGTATTCTTTATTCTTTGATTACAAGCTCCTGGATCTCGGAGTTACAGATTCACAGTTTTGTATTCTTTTGGTGACTCGCGTCTAGGTTCCCTAGAGCCAACCGGTCATTATCAGGTAGTTAATAAGGGTGTCATAAAGAAGGTGACCCTAGCAAGGCACGTTAGCTTGAGGCATGGTTCTGGCAGGTGGTCTTCCCAAGGCACCGCTCCAGCATTGAACACCTAGTGCATCAGAGATAGTGAGCCACTTTTTCATTGATGAGGCATGTAGCCTCGATCCCCGGGGGATCAAATTTATTCTTTTCTCCTTCTAGCTCTCTTCTCGAGGCCGATTCTTCCATACCTCTTTTCTTGTCTCATTCTTCTGACATGTGAGACCTCTTCTCTCTTCGAGGTTATTACAACGTGGTGCCGGTAGTACTGGCCACTAGAATTTTTATTTCATTAATTGAGTGTAAAGTTAAGGTAGGTTAGTTTTAGGGAAAATCTGTGTATAAATAATAAGTATGACCTCATTCCAAGGGTCAGAGAAATTGATGATTTTGCAGTCCATAGCTATAACACTTTCATTATTTCATTTCTTGTAGTTGTAGAGCTCAATGCTCCTTATTTCTTAGAAGTTCTCAGTAGATAGATGCTCCCTTGGAGCCATTATTGTATTCACCAATGCTCGCTGGAAACCTTTTAATGAAGAAAGAGAAGTTCTGGCAATGATGTTGTTAGCATTCTGACCTCTGGATTAATGTTCTTTTGTATTGTATGTTTATAATGTCCCTTTCTCTAATTTTTAAAGTAGATTAACGACCTTCTTTTCCCCTTGCTATTGGATATGTATGAACTGATGGTTCTGTGTGTATTCAGTATTTTAGTGTAGCATGTTAGAGCATGGTTGATGTTTTAAATGTATTTGCATGACTATAGGTAGATGGAATACTTCTAACCCTGGTCTATCTTTTGAAGTTTATTTGGTTAACTAATGCATGCTTGCAGGAAACCCCAACCTAGCTAAATCCCTGGAGAAGACGAGCCAAGAAAACCAACTATCCCCCCAAACACAATAGTCACACTCCCAACTTAGCTCCCGCACCGTCGAGACCTGACTCTCACATGCTTGAAGGCCTAGAGAATTTATTCCCTGGACAACCTTTATAGGTGAAGTTGGCCGGTACCCCAGTACCTGGTGACAACTTACATCTGTTGGCGGACCCGGTCACAAAGTCTCGTCAACAAAAAGTCATAAGGCTCAATTTGGATGGTGTGTCCCCTTTTGGTTTTCAAGTGGGGAAGGCAATTTTAAACATTCAAATACATCAAACACACCAAAAATCATATTAAAGCTTCAACTAGGCTTTACAAGATCAAGTAGGGGAATGTCCTTGATATACACAAGGTACATGAGGCCCAAATCTATAGATGAAAGAGAATAATGCCACACAGCTGGGAGGAGATGGTAACCCAAATATCTACCTTCACTCCCCAAAGGTATAAAGTTATTTGGGGCTTAGTCAAGAGTGACAAGATTCCACTTCCAAGAGAGGTATTTTTGGATTCACCTCCTGATATTTATGCTCCGTTGGAATACGGGAGTTGAGGTCGTCCCCTAGAGTGATCACTTCTCTAGGTAGGCCCCCTAAAAAAAAGATCACTTATTTATGTTGCCCTCAAACTCCTTAATAAGGATGCAAGAAGAAAATTGAATAATAAAATATTGAGGATTAAAAGACAAAGGGGTTCATTTTAAGCCCAAATCCAAATGTGAATAATTAATTTTAAGCTCCTTTTTTCAAGGTGAGGAGGACACACCAAGCAAGTTGACCAAAAGAAAGAAATTATTTTATGATAAAAAGAAGACTATGATCACTTTAAATACAATTTAAATAATAAGTTTTGAAACATGTGCACCTTGATTTCATGCTTTCCAATTTTATTTTATTTTATGCTCCTTTGATCTAACTTCACAAACTCAAATCAAGTGTGTGAAATCATGAAAAATATTATAATCTTAACATTAAAAAGTTGATTCCACATGACATTACAACTCATAGTAGACCATTTCCAAATAAATAAAGTGATCTTATGGTACATTGAATTGTGCGCAGACAAAATGCATGCTCATCATAAAAATTAAAAATTTAATTTTGTTTTGTTTTGTTTTTGACCTAGTCAACAAGATCTGATTTGTTTGTGATCATTTCGGCCTCAAAAATAGAAATTAAAATAAGATACGCCTAATAAAAATCAAAGATCTTTCTAGAAATGTAATAATTTTAGAAAAATACCATAATTTGTGCCCTAGGGACCCTATTTACCAAACCATGCCAGTTTTCAAATATTCAATTTTTAAGCCATTATTTGTCATCAAAACCAAAAATACAAAGAACATACCCCCTTTAGAATTTGTAGAGCTTTCCAAAAATTTAAATGTTTCTAAAAAATTTGCTGATTTGCGACTAGAAATTAATTTTCATGAAAAAATCATAAAAATTTATAACTCTAAAAAAAATGATCCAAAAAATCTGATTTTCGTACTGAGATATCTTTGAATCATCCTAAACCTACAATACAAATTTCACAGAAATTCCAAGCTGTTTGTAATATATGATCAAATGTTCTAAAATCCTAGGGTTTTGTCTTCAACTCAACCTGCACAAGGGTTAGTTTTGAAAAACTTGAATAAAACAACAATACAAGGTTATAAAAACCTCTAAAAAATGTATATCTAATATGGAAAAGGGTGTCCCACCAGGCGTGCCAAAATGTAGTATGTAAAAATGCAAATAAAGAACAAGCTTAAGCAACTAAACTCTTTCCTACATTATCACATATACCTCAAATGATATGGAGAAACAAGACTGAAAATATGATGAAATGAAATTAGAGATAACCTTAAACTACTTCAACATAAAACATGCAATGCAACCTCCCAAAATGCTAAATTGTTTGATAATGTTGCTATAGAAGTTATGTGGTTTCTCACATTCCAGCAGCATAACAGTGTGTTGAAAGATCCTCCATATGATAAATGAGGAGAAGGCTCCTATTTTATAGATTTTTCAAAGGGTTAGGTAGGCTTGGATGAAGGAGATTAAGAGGCAAAAAAGATAGATGACTAGGATTACGAAGTGAAAGAAAGTTGAAGGAGATTAGGAGGCAAAATAGATGGATGGTTAGGATTAACAGGCAAAAGATGCAAAATTCAAACTTCGCTTTTAGAGGGAAAGAGAAAATTTGAAATAATTGGAGGAGAAAAGAGATGGAGAGGTGGCTACCTAGGAAAAGGTGATTGTGCACATGATTAGAGATAATCCAACTTTAATCAAGATTAGAGGAATATTAGCAAAAGACAAGATTAGAAATAGGGAAAATAGGACTAATATTAAAATAATTTTAATTTGATCAGGTTTGAAAGAACTTTAGGCTAGTGGAGGAATAAAATAAATAAAAATTATTTTATAATAAGAAATGGATGGCTAATATATTAAATTGAATTTAATATAAATTATAGTATTTAAATAAAATTTAAATACAAAGGGGAAATGAATTTATTTAATTTAATTTAATTTCATTAAATAAATAGAGGAATATAACAATAAAGTTAATTAATTAAAATCAACTATAATGTTAAGGAAAATATTAATAAAAATTAATATTAAAGTGTGAATGGACAATTTTAGGTGTCTACAATGATCAAACATGTCCTTGCAAGAATCTTTTATCAAATTTGCACTTTGTTCATCATGAATGTTAGAGGCTCTATCAATAGTGACTAGAATTGCACTTACTAGAACTCATTCCACAAATTTGAAAAGAGAAGCGTTCTCAGATTCAATTTCATGATTCTCATAATTATTGGAACAACTATGTACAATACTATCCGTCAACATTTTCATAGCTTGCTGCCTATTCAAACTTTGAGCTTCAATATCAAAACAACCCTCTAGGTAATTGAAATAGCTTGTTGAAATATAGATTTCCTCTTGTTCATCTAAGATACTTGAGATAACAGGGGAACAATTTACACCATCCATTTCAGCACTTGGGGTAACCTGCAAGAATTCAAGAGTGTAATACTCCACACCATAAGAATAACCAATATGGACTAGGACACTGCTACATCCATGCATTATACTCTTCGAACTCTGATTCACCAATATTGTCATAATCATCATCATGAAAAACCTAGTCTCTCCCTACATGCAATGGTGTGCTAACCCTTCGTAGCTTAGGAAAGTTAGTATGAATTGGAAATTTCCCTCCTGAATACAAATATTCACTATCTTTGTATGAATAATTACATTTGAAGCTCCACTACATCAGTGGCCATATTTCTTATTATTGCAATGTGGCTATCATATGAAGGTTCAAGGATTGTTAGTGATCGAGCATTTTCAATTTGGGTCAACCTTCCTAGTAGCTCACCCATCATTTCTTGGATATGCATCATAGAATTAAGGCAAGCCTCATATTGTTGGCACAACTGTTGAATTGGAACCAAATTCTCATCAATCCTTCTACTCTTACCTACATCAAAATGTCTTGCTACCAGGGTGATTTCTTAAAATGCACCTTGATTAGGTTGTTGATTTCTTGTATGAACATTATACAGTGCTTGATCAACATAATTGGGAATATCAGATTGACCAATCAGTTGAGAGTCATTTTTAATTTCTAGGGAGCACTCCTTATCCATATGTGATGCCCTATTCTTAGGCCTCAAACTTGTGATCATTCCCTACTTGGATACCATTTCTATGTTATTAGAAATTTGGAAATACTCATGTAGACATGTTGGATCTTCATTTCTTATCTTATAACTCTTTTTTTTTTCTAAAGGCTCCTAAATAAAAAATCAAGGACATTGCATCATGGGGTTTACAAGTTTTAGGAACCTCCTTAGTTCCTTGGTGAATCTTACAGTGAACTCCAATAAAAACTCATCTTTTTTGACATGGATATCCATAAATTCACTAATAACAAAAGACTTACTAAAACTTTCACTAAACTGCTCATTGAACACTATCATAAGCTCTACCCACAAACTGATAGAATACATCACAGGTGATGAACTATAACTGATTGAATGTTTGAATATGTTAAGTTGATGATCACCAAGACACAGAAATTTAATGCAAGATATTAAATCAGTTAATGTATTGTATTTTCATTGATGTCAACTTTATATAATCTGTATTGTCATGTACATACTGTTAAAAGAATTGAAAGAACCAATGAATCAAAGGCTATGCTATTAGTAATGCATAAAAGTTAAGTATTCACAAAGTGACTGTATACACCGACGAATAGAGTAAACCAACGAGAAAAAATTCATTGTGTTACCCGACAAGCAAATGCACAAAATTACCGATGAGCAAAGTGACTGTGTTAGCCGACAAGAAAAAGCACAGTGTAACCCGACAGACAGAATTACAGTGTTGCCTGACGGATAGACAACACTGACGGATGAAGATCCTGAAGACAACTAAAGTCTCACTGACGGAACAGTTAGTTGTCACCGACAACTAACTAAAGTATTGACCAACAGAACAAAGAGTTTAGAAATGACAAAAGGCTTAGCTGTCAAGAGCTAAATATAGACTTAACTGGTAATTATCATTGTTTTAATCGATAAGATAAAGCCAGAGATAAGTTAAGATTTTAAATCTATTTTGTCCAGTTGGCAAGAAGATCTCTATGAGATAAAATAGGATTTTTTCTTTAAATCTAATTGGCAAGAATTATGGATCACGCCAAGATCAAGAAAGCCAAGAAATGGTGAAATCATGTCTATATAAGAGACAAGCTAATTCAATGTGAATTAGGGGAGTGAAAAGAGAATAGATGCTGAAGAGATTCTGAAGGAGAAGAAAGTCTTCATTCAGACCTGATCAATCAAGCTGAGGAAAGAGCTAAATTCTGCAGACACCGATGAACAGTGTGGAGCAAAGGTATTGAATTGATAACATTGATCAAAAAGGTAATGTACTTAAAATAAATCTGAAAATCTACAATTCTAGTTGTATACGTGAACAGATCAATTTATTGTTTCAATTTAACCATTGAAGCATCAAGTCTCTTAACTGAACAAGACATAAAATTCTTTTCTAATTGAGATACATCCCAAGGAGTCTCAAAAATTTTAATCATACAAAGTAGCATTGGATATTCCCGATACCTATTGACAGGCCAAGTGAGTGTTTGATCAAGGATGGAAGCATTAGATGCTAGATACTAAGTAACAAACTATTCATTTAAATCCTCTAACAAGGTCACACCTAACAATGTGTTTGTAACCTTTAATAGGGTTGGCTCTTCACCGAGTTCACTTCAGAAGAGTGAAATCTTGGGTTACTAATCCCAGTGGTTTTTCCATTAATAGGGTTTCCACGTTAAAAATCTATGTGTTTATGAGTCATTACTTTATTGTTTTGCATTTCACATAAGTAAATTTGGATTGATCGATATACACTAGTTATTTACTGTATTTCGGTAAGTAGAAAGACTGCTAATCGGTAAAATTAAGAATAAGGTTTGAAAGAGTAATCCGAGCAGTAGTTATTTGTTATAAATATTTCAAGGCAATCATCTTGTAGGAATGAAGATAAATAGAGGCTTATAAATGTGGTAATGATTTTTTGGGTTTATTTTAGGATTAATTTTTTAGGCCATTGATTCACCCCCCCCTCTCTCATTTATTCTAACAATTGGTATCAGAGCTTGTGTGCTTAGAAGGAAGGTTTCAAGACCTAAGCTAAAGATTACAAGATGAAAACACGAGATGTGCCCAAGTTGAACAAAGACAAATTTGCTTCATGGCAAAGCAGGATAAGACTCCACTTGTCAGGTATTGGAAATGATGTTACTCAATACTTTGATACTAAATATGTGTTGCCCACAGGAGCACTCACAGTTGAACAAATGAGAGAGAAACATGAGCACAACTGCATGATAATAGAGCTTTCTTCCTCACTCTTTGATGCTGAATTTGAAGATATCAAAACATGCATAGCTGAAAAGCAGATGTGGGATAAATTGAAGCTTGTACATGATGGTGATATAAATGTTCTTATAGCCAAGGCGGAACATCTTAGAGGAAAGTTTGATGATCTCATAATGAAAGAAGGTGAAAATATCACACAGTACAACACAAGAATCATAGAGATAGTCAATGTTATCTGAGGAGTTGGAGGTGTACTAGATGAAGAGACAGTGGTAAGTGATTTTCAAAGAACCTTACTGCCTACTTATGCTATTAGAGTATCTTCCACACAAGAAATGAGAGTAGTAGAAAATAACAATGTTACTCTAGATAGTTTCATTGGAAGACTGATTTCATTTGAGATGAATAAATTTGATAATAGTGTCTTACCAAACATAGAGCTTGCATTCAAATCTTCTTTGAGAATAAGTAAATCAAGTCATAAACACACTATGAGAAAAGATAGTGAAAGTGAAAGTGAAGAAGAAGATCTTGATAAAATTGAAACACTTATGGCTAGAAAAATACAGAGAGGCAAAGGTAAATTACCACTTGTATGTTTTAATTGTAAAGAGATTGGACACTTTTCTGCAAGATGTCCTAACCGAATAAAAGATGACAGAAGTAATGACAGATCATTTGAAAAGAATTTTGACAGAGGTGATAACCGAGATTACAGAAGCAACCGACAATTAGAAAGAAGAGATACCCAAGACTACAAGGACAGAGGAAAGAAGGCCAATTACCTAGCTACATGAAAATATGAAGATACTGCCACCGAATTTGATGAAGACATCGAGATGGTGTTTGTGGTAGTAAAAGATGATTCAAATGAAGATGAAAGGTATGTAGAAACTACACTCATATCTAAAGTTATCAATAATGATATCTGGATCATAGATAGTGGCTGCACTCACCACATGACCGGTGACATAGAAAAGTTTAATACTTTTGAGTATTATAATGGTGGTGTAGTAAGAATGGGTAATGACACACCTTGTCCAGTTGAAGGTAAAGTAACTATAATGTTGAATAACCTGATAAAATGTAAAAATGCTTATTGGGTGAAAGGATTGAATTATAATCTATTGAATGTTTCTCAGCTGAATAATTTAGGTCACCAAGTAGCATTTGATAATAAGAAGGCAAAGATCTTCAATGAATCAGGAAGATTGATCGAAACTGGTGAATAGACCAAAGGTAACTTATTCTATCTGAATGATACTGACACCACTTGCTTAATGGCTAGAAATGAAGACATGTGGTTGTGGCATAAAATATTGTGTCATGTAAATTTTGACAACATGATAAAGATAAGAAAAAAGAGAAATGTAAGAGGCTTACCGAGCATGTCAAAGTCAAACAATATCATGTGCAAAAATTGTCAAAAATGTAAGATGAAAAAGTCTAGTTTCAAAAGAAAAACCCATATATTTGATGCTATTCTAGAATTAGTCCATACTGATCTATGTGGACCCATGAGGACAAAGAGTAACTATGATGATAGATATTTCATTCTCTTTGTTGATGATTACTCTAGAATGATGACAATTATATTTCTAAAAGATAAATCAGAAGTATTCAAGATGTTTAAATGGTACAAAGCAATGGTAGAAAAACAAAGTGGTAAGGAATTGAAATGCTTAAGATCAGATAAAGGAGGGGAATTTATTTTAGATGAATTCACTAACTTTTGCAATGAGCATGGAATCAAAAGATAGGTCTCTGCACTGAGAACACCACAACAAAATGGAATTACTGAAAGAAGGAACAAATCCATTGTTGATTGTGCAAGGACATTGATGATAGAGAAAGGCATCACCCAAATCTTCTAGAGGGAAGCTGTCAGTACTGCTATTTACACATTGAACATAGTACAATTGAAGAAAGACACCAAGAAGACATCCTATGAGCTATGGTATGGTTACACACCCAATGTAAGTTACTTCAAGATCTTTGGTAGCCAATGTTATATCTTAAAAGATGATAGAAATGTAAAGCTTGACTCCAAAAGTGATGAAGGTATCTTTCTAGGGTATTCCTTCAAGAGCAAGGCTTATAAATGTCTCAATAAAGCCTCTAACAAAATTGTTGAAAGTGCAAATGTAAAGATAGATGAATTTGCAGAGAAGAATGAAAAGGAAAGAACAAAATAACCAGAGGACTTTAACAAGTTTGTTTAAAATGAAGAACCTGACACTCTACCTGAACAACAATGTATAGCTCCCGAGCAACAGAATATTGCAACCGAGCATCAGGCTGCAAATACTAAAAAATCAAGATATTGCTCAAGATGATGTACCAAGCGATGGAGATCAGAATGAAGGAAAAAATGACGATCAAGATGATAGACAAAGAATTGAACCTGTACTTTCCAAGTATGTCAGAAGGAATCATCTACAGAACTAGCTCATAGGAGACAAGAAGGTTGGTATGAGAACCAGAAGTAAGTCTCTAAATACAAGATGTCTAATTTGTGATTTTGAGCCAAAATATGTCCATGCTGCACTAGATAATGAAGAATGGATTAGTGCTATGAGTGAAGAAATTGAGAAGATTGAGAAAAACAAGACATGGACACTTGTACCAAGACCAGATGACAAGAATGTCATTGGTACCAAATGGATATTCAAAAATAAGCTAAATGAGAATGAAGAAGTCACCATAAATAAAGCAAGACTAGTATGCAAGGGGTATGCACAAGAAGGAGGGATCGACTATGGAGAAATCTTTGCACCTATTTCTAAGCTAGAAGGAGTGAGAATATTACTTGCTTATGTTGCATTTAAAGGATTCAAGGTATACCAGATGGATGTCAAGTCTGTATTCCTAAATGGAATACTTGAGAAAGAGGTATACATTGAGAAACCAGAAGGGTTTTTTAATCCAGACAAGAGGAACATGGTATGTAAACTACACAAAGTCTTGTATGGATTGAACAAGCACCCCGAGCCTAGTATGAAAGAATTCATTCCTATCTCATAAGTATTGGATTTGTAAGAACTAGTGAAAACAGTAATCTTTATTTGAAGGAAGATACTGATGCTAACATTTTGATTGATGAAATATTTGTTGATGACATCATATTTGGAGGCAATGATATGCTATGAAAATCATTTACAAATGAAATGAGCAAAGAGTTCGAGATGTCTATGTTTGGAGAGATCAAGTTATTTCTTGGTCTACAGGTCATGCAACAAGATGAAGGCATTTTCATTACACAATCCAAATACATCAAGGAAGTGCTGAAAATATTCAAGATGGAAGATTCCAAGCCAGTTAGAACACCAATGGCAGTTGTATGTAAGCTGAAAAAGGAGGATAAGGCACCTGAGGTAAATCAGACTTTGCACATATCAATGATTGGTAAACTCATGTATATTATACATACTAGACCAGATATTGCACATGTAGTAGGAATAGTTGCAAGATTTTTTGCTAATCCCAGGGAATCACATATGACTGTTGTGAAAAGAATCCTAAGATATCTGAAGAATACCAAAAACTATGGCTTATGGTATAGAAGAGAAGGCAAATTTGAACTTAAGGTATTTATCGATATTGATTGGGCTAGAAAAATTAATGACCGAAAGAGCACAACTGGAGGAGAATTATTTATGGGTGACAGACTTGTCACATAGATCACCAAGAAGCAAGGATGCATCCCTCAGCCTAATGTAGAAGAAGAGTATGTTGATGTTGCTACAAACCACTCAAATATTGCATGGGGAAAAAAGTTACTGGAAGGTATGAATATGAAAATTCTTGAACCAGTAATTATCTATTGTGACAATACCAGTGCAATTAACATTTCCAAGAATCTAGTCATGCATGCTAAGACAAAGCATATTTCTATCAAGTATCATTATTTAAGAGAACAAGTTCAAGAAAAGAAGGTAATAATTGAGTATGTGCAATCAAAGGAATAATTAGTTGATATCTTCACCAAGCCACTGCCCAAGGATACATTTGAGTACTTGAGAAAGAGACTAGGGGTCAGACCCTTGTCTACTGGTAAGTAAGATGACTAGAAGGCTGCATCAGCCTACATATTATCATAATATCATTCATGTTGATGCAAGAAAAGAGATGGAATTCAAAGATACATCTGTACACATCAAGGTACTTATCTACACCAAGCACCAGAGTTGTTATATTGTTGATGGATTGGGAAATTCAAGGAATATATTGAATGGATAGAAATTATTGTTTGGCATTACTATCAAATATTTGTTTGGCATTATTGTTAAAGGGAGAGATTATATCCATTATCACATTATCCAAAGGGAGAGATGTAACCAGAAAGGGAGAGTACATACAAAGGGAGAGATTGCTGACAAGAGAGAAAAGAGATATCAAAAGAAAAGAACAGTCAAAGGGAGAGATTTTGACACAAGAAGAGAACACATCACATCAAAAGAAGAAAGATTCTACATCTATCTAGTGAAGGGATTGAAGACAGAAAGAGAGCTGCAAGAATCAAATCTAAGCTATGTGAGCTTATCGAGGACCAAATATTTGTATCAGTTATAGTACATAAGATTGGTAGTTTGATGAACTTTAACTACTATATTTCATATTATATTAGTGATAATATAGTGTGATAATGTAGTGTGTTTCAATCAATGCCAAAGGGAGAGATTGATGAACTATAATTGATTGAATGTTTGAAGATGTTAAGTTGATGATCACCAAGACACAAAAAGTTAATGCAAGACATTAAATTAGTTAATGCATTGTATTGTCATTAATGTCAACTTGATATAATTTGTATGGTCATGTACATACTGCTAAAAGGCTTCAAAGAACCAATGAATCAAAGGCTATGCTATCAGTAATGCATAAAATTTAAGTATTCACAAAGTGACTATATACAATGACGAAGTGCACATAGACAAACAGAGTAAACCAACAATAGAAAAGTCACAGTGTTACCCGATGAGCAAAAGCATAGCATTATCAATGAGAAAAGTCACAATGTTACCCAACGAGCAAAATCACAGTGTAACCTGATGGATAGAATTACAGTGTTGCTCGACAGATACACAACACCGACGGACGAAGATCCTGAAAACAACTAAAGTCTCACCAACGAAACGGTCAGTTGTCACCGATGACTAACTGAAGTATTGACCGACAGAACAAAGAGTTCAGAAATGAAAAAAGGCTTAGCTGTCAAGAGCTAAATATAGACTTGTACGCCTCTCTCTTCGGTCCCCACAGCTTTCCAAAGGTGGGGGTTAGTAGCAAAGGTTCACAAATAAATGCAAATCAAGTATACAATGACTACTAAACGAATAACAGAAATGTGAGCAATAAAATGTACAAACAAGAGAAAGGGAGACAAATAAATGCAAACCCCACGATGCTTGAAGCTTCTATTGTTTCTCTCTACTCCTTCCGAAACACTGTTCTTGATGCTCAGTATTGGTGGGGCAGCATCTATGACTTGAGAAGCGTCAAGAATTTGATAATTGAAATGTGTGTGTGATCGCAAGATGGCTTGAATGCTAGAACCAAACTGACGGAGTAATGGTGCATGAGAGCTTGAAATCCTGGATCCTTCAAATGGTTATGAAGGGTTTATTATATAGAAATTGGTGATGAAATGAACGGTTCAGATCAATCCCAGAGATGGGGAGATGAATGGTTGTGATCAAAAGGAACGGGAGAGATCCTCAGTAAACTCCACCTCTTTATTTGGTTAAGAGGAGATAGAGTTTGGTTAACTGAGGAGCTAATTATGAGTTACCTTTTTGAACTGAAGAGGTGGGT
>MU224381.1:1516094-1526390 GCA_018584345.1 Thuja plicata
GATAAATGAATATTTAATTCATTTATTTAATAATTGTTTTCAACATGTGAGATAATTGAATTCTTTTTAATTAAGAATTGCTTTATTTGATGAAATTAAATTAATTTAATTGAAATTAATTTAATTATTAAGTTTAAATATTTGGATTTAAACTATAGGAAATTGAGTTTAATTAATTAAATAATGATAATTAATCAATTAAAGCTTAATTAATTAAATAAAATTAATTATTTAATTAATTTTGGGAATTGGATTAGATGATTTGAGGAATGAATTTAGAGGAAAATAGATGATTAATTAATGATTAAAAAAACCATTAATTAATAGATGAAAATTAGTGTTTTTTAATATAAAGTCGCAAGCCTGTCCATTTTAGGGTGTCTACAAGACTTAACTGGTAATTATCATTGTTTTAATCGATAAGATAAAGCCAGAGATAAGTAAAGGATTTAAAGTTGTTTTGTCCAGTTGACAAGAAGATCTCTACGAGATAAAACAAGATTTTTTCTTTAAATCTAATTGGCAAGAATTGTGGATCACACCAAGATCAAGAAAGCCAAAAAATGGTGAATCATGTCTATATAAGAGACAAGCTAATTCAATGTGATTAGGGGAGTGACAAGAGAATAGATGATGAAGAGATTCTGAAGGAAAAGAAAGTCTCCATTCAAACCTGATCAATCAAGCTGAAGAAAGAGATAAATTATGCAAACACCGACGAATAGTGATACATCATCATAGAGCAAAACAATGTGGAGCAAAGGTATTGAATTGATAACATTGATCAGAAAGGTAATGTACTTACAATAGATATGAAAATCTACAATTCTAGTTGTATATGTGAACAAATCAATTTACTATTTCAATTTAACCATTGAAGCATCAAGTCACTTAACTGAGAAGGACTTAAAAGTCTTTTCTAATTGAGATACATCTCAAGGAGTATCAAAAAGTTTGATCATACAAAGTAGCACTGGATATGCCCGATACCTATTGATAGGCCAAGTGAGTGTTTGATCAAGGATAGTAGCATTAGATGCCAGATACTAAGTGACAAAATATTCATTTAAATCCTCTAACAAGGTCACACCTAACAGTGTGTTTGTAATCTTTAATAGGGTTGGCTCTTCACCGAGCTCACTTCAGAAGAGTGAAGAATTGGGTTACTGGCCCCAATGGTTTTTCCCTTAATAGGGTTTCCATGTTAAAAATCCATGTGTCAACGTGTTTATGAGTCATTACTTTATTTTTTTGCATTTCACATAAGTAAATCTGGATTGATCGATATACAGTAGTTATTTACTATATTTCGGTAAATAGAAAGACTGCTAATCGGTAAAGTAAGAATAAGGTTTGAAAGAGTAAT
This sequence comes from Thuja plicata, assembly GCA_018584345.1. NCBI lineage: Eukaryota > Viridiplantae > Streptophyta > Pinopsida > Cupressales > Cupressaceae > Thuja > Thuja plicata. Next base: position 1,517,461 of record MU224381.1, read on the forward strand.
CTAAGAAGTAGTTATTGTTATAAGTATTTCAAGGCAATCATCTTGTAGGAATGAAGATAACTAGAGGCTTATAAATGTGGTAATAACTTTTTGGGTTGATTTAAGGATTAATTTTTGAGGCCACTGATTCACCCCCCCCCCCTCTCAGTTTTTCTAACAACGGGGTTAAAAATCACTCTCTCAATTCACAGTTTAGGGATTGGAAAGATAACTTCATGACTACATCAGGTCATGCTCTATTTCATAATCCTCAAGAAAATATGCAAACAGTTGCAAGTGATTTTAATCATATTCATATTTATGCCCAATGCACATAGGTAATTTGTTCCTAATCTCTAGTGGTATAACATTAGGGTAACTGTGAATATAATTAAAATCTACAAGCCTATATCTATGAATACTAAATTTACTTCTCAAAGTACATGGTTGGCAATGATTACATGGTGTGATCACTTTGGGGATCACACAAGGATGCATAGACTAAAACATCCTGACAATTATGCTTTTACAAATGCTCTTATACAACAAGATGCTTTAAATATACAATACAAATCATACTACAACAAGACCTTAAGAATTCATGCAAGAAGCATAAATCTGAAATATGCATATACTTCCTCCCATACAATGATGCAATAGATACTTGAGGAGTACATAATACTAACATCACTATTTCCCTATTTTAGTGCTATTTTACGTCAAGGGAACAATTAGCATCTTACATTATCATAGTTATTATTGAACATAGTATTCATTTCTTTAGAATTTATTCGAATACCTAGAAAGTTTTTAGAAGCTAAAATTTGCATATTTCTTGAGATTTTGTTCAAATATCCAATAGGTTCTTCATATCAAAGTCGCCACCTCCTTGCAGAGAAAATTTTTTAAATAGAAAAATCCATTTAAAATACATATACATTATGGGTTCACACAAATAGTAGAGTCACACACTTTTCTTCAAACTAGCTACAATAAAATTTCTCCAGGCTCCAAATATACAGATCTCAAGAAAATTTTAGATTCTTAACATTCTTGGCTCTTATTCAACTGAGTTAATAATATCAGGAATTCTAGGACACACTTAGCAAGTCTTTCATGCTTCATTCCCAGAAGAGTTTCCAGTTTCTTGGTTCCTCCAACTGATGCCTCAGATTTACCTCAGAATTAGCCTTCCTCCTTCAATAGAAATCTGAGATCAGTGACCAATTGACAAGAATTTTCTCACAAGATGAACAAATCCTCCTATAGTTTGGGCTCTGCAAAACACAAGTGGGTATCCCTTTGATGCAATATTTGATGGAGATGTCAAGTGGGGCTTGATATTGCATTTTAATGCAGACTTTTCTTCCAAGCTTAATACAATAGAGTATACATTGGCAGTATACAAATTTGGCTCAACTCTGGTTTATTAGAATTTTATTACGAGCTAGAAATTTGAAATTAACTATACCTAAAGGAACAACAAAAAATAAAAATGTTTGAATTATTTTAGTCATTACCAAGATCTTAGGTAGTCATGTACAAACCAGTGCCTTATTTTAGGTTACAGAGACAAATACAGGGTTATATCAAATTCCCATAAACATTCAAGGCAAGAATCATAAATATTATGGTGTGCTAATTCCTGGGATCAACACATCCCTCTCATATTGGCTTGAAAATCCTACTTAAGCATCCATATTGCATATATTAATTGTTATTTTTTATACACATCATTTTAACTTCATCCTTGAAGGAGAGAAGTTGGTTAAAAAATACAGTTTACATTCAAAAAATGCCAAGACAAATTCAAACAAACCCTTAGTTTATTATATTCAAATAATTGATATACATTTTATGGAGAAAATTTCTTACCAATTACAATATTTTTCATGCAATTAAACACCTATGCTTGTAAAAATGAAATAAAACTATATTTGAGCCCCTTTCCCCAAAACCTGGGATTTTCCTATGTGCATGCTAATTCTACCTAGATTTTCAACACCGTTTGTGTTTAGCCTTTGAATCCCTTTTTTAGGAAATAAGGGATGCTACAAGATATAGGCCAAAAGACTTAAAATAATGTGTAACCACCATAGATTATTTGAAGAGGAGTTCTACCCATCAGGAATGATTGCTGACCATTCTTTTCTTCTAGTGTATTTGTTGCGCTGGCACGCCGGTGGTCCCCAAGTTAAGGCAACTCAGCGAACCCACAAAAACTGTGAGCCATTCCACCATCGCACTCAGAAAATCAATATTACAGAGGAGCCACAAATAAATGATTTACAGTTTCATGCCCCCTAAGGGTGACCATGTTTCATAGCTTCTCATCTTCTACCTTCACCGCTAGAAGGGTTATAGATGAGTCTTAGAGGGTGGATAATATCCATGGACACCCATCTCTTAGTCTTACATCCAAACCTTCCAATGTAATCTTCCATGAAAGATAGATTAAGAGGCACCAAACAAAGATAGTTTTCATTTGTAAGAGGCAAATAAAGCCTACTCTTACACTTGAGGATTTTGATATCTCTATAGTCACCCCAAGAAATTTTAATACCTATGTAGCCATAAGATAAACCATCCTCCTTCTTGTGACCATGGTCTTTGTATATCTCCTGCAACAACATCAACAATAAACATACATATTCTTCCATGGACAACTCCATACTAACGGAACAATAGAAAAAACATTTTTTGAATGTAAATGTATAACCCATAGGGAATTTATCTTTTTCCTTTCAAATCTTTTATCCTCTAAATTTTTCAAACTCACCAATTATGGTAACGACATGCTATTATTTCTAATGTTACACGTACCAAACGATCCTGCAAAAAAATATTTCAAGTCTGCTAAAATCTCTTCTATAGAAAGCCCAATATGATACTCAAAATCCCTTCAGTGGAAAAATGCTTCACGCCCTGACTGATTGGAAATCCCTTTGTAATTTGATTTCTAAGTGTCACTTCAAAATTAGGGTTCCCAATCCTTCATAGTGCCTCTAAAATGCATTGTTAATTCTCTTAACTTCAACCACTTGGAAATATCTTTCTTATGTAGTGCCACATGTCATCATTTGATAGGCCTAATTTTCTATGGATCACATCAGGGATACATATCTATATACCCCGTTGATCCACTGATAATCCCGACAATCATGGTTCATGCTTGCGGGAATGTGAGGTCTTTCATATCTCAGTTGTAACAGACACCATACTTTTTTGTCGCTTATTCAGATGCCTCTAACTTCCTCTTGCAAAAAAATGAGGAAATTTCTTCCCTTTTCATTTATGGCTTATGAGAACCTCGCGATTCTATGACCCTCTTTGCACATTTAAATAAAAATATGCAGAAATGCAGGGTTAGCATTTCCTTGCTAGCTTTTAACACCACACCCCTTTGGTCCACTACAATCGTCCTCAACTCACTTTACACAATGCAAAAACTCAAGGTGCACCCTTTCCTTTTGTTTTGACAATAGCATACCAGAACCTCGTGCTTCTACGTCTTTCTTTCTTATGTTACCTTTCCTTTTGTTTAGACAATAGCATACCAGAACCCCATGCTTCTACGTCTTTCTTTCTTATGTTACTATGTGTTCCGAGGAAACATAAGGTACCACTTCCTTTTCTATGTCAGGTTCATTTTCATGTGACCCCATGCCTCTATGACATTTATGAACTCTTTCAACCAACCACAACGAAAATTCAAGGCCCACTTCTTTCCCTTTTTCCCACTGTGCTTTATCATACCCCTCTCTTCCACGACCATTTTTATTCGCTCAATAATACTTCAGTGGAAACCTGGGGAAAAATAATATCCCTTTGCATACATGATCCTGCCTTTCCTTGGTCTTCTTTGCAGCATTCTAGGTGGTCCAATGGAAACACAGGGTAGGTCTTTCTGTCAAGGGGAATTCAACTATTTTTACAATATGGAAGATGAAGAAAATTTGACCTGGGAGAGAAAGGGAGAATGCTAACCCTAACATGACATAATGTAAACACTTTTTCCTTTTGTGTGGCCTAAGGGAACTAATGTCATCTTTTCATACATTCTTTACCACACATAATTTGAAGATTTACATAAGAAATTAGGGCTAAAATCATTTGTCGTAACAAACTGTTGGCAACATTGTTAGCTGTTTTGACTATCTTTGTATGTACTTTGTTGCAGTCCTTCATTATTTCATTTAATTCATTAATGCATTGCTTAACAAGATAACATATCCATTTTAAGGCTTCAGAAAATATATTTAATCTCACACTATTCAAATATGTTATAAGATTCTCAAAGATAGGATGTGAATCATCCATCAATGAATGATCTATAATAATTGGTGTAGCCATACTAATCATCAAACAAAACTAATAGCCCAATATTGATGAATATATTTTGATTGCAATATATGATAGGGTTAGAAGAACATGTTATGCAAGAGATCTCCTTTCATGTACCAAAACTCAAATTCTCAAGATCATGAGTGATCAAAATGAACTCAAAAAATCAATTTATCATTTTCCTTTACCTACATAGAGTTTTGCATTGAATGCTCATAATCTGGTGTAGCTACACCAAAAAGTTTCTATTCTATTTTGATTGTGAATTTAAAAACCTCTATAAATCTCTTTAGACACTTGAAATGCTCTAGAAATTCCTTCATATTGTTTTTGATGACGAAACCTATCCAACATCCAAAATATTAAGGGCTTCTCAAGAGCTTCAATCAATTCTCCTCTTCAGACAATGATTTCTATTTAGTTTCTGGAGGAAATATTTGCACCAGCAAGGGGTAGATACTCATACCTTTCCTTCCCTTCTACATTCTCACAAGATTTATTTTACTATGTATTTTTCTTCTTTTCCTTTTCCTTATTCACATAAATATTCTTTACAAAATCCAAGGCCTACTCATTCTTTCCTCTACAAAACCTAGCAATGTGTTCTAAATTTTTGCAATTGTAACATATAGGACCTTGTTGTGAACCACTTCTATTTCTTCTAAAATTATAGCTGCACTTAGTAGCCTTTTACAAATATTTTTTTCATGCATAAAAAACATCCATTAAAAGATTGAACATTTCTATAATTATTTATAATTATAAAACATTCTTCATAATTCTACTTATGCATTAATTTTCCTTATGTAAAAACTTATTGTAAGCATAACATTGACCATTAAATGATTGAGATCTGATATGAATTCTACACTCACTAGCTGTATGTCTAAATTTGTTTCATTACTATTAAAATATGAAGAGTGTTCGATCTGAGTAGGAGTAGAATTCTTAAAGTTCTTGTTTTGTACCAGTGTGATACCGTTTTGATCTTTACAATATTTATTGGATTCATCCTTGACCTTTTTCTATTCCCTTTTCATCTCTACTAGGTGTCTTACATCTTTCTCCTTTGTCAAAACAAAGACCACCTTTTCCTTAGCAATTTTCTAAAAACCAAGCATCTCATCAAGTATATCACTATCACCTTTGAACTTCAAGTTCCTTCCACAACATCAGAACTTATTCTTCAACTCTAATTCTTAGGACATAATTTTTTGTTTTGTTTCTTTCAACTCCTTCTTTAATATCACAACTTCTGCTTCAATCTTAGTAGTTTCTCCACATTTGATATATGTAGATTTTTTTCAAGACTATTAGTAGTCTTATTTCTTCAATATTATTGTTTAGATGGGAAATGTTTTCTTCTACTTTCTTCCACTTTTCTTGATAATCATCCATATCAGAAAGAGCTATTCTCAATTATCCTTCAAGATTTGCATTAGTTGTTAGACTATTTCATCAAGAACCTTCCTCTGATACCAATTTTTAAACACTTCTAGATGCTAAGAGGAAACATAGTAAATTAACATAGTCATTCTAATTAACACAAGTGTAGAAGAAAATAATTGAAAGATAAAGAGAAATACACATAGACACCAAGATTTTTACATTGAAAACCCAATACGGGAAAAAACATGGTGAGAACTATCTAGCTATATAAAAACTAGTAATATGTTTTAGGCTCTTGGCCAAGGAAGAAAACTGCTCCTAATTTGGACTTGTAGGCAAAAGAACACAACCTTATGAAAAGATACAATGGACTTTATAAATATTGAATATGAATTCTTAATAGAAAGATATAATAGAAATGATTATAATGATTTATTATTGTTAAACTAAAGAGAAGCACATCCTCTATAATGTTGATTATAGTTCATCATTCTAAATATTTGAAACCAACCTCATTACTGCTCATATGTAATTATGGACCTTCACCCTTACACAATACGCCATATACATTTACATCCACATCATCTTCTATTCTCTTAAAGCTATTATCCCTTATATATTATCTCTAACACATAATAACATCACTTAGGTTGGCATAACTAGATGCAATGTGTAAAACTTAAACAATCAACCCAAAATTCATTTTATAATTAAGGAAGAAATAAATCAAGACATTTTAAGAATCACACCATGTCATAACACCTTATTATTAATGACAAATTGTTGATTTCAACTCTGCACGCTACTACATAGATCAAAACAACTCAAGTTCGCTTCAAAGAATAGAACTATTATTGTAGTCTAACTAAACATACTCAAACTATGATGTAGACCAAGACGTCAAAGGATGCACAACATAGCACCACATAACACCAACAAAGCAATATCAGACAACCACAACACCCAAACTAGTGAAGGTAGAAGAATGAAAAGTATTCATACAAAGAGGCATAATGTCTCTATATGAGTAACATTTCACCAAATTAGCTACATACCAAATGGGAAAATGAAACCTAAGATCTGATATATTTTTTATATCTATAACCATCATATTATAATTGTAAGATAAAATAAATTGATGTGTTACAACGCAGATCAAAATATAAAATAGTGTTTGACAGATTGTTCACTAGAAGAATCATACCTAACTAGTTTCTATTGGTATGTACACCTAAATACTTCTCCAATTCTCTAAAATAGACTCAATAAATCTAAATAAACCATCTACAAAAAAATCCATACACTAATGTCAACACATATGGAAGCTCCTAATACTGCGTCAGTTTAAAAAAGATAGGAACACCACTAAACTCAAGTTTTGGACCATCAATAACAACATATATCTCATATTTGCGTCAAAAGAATGTCCATTCTTCATAATCATTGGATTTTTCACTCCCACACAATCTATGTAGTGCAAGGTGATTATATTTAAATTATCTTCCCTAAAATGATATTTATACATTTTTTGGGTAGCTGGGATCTTCCTTTCTTCGGGACTGCTAACCACTCCTTAATAATGATGTTCTTATAAACCATATTTTTCCACTAAAATAACATAGATACATGCAAAAATCCTATTATGCATATGATTCCCTCTTTGGTAGCCTAAGACTATTATTGATGACATCTTTCTCTAGTGTTATTATCACGTGGTGATAAGTAGTTTTGATTTCCTAGGTCTAAGGATTATAATTATTTGAACTCTCTAGCACTATATTAGTGCATTATATGGATGGTGGGAATGCACCCACCTCTATGAGACCACTTTCTACTAGCCTCTAGGTAATGGAACGCCTATTTTGGCATTCAATCTATCCCCTAAACTTGTCTAATTTTATGTGCCCTAGTTTGGTGTTCCCAATCTCAAGTAGTTTATTATTCAAACCCGCGAGTTGCTTGTACCCTTGATACTTAAAACTTCTTTTATTTTGTTGTCTGACTTTCAGAAACCCATTTTTAGCATTATTGGAGTCAGTCTAGTCAGTCTTGAGTCTAGGTCTAAGTCGTTTATAGGTAGGAAATCTTTGCCAGGCTTCTCTTCCATTGCCTTTTTGTTCTAAGTTGGGTGGCATGTTTTCAGAGTCTCATTAATTGGGTAAGTTGTAGCACCCGATCTGGCAAACATTATGATCTTTCAATTGATGATCTTTTTAGCAGGTGGAATGATGTTCGTGAGCCATAAGTTTCAGACATTCAAAAGAACTAAGAGAGATTCTTCATATAATGGAATCAACATTGAATCATTCAGGTTTCTACTTCATATCACCGTGTGAACAATCCAGTTGTGGTAGAGAAATAAAGTTTGCAGTTGAATATATCAAGCAAGGTGCAGATTGAAGACTGGTGTGGATCGATCCTACGGGTCTCAATGATCCTAATGCAACAAACGGTGAGAAATTTGGTTAAGAGATGAGCGAGAACGAGCTCGGCGGGATTTCAGAAATAACCTTCTCCGCAACAGAATTCTACCTTGGTTGGTAATTCTCCGCAAAGCAAAACTTTACCTTGTGCGGAATTCTACCTTAGCTAGTAATTTTCCGCAAAAGGTAGAAGAGAAGAAAGGGCACTATGGTGGACCCCACAACCGGCTTTCGAAGCACTTTTTCTATTTTCCGCAAAGGGCAAAACTTTACCTTGTGCGGAATTCTACCTCAGTTAGTGATTTTCCGCAAAGGGCAGAACTTTACCTTGTGCGGAATTCTTCCTCAGTTAGTGATTTTCCGCAAAAGGCAAAACTTTACCTTATGCGGAATTCTACCTCAGTTAGTGATTTTCCGCAAGCTTAAGTATTATAAGGTGGGCCCAATTTATTAAAAAGGAGAAGCTCTTTTTCAATTCTTCGAAAAGGAGAAGCTCTTTTCTAATTCTCCGAAAGGAGAAGCTCTTTTTCAATTCTCCGAAAAGGAGAAGCTCTTATTCAATTCTCCGAAAAGGAGAAGCTCTTTTCTAATTCTCCGAAAGGAGAAGCTCTTTTTCAATTCTCCGAAAAGGAGAAGCTCTTTTGGTATTTTCCGTCGAAAGCATCCAATTTGGGAATTTCCGCCAATTGCATTATGGAAATTGATTTCTTATGAAATAACGACAGAAACTAGGTTGCATTTGTGACTCCATGGCCCAATGGATTCAGTTCGATAATACCAGTTGGAAATGAAGAG
>MU224381.1:1533190-1544882 GCA_018584345.1 Thuja plicata
TCGGAGCCAGCTGTTGTCTGACTTTCAGTCACCCATTTTTAGCATTATTGGAGTCAGTCTGGTCAGTCTTGAGTCTAGGTCTAAGTCGTTTATAGGTAGGAAATCTTTGCCAGGCTTCTCTTCCATTTCCTTTTTGTTCTAAGCCGGGTGGGATGTTTTCAGAGTCTCATTAATTGGGTAAGTTGTAGCACCTGATCTGGCAAAGATTATGATCTTTCAATTGATGATGTTTTCAGCGGGTGGAATGATGTTCGTGAGCCATAAGTTTCAGACATTCAAAAGAACTAAGAGAGATTCTTCATATAATGGAATCAACATTGAATCATTCAAGTTTCTACTTCATATCACCGTGTGAACAATCCAGTTGTGGTAGAGAAATAAAGTTTGCAGTTGAATATATCAAGCTAGGTGCAGATTGAAGACTGGTGTGGATCGATCCTACGGGTCTCAATGATCCTAATGCAACAAATGGTGAGAAATTTGGTTAAGAGATGAGCGAGAACGAGCTCGGTGAGATTTCAGAAATCACCTTCTCCACGACGGAATTCTACCTTGGTTGGTAATTCTCCGCAAAGCAAAACTTTACCTTGTGCAGAATTCTACCTTAGCTAGTAATTTTCTGCAAAAGGTGGAAGAGAAGAAAGGGCACTATGGTGGACCCCACAACTGGCTTTCGAAGCACTTTTTCTATTTTCCGCAAAGGGAAAAACTTTACCTTGTGCGGAATTCTACCTCAGTTAGTGATTTTCCGCAAAGGGCAGAACTTTACCTTGTGCGGAATTCTACCTCAGTTAGTGATTTTCCGCAAAAGGCAAAACTTTACCTTATGCAGAATTCTACCTTAGTTAGTGATTTTTCGCAAGCTTAAGTATTATAAGGTGGGCCCAATTTATTAAAAAGGAGAAGCTCTTTTTCAATTCTCCGAAAAGGAGAAGCTCTTTTCTAATTCTCCGAAAGGAGAAGCTCTTTTTCAATTCTCCGAAAAGGAGCAGCTCTTTTTCAATTCTCTGAAAAGGAGAAGCTCTTTTCTAATTCTCCGAAAGGAGAAGCTCTTTTTCAATTCTCCGAAAAGGAGAAGCTCTTTTGGTATTTTCTTCCGAAAGCATCCAGTTTGGGAATTTCCGCCAATTGCATTATGGAAATTGATTTCTTATGAAATAACGACAGAAACTAGGTTGCATTTGTGACTCCGTGGCCCAATGGATTCAATTCGATAATACCAGTTGGAAATGAAGAGTTCCAGATTCTATAAGTGACTGTTCGAGTTCTCAAATGCGAAATGTTTTTCCCTTCATATTCTGTCTTTTTGTATTCGAAGAAGAGGGAAGGTCAAGGGCTCCTAGGAGCCTAATGTATTATAAAGGCTATAAATTCTGAAGAGAAATCAATATATAGGGTCAGCAAAATTGTTAATGAAGCAGTGTGATTCTATTTACAGAGCTGAATTCCTGTTTGTTGTTCCATTTTAGATAGTCTATTTGCATGGTGAATAAAAAGAACAGTTATAAGTGAAACTGTTGTTTCTTAATGAATGCCATTTCACATCATAAATTGTAGTGTGATCAATTCCAGTTGGTCTTTCATTTGTAATTCTTCCTCTGTTCACTCTTTATTTTAGTTACATTCCTGAATGGAAAGTACACCTATGTTCTGAGACTGTGATTTCTTCCTGAATTCTATTTTGTGCTAAGTGATTGCAGTAGCGGTGATTCTATTTGCCTTTCATTATATAGGTCTGCTCCTATTCACCAAGTAGAACCTGCATTTCATAATAGAATAGGATAGAATTGGTTTAGATGCTGAAATCATGTGATAATCTATGATCAACATTCTACTGAGGATTGTAGATTATCTCCATCTTATCCTTGCTTGAATTGTTTGTGTCTACAAGCAATTTGGTTAAATCACATAAGAGACAACCTGGTGATCAGTATAAAAACAAATTCATTGAATATCATACACAATCAGGGAGCTGTACCTGTCAATTCAGAGTGCAGTGATAGGAGACATACACTGACCCATTTGTTGGTAAACATCCTTTTGTTTTCTCACCTTGGGGTATAGAGAGTCAAAGATTGAAAATCTTAAGAGAGGACAAACTGTTAACCAACATATTTTTAGTGGCATGGAAAGAAAAATGACAAGTTTTGGTAAAAAAAATTGGCAGCACCTCCCCTTATTTTTCTTACTTTCCAAGTGCAAGAAGACTACACAGACACATGACTAATCTAATTGACAGAAGTAGAAAGAGGTTAAATTACTATTTTATTTGAATTGTTTGTAGTTGGTTGTGCCCTAGAAACCCTGGTCATCTCCATAAATTTGCGCTCTTCCTTTTGTTGTCAAACACTTTCTCTATCTGTACAATTTTATTTGTTATGAAAAGCTTTGATTTATTGACAAAGTACATCTCTCTTTGGGACTCTTGAACCTTTCTTTTATTGGCATATCAACATACAATATGAACTTTTTTAGTGCTTTACTAAGTTTTTAAAAATTCCTTCACTTCCAACATCCTTTAGACTTCCTTTAGAATTTTCAATAATGAAGTTCCTTTTGAATATGGACTTCTTTATTCGAGTTTTGAATGGTTTCAAGAACCTTGAAGCTTACCAGTATTCTTGAAAAGAATTTTTATGATAAACACTTTGGAGGTTTGAGGAGTTTTTGAAACCTGATAAGTTATTGACATTCAAATCATTATAGACAAACAAAAGTCTTAGACCAAAATGAATAACCAAATGAATTAGGAAATTTGAAAGTTGACATTTTAACTTAAAACACCACAAAGAGTAGGAATATGAATATTGCGGTAGAAATGATGGTTAGACAAACTTTGTCGGCTACTCTTATAGTTAGCCAAACTTACAAAAGTGCCAACATGAACATTAAGTGGCTAAGTATGGAGACTTTTATGCAGACCCAACGACTTGATAGATTTAATTAAGACACTCAAATAACTCAAAACATTATCTTTGTCAAAATAAGATGAAATTTTACGACGCTAAAAAAACAAGGTAACATTGATTTTTAAAACATTCATTTATCAATAACTTCATTTAGAACTTTAATTGTTCTTATGAATGCTTCTCTTTTCTTATCACTAAATTTGGTAGATGCTTATGGTTTATGAAACTATGCTACTGCAAGCTTTGCCTAGTTTCGATATGTCTATCATAGAGTGATTTCAATGTGTCATTTGTTATATATATCTCTCCAATCTTATTAGCATGTGATTATTAAGATCTACTGGGTGATATACACCATAACGTATCTTTAAACTTAGAATAAAAATTATATATAAGGCAAAAAAAAGGGTTTACATAAGATAATTACTAATTTAAAGTTATTAGACAGAATAAGAAAAATACATCTAGGGAAAAAAATAGGGTTTTTGTAAGACTTTCAAGCTATACCACCATTACAAGAAGGCAAAAATACACAAAGATGAAAACTATGGAGGAAAAATAATGACAAATGATCAACAAGAAGTCTGAGTTGAATCATTCTTGAAGAAGTTAAATGACCACAACACTAAATATAAATTGAGAATATGCACCAAGGGCTTTGTATTATAGAATAAATGACCAATGCATAAGAAATGAACATACAGAGCAACAATATTTGTACTTAAATGGGTTGCCATTAATGACTATTGTTAGAGGATGCCAATTAATGTAATATGATAATGTACAATATTATCTAGTGACATTTTTTATGAGAAATAATGCTTCAAGTGTTTGTTATGAATTGATAACTCAAATAATTCACCACCAAGGCCCCTCAGTAGAATAATTCTCATCCCAACTGGGTTTTACATACATAAGTTCTTGACCACAACTAGACATCAAACTCCCCACGCATGTCCTTATAATTCGAATTATCACTCTATTTTTTTAAAATACTACACAACTACAAAAGTCCATTAGTTTGCCTCCTTGTTTAAGGATAATTTTATGATCTCTTGACATACACAACAATTTTATATGATATATTGACATACCAAGTTCCTTTGAAATAAATAGAATTGATCATAAATTTCTTAAATAAAAAAAAAAAATCAAGTGAATAATTCATAAATAAAAATATATTTGAAAATAATAGAATTCTATTACAAATCGTGAGATAACTAAATGTGAAAGCAAGAAGTTTTCATTGTACATAGATACAGTAAGAATCATTACAGATATATTGAAATGTAAATACATTACTCGGTCTAGATAGTGCAAACCAGGGAGTCCATGGTACCATCCAATGATACCAAGCACGCAATGACACAATTAAATTGAATACCATTCCTGCCTTTTGAATTTTTTGAGGGTTTATCTCGGTTAGAGCCAACGATGCACCTTATGTCATGATTAGCTGAATCATATCTAGCTAAAAAGCTCGAAAGAAAAAGTCAGGTAAATGAAGGTAACGTTGTTACGCAAACCAGAGGAGCAGGTACAGGTAGACTACATATTTTAAAATTGTAGGTGGGTGGATTCTGCATCATGTAAATTGGGCCATCCTCTTCCACGTATACAGACATCATCAAAATCAGACCGTAGTAGGTGGGCATTATACCTTGTCTCTGAAACACAGAAAAGTTGCAGCTTTTTTTATCAAACCGAGGCTCGAGCTTTGCCGCCGCCTTCTTTTTTTTTTTTTTTTTACGTCAAATCATTTCATTCCACTTTTCGGTATTACTTATAGTCAAGTTTTGATACAGTTGTATTCAATCTCTGTGTGTACGAATGGCTTATCATGACGAAGGTAGGTTAGTTTATCAGTCATTAGTATGTGATGTTTACAACGGGGGCTGCTGATATTGGTGGAAGCACTCGTCAGCATTGGTCACTCCACTTCCCAATTTATAAGTTCACAGGCAGCTTATTATGGAATTCCATATAGTTTAGGAACTTCCAGTAATACATACTAACATTATGCATTCACGTTATTGTATAGTTTTCAATATGTTGCTAAAGAAATGAAAGCTAAATATGGATATGTAGGTGGTGCTTGTGGATATGGTGGGTATGGGAGAGACATCAAGAATGAAAATGTTGCTGCGATAATTATACAAAAATGGGGTTGGATGTGGCGCTTGCTATCAGGTAATTATTATTAATTAATAATCATTATTATATAATTAATGTACACAAACTATGATTAAATAAAATATAAGTAAATAAATATTAAAAAAACCCTAAAAATTGAATTCTTATAGCAATATTACAACATGATTATTATTATTATATTTTTAAAAAAACATTTCACTTGTGAAAATGCAATACAATAAAGTGCTAAATGATGTTGCTTGTTGAATAGGTGAGATGCAAAAATACTTGTATCTATGTACATATAGTGGAGTAACACTAGTGGTCACAGATCAAGGAGATAGCAATCGAACTGATTTCATTGACTCCTCATGCTTACCATGGCCATGCCAGGGAAAAATAAGTAACTTAAGGCATTGGGTGTTGTTGATATTGAGTACAAACGGTAAGACCAGAGCTTTAAACATTACACTGTTTGGTATATTCTCAACAATTACTAACCATTGTTGATGGTGGTTGCAATGTGACAAAGTGGCTTGCAACTATCCTGGCCACAACATCTTATTCAAGATTAACCAGAGTAGCAATCATCCATACTATCTATCTTTGTTGTTGTTGTACTACGGAGACCAAAGAGATTTAGTGGCTATTGAACTTGTGAAGTTATGAAAGAAAGAAAAATAGAGTAACAACAAATAACAATTAAGAATTGTATAAATAAACACTAGGATTTATCGTGGTTCACCAAACTTGCCTACATCCACATTGAGCAGAGGAATTTTATTATTTCTAGAAGAATCATTTCAAGTTACAACAACAATAATATATATTTAAACCTTACAACACCATGAATATGAGGGGTCATTACAAATGGAGGGGAAAAGACCAACTATGACCGTTGGACTTCAACTTAACAATCTCCCACCTAAAGACCAAAAAATGTTGCTACTGATCAAGCATTCTCCTACTCTCCATGCTGATTTACCTCTTCTTTGCAAACCCAAGAGAAGTCCTAGCACATTCGAACTTCTCCTTGGGTACAACCTTGGTCAAAATATCTGTCAGATTGACCTTTGTGTCAATTTTAACAACCTTCAATATACCCTCTTCAACCATATGTCGCACAAAATGAGCATGAATATCAACATGCTTCGAATGATGCTAATATGAGTGATTGTGAGCCATAAAAATGGCACTACAACTGTCACAAAAAATAACATAATCTCTTTGTTGATATTTCAAATCACTAAACAAACGCTGTAACCAAATCATCTCCCTAGCACCTTCAGAAAGTGTCAAATATTTAGCTTCAGCGAAAGAAAGAGCAATGGAATGTTGCAGCCTTGAGGCCCAACTAGTGACAACCTTGATTTACCTCTTCTTTACAAACCCAAGAGAAGTCCTAGCACATTTGAACTTCTCCTTGGGTACAACCTTGGTCAAAATATCCATCAGATTGACCTTTGTATCAATTTTAACAACCTTCAATATGCCCTCTTCAACCATATGTCGCACAAAATGAGCATGAATATCAACATGCTTCGAACGTAGCTAATATGAGTGATTGTGAGCCATAAAAATGGCACTACGTCTGTCACAAAAAGAACATAATCACTTTGTTGATATTTCAAATCACTAAACAAATGTTGTAACCAAATCATCTCCCTAGCACGTTCAGAAAGTGTCAAATATTCAACTTCAATGAAAGAAAGAGCAATGGAATGTTGCAGTCTTGAGGCCCAACTAATGACAACCCCAACAAACATGAGAGGATAACCGGTAGTAGACCTTCATTTATCCAAATCTCCGACAAGATCAGAATCAATAAATCCTTGTAGCTATACATTATTGCCACTAAAACATAGACAATAATCAGAAACCTTTTAGAAATTCAATATACATTTAGTGGCTTCCCAATGAGTCTTCTCGGGATTGGTCATGAATCTACTCACGACTCCTACCGCATGAGCAATGTCAAGACATGTAGAAACCATAGCATACATAATGCTACCAACTGCTGAATTGTAAGGAACTCCTTCCATAAAATCCTTATCATCTTGTGTTTGCAGACACAAATCAGAATATAAATGAAAGTGGGAGGCAAGGGGAGTAGAAACAACCTTTGCATCAACCATACAAATTTGTCAACTACTTTTTCAATGTAGTCTTTTTGAGATAAAATGATCTCTTTCTTTCTTCTATCTTGGGTGATTGTCATACCAAGAATCTTCTTGGTTGCCCCTAAGTCCTTCATAGAAAATGTGCTTTCCAAGTGAGCTTTCAACCTACCAACAATCTTTGGACTAGTACCAGCTACCAACATGTCATCAACGTAGAGAAGAAGAATGATGAACTCACCATTAGGAAGTTTCTTATAATAAATGCATTGATCTAATTCACATCTAATGAAGTTGTGAGCAAGCATGAAATAATCAAATTTACAATACCATTGTCACGAAGCTTGTTTGAGCCCATACAAACTTTGCTTCAATTTGCAATAAAGATGCTCTTTGTCCTTTCTTGACGAATCCTTAAGGCTGATCCATATATAACTCTTCATCTATATCACCATGTAAAAATGCAGTCTTTACATCAAGCTTCTCCTACTCAAGATCCCATACAACTGCCAATCCCAATACTATTCAGATTGTTGTTATCTTCACAACTGGAGATAAAATCTTAGTGAAATAGATCCCCTTTTGATGATCATACCCTTTTACCACTAATATGGATTTGTAGCATTTTCTACCTCTGCTTTCGTCTTTCAATTTATATATCCACGTGTTCTTAAGTGGGGTTCGATTAAGTGGAAGAATGACTAAATCCCAGGTGTTATTTGCTTCAAGTGAACTCATTTCTTCTTTCATAGCAGCCATCCATTTATTCTTATCATTGGTCTGACAAGCGGCTTTATAATTAGCCAGTGGTTCAACTTGCTCAGAGATTAACAATTCAGGCTCTGACTCTTCAGGAAATAACAAATTATAATCTGAGAATTTGGAAGGAATTTTTTTGTTGTCTGGTAGATCTCCTAAATCCTGTATTCTGACTTGAATCAATACTTTGTTTCACCTGTAAATCAATATTTCCTTCAACAACATTTTTACCAATTAACTGTGTTCCTTCATTTTGCAGATGTCTTTTCCCATCAAGCTCATTATTTGTCTCATTCAACCTGTAGCCAGAGCATCCTACATTTTGCTCGGTTGATAAATGAGAGTGTTGATGAAGAGGCAACGCCTCTACTCCATGCGGCAAAGAGGGACTGCAATCCTCTTTTTGTATTGGACTACACACAATACATCAAGAAGATTTGGATTTCATTCCCCAATTTTGCAAACAGTTTGGCATTGAAACATCGCCAGATTCCAAACTGTGTTTGGTCAAAGGTCAAAGCGCGTCCACATCTGCAGTGTGTGAAGGGAGACCACTCTCTGTCATTGTGAATTAGGAAAAAATGGGGTGTAATCACCTCTTGTGGTGCCAGTTTAAAAGGTTGAGGTCATCGTCTCAGAGGTAAACCGTGGTCTCTCTTGCTACCAATAATGACTACTTCATTGTGTATGTGCAGGATCATGGTATACCAAGCTATGGCCTTAAGTGGTAATAAAAATCCAAAAAATCAGGGTTAGTCAACTTGACGTAAAAGTTGAACATCTTATCAACCTTATGTGAAAAAGTTGTAAGAACAAAATCTGTAGGAAATTAAATGTAGTTTCTAAACTACTAGCCCTTGTCTGAAAAAAAATTAATCTAATTGTTCAATATTTTAGATTTCAATGCAGCAGTATGAAAATTTCAAGAAAAATATAAAAAGTACGTGTATGTCTGACCACCTTAGTCACAATCAAATGATGATATATTTTCACAAGATTCTAAATATAAGTAGTAGACTCATGCCCGAATGTGACTCATATTTTTGTGTAATTTTTTACCTTATAAATAATTAATTATGAATTTTCTGCTGCAACTTATTCAAAATAAAAAAACTCTCGTGTCTGACCACCTTAACTAATTCTAAACTTTACAAAATTGCAAACTTTTTTTTTCTTATAGTAGGCGAAGCATAGAATGTGATGCATGTTTCGAATTTCAAAAAGGTTAAACCGTTTGAAAGTTATGGTTGTTTTTCAATCAGTCTGTCAATCAGGACTTTGGAGATAACTCAACTAGAAAATAAGTAATAATTACTTACTTAACTCGAATTCTGACAGTAATTATATTAATGGAAAGCTGATAACGTCTTTAAGAAACCCTTTTTGTTTAATCAATTTTGGGTGAAAAAAGGTCGCCAGCTACATTGTCTAAGTCTGTAGATCAGAGGAAATATGGTGAACACGTCATTTGGGTTGACCATCCACGCTTGGCATTGGAAAGCCAAAATCCAAAGCAACTACCAAGCCTAAACATATATCTGATATTATCATATATCCGATATCTCCCGCCCAAATTTGGATTCAAGCTTTTCATTTTCATCCTATTTTGAATGTTTATTTTATTTTATGTATTACTATTATATTTAAATAATATTAATATTATACTAATATTAATATTAATATTATACTAATATTAATATTATATTTATATTAATATTATTATTATATTAATATTATTATTATTATAGTAATATTAATATTATATATTTATCTCTCTCTCTCTCTAGAGTTCCTATATAGAGACAGAGAGATAAATATATAATATTAATATTAATATTAATATAATAATAATAATAATAATATGATATTAATATTAATATAATAATAATATTAATATGATAATAATATTAACATAAATATAATATTAATATTGTTTAAATATAATAGTAATACATAAAGTAAAATAAACATTCAAAATAGGATGAAAATGAAAAGCTTGAATCCAAATTTGGGCGGGAGATATCAGACATCCGATAATATCAGATATCCGATATGTGATGACATGTAACTGATTAAATGGTTGACTATATTAAGTTGAAGATAATGCAAGACATTAAATTAGTTAATGGTTTGTATTTTCATTAAAGTCAACTTGATATCATCTGTATGGTCATACACATAATGCCAAAGACTTCAGAGAATCAATGGAATAAAGTTTATGCTTCTAGCAATGCATAAAAGTCAAGTATTCACTAAGTGACAGACTACACCAGCGGAGTGCACACCATCGGTAAAGACAAAGATAAAGTCACAGTGATGCCCAACGAGCAGAAGACAGTGTTGCCCGACGAAGCATAATCAAAGGATGCCTGACAAGCAAGATCCAATGATGCTCGACGGACGGAGACCCCGAAGCTAACTGAAGCAACACCGACGGAACTGGCAGTTGTCACCGGCGATGAACTGCAGAATTGACCGACATAACATAGAGATCAGAAAATGACAAAATATCTAGCTGGCAAAGCTAAAGGATAGACTTAACTGGTTGTTTTATTTATTTTATTCAACTACAGTTAAGTAAATGATTTGTACAGTTGGCAAGAAGATAACTATGAGATAAATCAGGAGTTAAAGACATAAATCAATTTGGCTGGATTGTTTTTCACGCCAAGAATCAAGAATCAAGAATCAAGAATCAAGAATCAAGAACCTAGAATTAAGGAAAATCATGTCTATATAAGAGACAAGTATAATTCACTTTAAGTGTGGACGAGCAAGCAATCAGATACACGGGGGAGTGAACTGATAAAAGATGCTGAAGAGAAACTGATGAAGGATTAACTTCATGCAGTCCTGATCAATCAAGCTGAGGGAGAGCTAAAGAATTCTGCAGACACTGATGGACAGAAAAGCACAGCATCACAGAACATAAAGAGTTAAGTACAAAGGAATTGTATTGATATATTGATCAGAAAGACATTGTAAGTAAATAGATCTAAAAATCTGCAATTCAGTTGCATTAGAAACAGGTCATTTTGTTTCAGTTTAACCATTGAAGCATTAAGCCTCTTAACAGAGCAGGACTTAACAGTCTTTTGTAACTGAGGTATATCCTAACAGATTACCAGAAGGTTGACTCATGATAGTAGCACCGGTCTTACCTAAAGCCTATTGACAGTCTAAGAAGGAGGCTGATTCAAGGATGGTACTAAGATTTGCATAAAGCCTATTGACAGTCATGATACTGATTCAAGGATGGTAGCGTAGATGTCAGATACTTAGTGACAACCTATGTATTGAAAATCCTCTAACAAGCTCGCACTTAACAGTGTGATTGTAACATTTAACAGGGTTGGCTCCTAACAGGGCTCACTTTAGAAGAGTGAAAATTTGGGGTACCGGTCCCAGTGGTTTTTTCCCTTAACAGGGTTTCCACGTTAAAATCCTTGTGTTATATGTGTATGGTTTATTACTTTATTATTTTACATTCTGCATATGCATTTATGGATTAACTGGTATACTCTGTATATTTACTGAGTATCGGTAAATACAGTTTACTACTTATCAGTTATCAAGAAGAAAAAGGACAGACAAGGTAAACCGACAGACAGTAATTTGTTTCAAGTATTTCAAAGGCATTCATCTTGTTGGGACTTAATAATTGGAGAAGTATTGATTGATGGATTAAATTTGATAAAAATGTGAGGCCACTGATTCACCCCCCCCCCCTCTCAGTTATTACTGACAATTGGTATCAGAGCTTGTGTGCTTAGA
>MU224381.1:1561039-1576835 GCA_018584345.1 Thuja plicata
TAACGACAACAACAAGTTTCAAACACTTTGTTTGTCCTGATATAATATGGCTTCAATTTTCCAAACATTGTTTGCCCAATCTTTATATTAGGATTTGAACTACAAAATGACACATAAATTTCATGTTCTGTTGTGTCCAACCAATGTTTTGTATGATATTCATATTGATTAGCTGAAATTCTATGTCTGATAACATCTATATTGTTTGATGAAGGACATGTATTATCGTTCCAAAATAATGTGACCAAATTCTTGATTCCTCCATCAATCCTATCAGAACAAGGAGCTCTACACATGATTGCCCAACAGCCTTCCAAGGTGCTATCATCCAAAAGCATTCTCCTATTAACATATCGTGAGATTGTTTTCCTACTAAAACCAATCTGAGATGAAACTGAAGATATTTATCTTTTTCAGAGCATAGTGTTACCTACAATGGATGTCAACATAACTTTTCTTGTAATGATCTTATCTTTAGTTTGAGATCGCTTCCCTACCTGGTTCAAACCTTTCCTAAAATTTTCAATCATATCAGTTTGCATGTCAACAACTTTTCTCTTTTTGGATGTTGCATCTATACCCAATAACTTGAATGCCCCTTCCAAATTTTTGTTTATAAGTAAAAATGAAAGCAATTGAGCTTGTTCAAGTGTTTCTAAATTATCAAATTTAGCCAATATTTGTTTTTCTATCATATTCATTGACCTCTTCTTAGCAAGACTTAAGGGTTGAACATTAGCAAGTGATCTCAAATTTTCCACATCCATTGTAAGTAAATGATCTAAGTTTCTATAATTAATATTTCTCTTTAAAGTATGAGCTAAATATATATGTTCATCCATACCAGTAGGAGCACGTGATCTTGAACCTTCTCCAACATCAATTTTCTGAGATTCCATAGGGAGTGATCCCAACCCTTCTTCAATGTGCAATTCTTCGACTTGACTTGACCCTCCTACTTCAGCTTGTCCTTCACCTTCTTTAGTTTTATGATAATATGCCAATGCAGCTTCACGATTTATTTGTTCAGCACGAGGTGATCTTTTTCTAGCAGATTTACGTTGTCTTCCCTTCTGGTTCCCCATTTCTTCTCTTCAAAAATGTCTTCCAAATGTAATTTTTCTTCAAAAAAATGCTTTGATATAATATTTCTCCTCTTCAAAATTATGCCTTCGGAAAAAATAGAAATAACAATCTTTATTCAAAAAATGCATTTGTAGAAATTGAACAATAATAGAAAATGTGAATTACTTGCTGCAATTCGGTTAAAAACTTAAAACAAAAAACTTTAGATTTATACCATTCTAAATTGTTAAAAAAAAAATTACAACATGGCCGACCTACTTCACGCGAAGTACACAAGATAAAAATTTGGCAGGCTGGTTGTCGCCGGATTTTTCACTCAAGCGGCTTTGCGTGAAGCCCCTTGGACCCCTTCACGCGAAGGGGGTCTTCGCTCGAAGACCCCTAAAATTAAAATTTCTTGTTTGAAAAAAAACACATCCTAATAATTGGTCTTTCAAGGCCTGGGACAAGGACCAAATCATATGTTTTTCTCAAATACATGATGCCAAATAATGCAATTCGAAACAAGCTTTCTAATGAATATAATTTTAATACATATTAAGTTTGTTATCACTTTCAAATATTACTTTAACTAAACATAGGTTGTTTAGCGATTCAACAACCCGTCTCTACAAGGTTTTGGGAAAAATAGTAAATTACAAAAAAAAAATTATGAAAAATATGCAGGAAAAGCATATTTGTGTTACCTTTCTATATTAAAAAAAAATTGAATTTTGATATATACATTTCAAGTTACAGTGATCAAAGTGACCTTATGTCTAAATTACAGTTACTCTCACTTTAAAACTTAATAAACTATGAAATATTGACCCGAAATGAATAAAACCAATTAGATCCTCTATATATTGAAGTTACAAATATAATTTCAAAATAATTACATTGTTATCATATTTTAGAAAAAAGTTATGCTAATCCAAGTGAAAGTCACTTATTAAAATCACAGTTTTTTCACACAAACCACTTTTCGAAGGAGAAGGAAAAATGAATTTTAATGAATTTTTTATTTTTTATTTTTAAAATATATTTAGAAACTAGAAAGAAAATTCTAAAAGATCCTAGTTTATATCATCTTCAAATTCCTTATAATTTTGCAGCAATATGTGTTCGAAAATGAAGTTTTTTCTCCAAATGTTGATCTTTGTGTCAAAGTTGGCCAAAAAGTGGGACACACTTGTGGGATCACCCAAGTTCAGTGGTGGAAGATATAATAGAATACGGGTCAAATGTAACCCATGGAACTCTCTGCACCTTAGTGTCATTGTCAAATAAATCAAATTCAACATAATCATCAGAAGTGGTGTTCTGATTTTGCAAAGCTGAGAAAGAATGTTCATTGAAAACAACTTCCTGGGTGCGAATGACTTCTTGAGAAATCAGATCCCACAAATTAAAGACAAATTGGTCCTCATCATACCCCAAAATTACACAATTTTTGGATTTGAAATCCAATTTTGTTCTCTACTCTTTAGGAATATGAACATAATCGTCACAACAAAAAACACAAAAATGATTAAATGAAATTATTTTACCAGTCCATCTCTCTTCCAGAATGTCAAACTCAAGATGAGACATGAAGGGGTGTGGTTGATCAAATAAACAGTAGTGTTATATTCCTTTGCCCAAAATGCTTTCCCAAAATCGGCATTGGAGAACATGCACCTAGCTCTTTCCAAAATAGTTTGATTCAACCTCTCAACTGCACCATTTTCTTGACATGTAAAAGGGGTTGTTTTAATACGTCGAATGTCATGATTTGCACAAAAATGATCAAACTCTGAAAATAAAAAATCGCCACCATTGTCCGTTAGTAGACATTTAAGTTTCTTCCCAATCTGATTTTCAACCAGAGCCTTGAAACTTTTAAATTTGGAAAATACTTCTAATTTCTTATTCAACATATGAATCTTGACTTTACGAGTGCAATCATCAGTAAATGTGACAAAATAATTTGTGCCACCGATAGAAGTTACCTCTATAGGTCCAAAAACATTAGAATGCACAAGCTCTAATGGAGAAGATTTCTTAGCATGACCCGTTCTCAAGATGTTGGTCGTATTCTATTTTCCATAAAAGCAATGTTCACATAACTCTAAATAAATTGATTTAAGCCCCAGAAGCTGATCTCGTTGAAACATAACTTCAAGACCCTTCTTTCTCATATGCCCGAGCCTCTTATGCCAAAGTTCAACATTACTACCCATAATGTAGCAAGGGAAGCTCCCACTTCACCATTGCACTCTAAAAAATATAAACTTCCTAATTTATTTCCTATTACCAAAACCAATAGACCTTTGGTTACTTTCCATGAATCTAAAGAAAAATTAACATTACATCCTTGTACATCTTTCAAAAGCCATTTACAACCATTTTTCAATCATAATAAAATATCACCCTTTCCGACAATATCACATTCTTTTTTATCTCCAAGAAAAACTTTACCAAACATACCTTCTTGATAATTCATGAAAGCACTCTGACATGGAGTAGCATGGAAAGAGGCACTAGAATCGAGAACCCATGAACTTGCATTCATTTCACCAACTGCAAGAACCAATACACCATCATCCTTGATAGCTATAGTATGTACTCCATCATTGATCACTTTATCTTGGACCTTTTTGTATTTCCAAGGTTTTTTTTTGTATGTCCTGGTGTACGAAAAAACCAACATGTACCATTTTGGCCTATTTTCTGTGATCGATGTGTAGAGTGAGACCTTCCATGTGGTTGTTATGTCTGCCTCTTTCTTGACTCCTACCTTGATTTCTTGTGCTACCCGCTTTTAATGCGTCTCTTGAGGAAGACTCGTGATTCTTTCTAGACATGTCTTCACTGAGAAGTGTAGCAGCAACCTCATCAAATTTTTGTTTAGTTTTGGCAGCCTCCAAAGTGCTAACAACCATTATCACCCCTTCCTAGTTATTCGACAATGAACATAGCATCAAAATATACTTCATTTCATCATCTAATGTTAAGCCTACTTAAATCAATTGAGAAAGTAAGCTATTGAACTCATTAAGATGATTCGACATAGCTCCTCCTTGTTTTAATTTTAGATTGTATAACTTTTTCATTATGAATACCTTTTTCGATGCTGAAGCTATCTCATATAATGAAGATAATTTATCCCACAAATCTTTCGTTGTCTTCTTTGTTGAAATATTGAACAGTGCATTGCTTGAAAGTAAAAGAAAGAGCGTTTCCCATGCCTTCTGATCTAGTTTCTCCCATTCTTCTGGCATTAGCATACCTTGACCCTTGGTTTTTCCTTGTAATGTGGCTGAGAGATCATGTTTAATTAGTAATGACTCTATCTGCAATTTCCATAATCTGAAGGTTTTCCCAGCAAACTTCTCAATTTTCCATTTGTCTGCTTCATCCATGACTCTGAGAAATCTTCACCAATTTCTAGAAAATCAAATCAAGCTCTCCCAAACTCTGATACCAATTGTTGATTTCAAATTTAAATAGGAATGTAGAATAAACAAAAAATAGAATAGCAATCAAACATACAGAAAAAGAACACAATAAATTTATAGTAGTTCACCTTTGCAGACTACATCCACTTTCAATGGAGGGATTCTTAGATTTTATTTAATCTTTGTTTTTACACATACAACTCACATTGTTTTAACAACACATATCTATCTTGCAAAATAAGCCCTTTCACACCTCCTTCTATCACACATGAAATTGGCCAAAGAAGCCCAACCGTCAGTTGTTTGAAAAAACCTGCAATTACAAGGAGGAAGGGCATATTCCTATCAAAGCAGGCAGAGCAGTTATGGGAATGATTGTGCTGCACCACCCAACAACTACAATATACAACTTATATAGGTAAAGAGCAGCTGAAAGGTTTTAAGTTACACATGTTGAATGCGATCACTAGATTTTTTAAGCTCATTATTTTGGAAGGAGACTAGATTTGTTAAGGTTATTATTTTGGACTCATACAGGTGATTGTTGACGGGGCTACCGTGGATTTACATGGTCTTGTGGCGTAATTCTTCTTCTTTTCCCTGTGAGGATGGAAAGCTTGCACTTCTTTATCATAAGCTAAATACTTAATTTATCTTACCTGTATATTCTTTATCAAAAGACAACTCCAATTATTTTTTGTTAACCGTTAGGCACATTATTGAAATGCTTTGAAACTTTATTTTTTGGAGGCAATTGAGGAAGATGAAATGGGTTTTACATATTTCATCAATCTATTTCAACTTCCCAAATTGGCTTTCATCTGGCACTTGGAGCCTTGATTAAAAGAATACTCGACCCGAATCCAAAAATGGTATGATTTATATGACTCTTTCACAGATTAAAATAATACTCGACCCCAATCCCAAAATAAAGTAAAAAATTATTGCACGCAAAAGAGTCTCAGACTCTGGTGACCTCTACGACAAGAGAGAAGCTGAGAAAATTCTACAATGGGTATTTCAGAAAGGTCAATGGGTTGATCCTATGTTTTTCCCAACTTCACAAATTTTAAAGGGATTTTTCAGAAATCGATAGATGTAGAGATTCGAATCTAGTTGGAAATAGAAGGGGTTCCCAAATGTCTATGGTGGGAAAAAGAGATGAGGTAAGATAATTTTTGGTCGGACAAACAAAACCCTAATATAATCATGTTAGGTCTGAACAAGAAATCTGTCAAAACCAACCCTGAATCTCATGTGTTGATTTCAGAAAATGATGAAAGGAATAGAGGGTTAGGGAAAAAGGTGTCCTCGAAAGAGGATTTGGGAGTCATAACCTTTCCATGGTCTGAAGGAATTGCTGATAAGGGTTTATTGTTTACTAATTAGGTCTAGTGTCTTGTTCCTTTCATTGATACAAATGTGAACCCTTTGCGAAAGAAAGATCAAGATCTTTATTCTTACACGCTCTTCATTCAGGCACTCTATTATCAAGCCATTTCTTTTTGTACACTTTTTATTATTTTTATTCTAAAGATGCTAAAGAATAATTTTAAAAATTTATTTCGTTAGGTTGGAAAAAATCTTTTATTGATCTATCTGTGGAAGTCGCATTTTCAGGCGATCCAAGATTTGTCCCCTCTTCAACCTTCTTGTTGTCCTCCCTAGTTTACCATTAGAATTTCTTGACCTAGATATCTTGAAAGATATGTGGGGATCTTTAGGAGTTTTTCTAATATGGATTGTTCTTTAATTGAAGACCTATTGACCATCAAAAATTTTGTTATTAGGGATCCCAAACCGATAGCTCCTAGATCCGTTAATTTGAAGCCTTGGGATGGATTTGGTGTTAAGATCTATTGCAAGACAAGCCTTGGTTCTCCACATTTAAGATTACCATGGACGAAGATTTATTTTTTGTCTTAAAACACCCAAACCCTAATTCAAATGTGGGCATTTCCTCTGTTAAACCCCCTTTAGTTGGAACTGATCAAATGGATCTCTATCAAGGCCAACGTAATAAGGGTGTTTTGAAGGATATGATTTTCGATAGAAATGGGGCTTCAAAATTTCCTTCACCCACTAGTAAAATGACTAAGTCTAATTTATTTGGGGCTACGGTTAACTTGAATGTTTTGAAACATAATTTGCTGCTCGAAAATTTGAACTCTTATATCTTTTCTTTACCTAATGGTCCATTGTGTATTTAGAATAAAATTTAGAGAATCCTTTTGATTTCACCATTCCTCTGCTTCATCTGAACCATGAGGCCTCCAATTAAGCTTTGGATTTGAAATGATATATTTCACATTTTAAAGCTCTTTGGGCCAAGGCTCTCCAAAATCAAATCCAACTGATATGAACATAAGTAGATAAAATAGACAAAGTACTTTTAGCAATAAGATATAAAGTATGTGCATAGATAGGTTGCTCTGTTTGCAACTACTAATTTTTTTCAAGCTCAAAAAGACCTAGGTTCAGATTTAGCAGGGTTTAGTATTATGTTTGGATTGTAGGCCCACCAATTTCAATACTAAAAAAACATTTAAGAAAAAAAAAAAAGGAAAATTCAGGCACATCAATCAACGCTTAATAGATCATATACCAGATAAAAAACAAAATGAAAATGAGGAAACTATATCACACACTACAATTTACCAGTATTGGTCAAATGACAAGGCAAAATCTCATCACAAATAAATCCCTTTTGCATGAGAGCAAAAAAAACATGCTAGCTAATGTTAAAATTGATATTGATAGTGTGGTACTAAGAGTATCACCTTGATTGAACCAATATAGAAAGAAATCACAAAATATTGTACACATTGATATTTTTGCAGATTCTATGATTTATAAGTGTTAATCAGTCATTGAACTAATTCTAAAAGTCCATTCTACCACAGAAAAAAGAAAAATTTAAAAAAAAAAATTTAAACAGAAAATTAGTCACAATGTATGAGGATGAATGAGAGTTTTATATTCTATTATTTCTTTAAAATATAAATATTAAATCTTGGGATTAGGAACATCTTTAACTTGCTCATACATCATCTTGTAATGCTCTTCTGAAATAAATGCAGATATAAAACTATAGTCTAATCATACAAAATAATCTTACATTTCTGGTAGTGTATGCTAAGTATCTATTGACTATTGTTTAAATAAACAAGATGCCTTTGAAGATACCTTTGAAAACGCCTTTATGTGTTCTGCCACTGTTGCTAAGAGTATCTTTTTAGAAACTCCATTTGTTAATGCTACATTAGCAGATGCAACAATATTACCTATAACATACTAATTGATGTAGGCAGTTTGTTTGAAGCTTGATTTTCAATCTAACTTCAGATCTATTCTTACAATGATATTAATGTGCTCTTATTTAATGAAAGAATTGGAATTATTAATGTTTACCTAGGTATCTGTTAAATCATTGACGTTCAGTTTTATCAGTTGTGGAATGTGCATAACACTACTTTTTACAGGTAGTAATCGTCCAAATTCCCTCTCATTATCAATATAAAATTTTTGATGCTCCAACTACTTTCACATTTGTGCATTCTTATCCACTGAGCAGCTTAAGAGCTTGCAGATCCAAGTGAACAGATGTAAGAGTGTTTCTTTAGCATTATTGTGACATGTTACCATTAATTCATCATCCATAGTACATTATGTTGTATACAGAATCAAGTAAGCAGTAACACGTATATTTAAGCGAGCTATATCTTTCACCTTTTAATTCAGTACTCGTGCTTGTGAGAACTTGTGCATTGGCCTCTTTATATTTTATTGATTCTTGAATACCTTAGTCCCAGATGCTCTCTCAGAGGCCCTGGATCCGGATCCAGATGCGTTCGGAGATGTATTGTATTTCTGGTGCACGCTGATGCGCATAGGGATTGTTATAGTTCCTCGTGGATGCACATCCACAGTACATCTACAGGGAGTTTTAACTCTCCCTGTGAGGATCCCCGAGCATCTGGACGCCTAGGAAAGAAAAAAAAAAGGTTAAAAGCAACTTAAAATTAAAACAAAACACTCAAAACATGTGCTAAATTGAGTTTTTTTATTATTATTTTCCTCTAAACCCTAAAATAACTCTAAAAATGCCATCTAATCATGAACACCGACGTATATGATATGCTTATTTGAATATTTGTGAACTATCAATTGGCATTTAATATTTAACTTGATCAATAGTGAAGTATCATACTATCAAATGATTTATTTCTGTATATTTCTCATCCATTAATTTTAAGTGTTCATATGCTTACTAATTTATATATAAATTTGATACATTTTTTATTTTTAGGGAATTGTAGGCTACTAGATTGTCACTTTGATGTTTCTATATTTAATATTTGTCACAGGGTGACATGGATCCATCGACACATGATAGAGGCGGGGGTGCTCCTCCCACCCCTTCTTTAGCAAAAGTAAACCTTAGTGTAAAAATTAGTGTAATTTTAATTGTAGAAAATGTTATATTATATATTATTGTCAATAGGGTTTTGGAGTTATTTTGATTGTTTTACTGATATTTATGTCACAAATTGATGCTTAAGGAAAGGGAAAACCATGAGTAACAAATGAGCAATTAGTTGTTGAAATGGAGGCGACAGTATTATGCGATGCTGACCCCATAAGAATGGTCGCAAAGAACCTAAAAAAAATCAATTTGTAAATTCTTGCCATTGTGGTGGATCCAAATCCAAATGAGGAGACAAAGGCGGCGAAAAATGAATTGATACAGAGAGCACATTGTCTGGAAGTAAGCAGAAATGAATCTTTAGCTATAACAAAAGTTCAATAAAGGTTTATATTTTTTACTATTTTATGGATCATGAACTAAAATATGTATGTGTTCTTATAGGAGTTTTTGAGACATCAACGAGTTGCTCGACATGATGAGGGTACTAGCGCGGTTCCTTCAGGTAAATAATTCATTCATAGGAATAGATTGACTAAATCTACGTGGCAATAAAAAATCATTATTTAGCATCATATGCTAAATGGGTTGTGAGTCTAGATGGAAAGTTAAGTAGCTCTAGATGATAACATTGTATGGATGATTGTTTTTGTGTTTGACTATAACATTTTGGATCAAATTCAATAATCCATTGTGTATATTTATTAGCTCTATATTTAAAAAAGAAAAGACATTATATATATGATTGTTTTTCAGGTTATGATGAAGCGCAAACCCCTCCTTTGAGGAGGACCACCACTCTAAGATTGTTGACTGCAGGGTCGGCAACAAGGAGCATGCACACATCCACGTCTGCTCTGACTAGAGCTGGTAAATCCTTATTTTGCTATATTTTGTTATGTGTAATTTATGATTTGGTTTGTACTTTCTTGGGTGCATTTGATCATAGTCATTGATTAACTTGTTGCATTAAAAGATACACCTCCATAGGATAGAACAAAGACCAGTACTGGTGATAATTTACCATCATTTCCTGGATTACCTCGTGTTGTTAGTATGGGATCGTTGCAGGCATCATTGTTGTTGGCCGAGAAAGATATGATTCCCTTAAAAGTACCTAAGCTTCTAGGTACTTAATTTAAAATTATTATTATTTATAGTCTAATTGTAGTTTACTTATTCATAACTCATTTTGGACTGATGATCCCATGATGTTTTTTCAGGAAACGATGTTTTTTATGAAAGTCTTTATGAAATAACATTGAAGTTATTCAGGTCCACCATACGTAAGCGATACGTAGCTTCATATCATTGGCAGAATATTTTTCCTTTCATCCATTTATTGTACTATATTCAAGGTACGTAGCTTCAGCTAATTTTTTATCGAACAATTTTGTTTTTTCTTAAAAGCTGGAATGACCATGCTCCCGAATTAAAAAATCAGCTCATAAAATCTTTAGAGGATCTCTTTGGTCAAAATATTTTTGACAAAGCCAAAAATTCTCTAGAAAGCTTGCAAACATCTAAAGTGTGTGAGGGACCAATACAGAAGGGCTCTAAATCTCAACCCAAAGTACGAGCATCCTACGATTCCAGAGATGGAGTGGAATGAAATTGTTGAAGATGCAAAAGAGAAAAGGTTCAAAGATGAAGGAATTCGACCACTAGAAGGAAAAAATAGGTTTGCGATAGTATTAATGTAATTATGCACTAATTAGTGATCTTTATATTTATATAATCTAACATATTTCAAAGTTTTCATATATAGACTGCAGGACACATCAAAGGCTTCACAGGCCAAAATAGATAAGGTTAGCCAACCCCATCTTGGCTCTGGTGGATATATGAAACTTCACGCATGACTTGTAAGTACCAATAAATGAAATTTCATATCAAAATTTTTATGTAAAATTACAAACAATTTTGTTTAATCATGTAATACATGCAATATTGACGATATTAAGCCAAAAATGAAGGGCTCTGAATTTAATGTAGCGCCCATGAAAGAAGACAAACAAATATGCTTCAAGAGAGGTTATAAAGTCGTGGTTGCACGCCACCGCATATAATCCTATGGCCAAAACAAAGATTCTGGTGCACCAGTTCACACACTGGTAAATAGGCCCAATGAAAAATAACTCAAATTGAATATTTGAGAATAATCTATTTGATGTTAATTATGAACATAAATTGACTATTTTTGTTTTATAAAGCAAACAATTATAACAATGTGCATGACATTTCACTACAACATTCTAATCCTAGCACAAAACCTGCACATGACGAAGGCCCTAATGTGCAACACAATGATGGAGGTATTCATTTGCTATTGAAAATTAATTATGTAATTATCAATACAATTTAATATCTTAAATTTCAGTTGGTGTAACCTTTTTGTAAATATTTTAGAGCAAGCAGAACATCATGGTGACGAAGTGGAGCACAATCTTATTGTTCAGCATGTTGAGGTTAGGGCCGAAAAAAATGTGATTGTAGATGATGTGGCACTGTTAGGTAAAGAAAAATCCCTATTATGTTCTTTTGATTAATAAAATGCTTTTAACATTAATAAAAAATATTGTGAATTTAACCCATTTATTTGTTATTGTAGTGGACCCCCTTTGGTGCAGCAGCCTTGTGCTCCAAAAAAGATGAGGAGCCATAATATCATAAGATCAAAACCACAAGAGGAGGAGAATGTCAAATATATTTATGTTCCTATTAGCATTTACCTTCAAAAATTGAAGAAGAAACCAAAAAAGAAATGATTGATGTTCCTATTAGCATTTACACTAAACTTATTCAAGTTTTAATTGCTTCTCTGCTTTATAATGACACTAGGAACAAGGTTTTCTTATAAAGTGATGTTTCAGATTTCATACCTTAGTTATTGGTATGAAGATAATTTCAATAGTTCTTCACTCTACCATCAATATTCCTACAAAGAACAAAGTAGGTGTATATGAAAGAATAGGTAATATCTGTAGTAATCCAAAATACTTGAAAAAAAACACTCAGTCCACACTTTTAATAAAAGATTCGGGGGCTGTGATAAATCATGAATCTAGAAGTGTTAATAAAATTTTCAATAGTGGAACATAATTTAGAAATTTGCAATAGTTGATGCATATTTTGATAACAGTGTGCTCTTATCAATGATAAAGAGATGCATTGTTGCTTTATAACTTGAGGTTCTAAAAAGAGCTCATAAACTATTACAAAAGGAAATTAAGTTTTTTTCTTTATTTAAATATATACTTAATATAAATCAAAATAAAAAGTGTGCATTCTATACAATGATCAGAAGTGTTTTCCTTTCTAATTGCACGCAACACGAGCTTGTTTATAACATTTTGTTTGAGTGGTAACTTTTCAATCAATTTTACACAAAATGATTCAACATGGCTCTAGTCATACAAAACTAACCATTTTTAATTGCCAAAATTTGTATGGTTTATCCTAATGGGAAATGCATTACAGTGATTTTGAATGATGTGAAATTGATACATTTAGATTGTATTTGTTGAAACTTTTCAAACTGCCAGATGTTATCTGGTGATTTTGTTAAGGTTTGTAAATTTTCTAAGAGATATCATCTTTTGGATGATCATTGATTGTTCTTGTCAAACAAGTGATATTGTTAATGCAGAAAATTCATCATGATTGGCCCTATGTATAGTGCACTTTAAAGGATGGAGATACATTTCTTGTAGAACTTGTTTTACTTTAAGCTATTGTAGTACCTCGAACACCCAAGTATTGGACTACTACAAACAATCTTTCTAATTTAGAGCTTTATTATAGACTTGCATCAGGTGTGGGACTACAAGACAAAAATTTATATCCAGACTCTTGAAGGACATACACATAATGTATCAGCAATTTGTTTTAATCCCAAACAACATACAAGCAGGTTTAATTGAATTATTCCTTTGTTGATAATATTAGATAAATATTTGGTCTCCCATACATAGGTTGCGTAAGGGCCATACTGTTATGGGACTTGTATAATTATTTATGGAAGAAGGGAATACAATGATTAACTTTTGGAAGGATTAGCATTATTGTACCTGATGAACATTTATCAATATTTAGATATGATAGTTGAATTTGTTATGTGTTGACAACAATGAATGACTTTTGAGATATTCCTTTGCAGGCTATAAAATTCATTGAATTATGGGCTAAAATATGTATGGGCCATTGGCTATTCAAAAGGATCAAATCGGTAAGGATGTATTAAAAGTGTAACACTTCTTCTATTGTTTTCCTTCATGACACTATCTAAATATCTACTTTTTTGTGTTCGACAAGCTAAGACAAAACATCCTATATGACCAATTGCAAGATCCATCAATCAAACTTGATGAAATATATTTTTCCTCACCATGAATCTATTGTTCACTCATTGAAGAAGTTTTTAAAACACTAAAACTCATTTTTATTTACTTCAGATCTATTATTCACTCATTGAAGAAGCTTCTCTTTGATAGAAACTTGCATTTATTTCCAAATTACTTGCTACTTATTTATCAAATCTCACTGCCCATTGAAGAAATTTGTTATTTCTAGCAATTTTGCAGCATGATCAACTTGTATCATGGATAGAGTGGGGTATGAGATTAAATAATATTGTTATAGTGTCATATAATAGAAATTTGTAAGATATTATCTTCTAATCATCGGTTTTCCTTGTTTTTCTAAGATCTTAGGCAAGACAATTTAACATTAGAGTCGAAGTTAGCTTCTTCTAGAGCTGCATAGGGGTTAAACCTTGATAGTTCTCATGTTAGTGAGAAATTTATTGTAGAAGATGTCGCTGAAAGACTGAAGTATTTTGTTGTAATTGGTATAAATACACCTTTCAGCAATAGAAAATGACAAGACTCTATTTGGGAAACTTGGATTAGTTGGTATGAACTTCGCACAATTTTATTGAGTAGTTGATATCAGTTTTACACTACTTTTTGGAGTAGTTGACATGATTTTTTCGGAGTGTATGATTGTTTCACATTTTCTATATAAAAATCATTGAATATATAAATCAAACATTTTTTTTCAAATATTAAGTATTTCAATTAGGGGTGACAATTTTTTTATTTCTAAAAAAAGAAGTCATTATTTATCACTTTTGTACATAGATGAGGGTATACAAGAGACTAGTAGAGTAGGTAGTTTCAGGTTCAAATTTCATTTTATCACTTTCAATCGCACATCATACCAAAAAAAATTAGAATTTCAGTCATGTGCCAAAGTTCATTTGACTAATTATACTTGGGTCCAGTCATGGATGCAAGCATTGTGAGTTTTGGACCAGCTATGAACTCATGTAGAACATAAAAAGTCTTCTTCAATTTCCACTGTAGCATCCAATCAATATTTCTTACAAGTCTAGATGAAACAAGGGGATTTTGACATCTCATTAATTCACTATTACCTTTACAACATCAAACTACCATATTGAATCTAATCCAAAGATTAATTCAAAGAACTAATTCAGAAAATAAATGTGAGAATATCACCAGGAGATTTAAAAAAAACAATAGTCCTTGTATCATATAGAATCGTTCAACAGAAACAACCAGCATATCCATAAGAACCATCATGCATAAAAATTATCTTATAATATTCATAATCCTCATCTTTGCAAACTTTTGTCACACACTTATAGACAACAAGGTAGTTACAAATGAAAGGATGCAACCTTTCATAATACTTTTTTCATAAACTAACAAAATAAAATCGTCTAGTAACTAAATTGCATATCACAAAAGGAACAAATACTAATCTCCACAAAGCTTGATGCATGCGTCCATGTGTTCCATGTACATTCCTTCAAACTATTGGTGTCTACGTTCATGAAAATATTCCTCACCAAGAATTGGATTTGTATGATCTATTCCAACTAGGCCTTTGTCTCCTTGAATTTGAAGTTATCATCTGAGATGGCTTCAAGGGAAACACTCAAGACTCTCTGACAATCCACAATCCATTCTTCCTTACCTATAATTTCTTTCTTACTGCTGAAAAATAGGGGAACTCCCATCTTCATAGGGCTTTGAAAATCCTTGTACTCATCATAGATATCCTCCTTGAACCTATCATGAAATTTGATCCTTTCTTTGAAACTCTCTATCACCATAGGGTCTGAACTCTCATCCAACAATTTATCCAATTCAAGTTTGACTTGATCATACTTAGCCTTTGATCTAGATAGTTTACCAAATGACATTCCCACATCTTGGCGAGTTCTGTCAACAAGAAATCCAATCTACACTTTACCAAGAAAGTAACAGTGTTGTTCCTAACATTCTTCATTTGCTTATTTATTCGGGCATTCTCCTGTTGCACTTCCTCATATTTTTTCTGTCATTTCCCACCATCAAGTGGAGCTAACATAGGTAATTCTTGACCACTGATCTTACAACTTTCTTTATATAGGGTTTTGTATTGATCCCTTTCAAACATTAATCTCTGGATTTGTACCTTCGTCAATTTAGAAATGTCTATGTTCATATTGGCAATGGATATAGGATCAACTTCTCCCACTTTCAATTAAATATCATAAGACCAAAGGCCCTATCCACATTGACAATTTTTGGCCTTTGATGAGGAGGGTATTGTATGCACCCTAAAATGGTCGCCTAGACTTTGGGCCCCCATTTCTCAATTTATCAAATCCCTGAATCAATATTTTCAAATATCAACAATATCAATTATATCAATTTCTTTGATCAAATCATAATCAATTCAATATTTCCTAAGGTTTGAGCCTTATTTAATTTAAAAGAGAAAAAATAAAAATAAAAATATTATTTAATTAAGAGAACATTCTCTCTTTTAATTAATTAAAAATCTCTTTTAA
>MU224381.1:1586998-1616946 GCA_018584345.1 Thuja plicata
CTGAGAGCATTCTAAAAACCCTTGCACTCCATGCCTAGGGAGCTATGGATCGATTTTTGAGACCTCATTCTTGAGTGTTCTTGAATGTAAGGATTCATAGAAGTGTGACAACATTTATGCACACAGGTATAAAGCCCATAACAACATTGTTTCCTCATCCTCAACAAATCTAGATCCAATGAAAACATCCTCAACTCCTTTAACATCCAATTTGAAATCTTTTTTGTCAAATTTAAGCATGCTATCAAAAATAAAAGAAGCACTCATATCCCATCCTGGTAATAAAATGATACATGCTTCAATGAGCATTTGTTTTCCCTTTGCTGGGGTCATTGTCTTCATTTCCTCATCAACCTTTTCCTTTAGTCTCTGCATGAGTTCTTCTTCATCACCAGGGTTCAATGTGGGGATAGATTCCCTTAACTTCTTACCTTTTATATTATAAACAAATGAAATAAATTCTTTAGACTTCACAAACTTATTATCAAAAACAAAAGCATTGTAAACATTAATTTGGGCATCTTGGTGTACCCCCATTTAAGTGATAGTTTTGTCAGTATCATCTGGAATCTCTATTACATTGGAAACACAATGCCTATTCACATTTTTCCCCATAGTTTCTTCTTCTCGAACATCTGGAATCTCATCAAGCATCTGTGCAAACTATTGCCTATTGTCCATCAATTTTCTATTATACTCTTCTACGGCTTCCCTTGCTTCATCCTCTTCCAAATTTTTGAATAGATTTTCTACCTCCATAGCCTCATGTTTATAATCACTAAGATTTTTCCCTTTTCTAAAATTATGAATATAATGCTCAGGATCATATTTTTTTCTGGTAGTGTGATCGTACATATGAAACTCTTCCATCAATTTCCTATCAATAATCTCATAGGCTCTAGTTGAGACAACAGTGAAATCACCAAAAGGCAATGTTCCTGGCATAAATGTATGTTTATGTAGAGACCCACCGAAATGTGTGTTACTTGACACACTTAATTGACTCATAATTTCTAGGTATGCTATTTTATCGGGAACAAACTTAGGTAGCCAGTAGGGTTCTTCTTCAAAGCCATATACCCTGAAACAAGTAAATTCTTCATACACATGCCAATCTCCCCAATTATGATTTACAAGTTGCTTGTCATCAAAGTCTTTAGGTCTTAGAAACTTTTTGATCTCCATGGAAATAGACAAGTCACATGGATGTCCAAACAAGTGGTATATGGGCCTTACAATCCACTCCTCAAACTTCAGATAGTCATAATGCTAGAATTGAAAATCCCACAGGGATGTCCACAACTGAACTGGTTGTACTTCTCCTTCAAAAAATCTATTTTTCAAATTCAACCCTAATTGTTCTGGCCATATATTCTTTCTATGTCCATAGAACAATATCATATGCATTAATAGAGAATATTGCCTAAAAAGGGGTAGTATCACCATTCACATGTATGAAACCATCTTAAATACATTCTGCAATGTATAAAGCATAATCATAAGGTTAGGACTCGTACATTTTCACATCAATAGCCAATGCCATAGGTCCTACTATCATTAAATCTGGCACCTCAATCCCTCCTACTTGACCACTTGACATATATGTAATTTCAACGTAACTCCTGAAAAGGTTAACATTGTATGGGAGACCATCTTCTTCAATTAGGGCTCCACTTTTGTTCTTATGCATAGCTAATCTCCAAACCTTATAAGTGGTATCAACCACATTATATTCATTAGCCAATTATGTAAATGATAGTTTCTTATTGAAAGCTAACTCCAGACCGAAAACCTCCTCTATCCTCTCTGCAAAAACTTTCATAAAAATCCCTCCCTCACAATCCCTGATGCATCTTTCTTCTGGTCTATAACTTTTTGCTAAGACTTTCAGACCCTCAATGTTCACAAATGCATTACCATTCAAATTTATGAAACCATCTTGAATACATTCTGCAATGTATAAAGCATAATCATAAGGTCGGGGCTCGTACATTTTCACATCAGTAGCCAATGCCATAAGTCCTACTGTCATTAAATCTGGCACCTCAATCCCTCCTACCTAACCACTTGACATATATGTAATTTCAACGTAACTCCTGAAAAGGTTAACATTGTAGGGCAGACCATCTTCTTCAGTTAAAGGGCTCCACTTTTGTTCTTATGCATAGCTAATTTCCAAACCTTATAAGTGGTATCAACCACATTATATTCATTAGCCAATTCTGTAAATGACAGTTTCTTATTGAAACCTAACTCCAGACCGAAAACCTCCTCGATCCTCTCTGCAGAAACTTTCATAAAAATCCCTCCCTCACGATCCCTGATGCATCTTTCTTCTGGTCTGTAACTTCTTGCTAAGACTTTCAGACCCTCAATGTTCACAAATGCATTTGGGACTACCAGCCTACCTACATTTGTCCTCCAAGGGTTGCACATAGGGATTTCTTTGTCCTTTCGTAGGTAATGGAAAACGAACATATCATACCCTCTTCTTCTAGTCCAGATATCACCTACATTCTTGTATATGTCCTCGAGCTTATCCCTATCAGGCATAATGAACTTTGACCTTTTGAGATTTTGGTCTTGATGCCTGTATTTGATCGATTAAATCCTGGTTAAGTCTTCTTGGTTTCTCTGCTTTCTGTTTCTTCTCTTTCTATTTCATATTCTCAGAACCCTTCCTCTTACCAGAAGATTTTGATGTCAATGACTCCATTTTAAAAATCTCATTGTTGAAACAGTCACAACTTTGCAATTAACAGTTTTGATATCTTCAGTGACTTCACAATTACAAATTTACTCTTGTTTATATGTATTCAATTGCACACAAAACCCCTATTTAATATCACTTTTCATAGCAATTTTAAATATGATTTGACAATGGCTCAAAATCGGTGAATTCGCTCTGTTAAAACTCTAGCGCCAATTGTATATATCTCTATGATGTTAGACGATATTTATCTTTTATCAACATATCCATCTCCGATCAGTCCATCGAAGATCGGGGTTGCATGATCATTATTGTTCTGCAATGAGGATAGGAACTTTGTCTATCATTGTAACTATTTGTGAAGTCACCCCATCGGGGTGTGTTATTTTGATCATCGAGTATCGGGGAATTATTGTTCAGCACCTTTCGATAATCCTTGTTACATCGTCATGACTCTTCCCGACAATCCCATCGATGATCAGGATAGAAATTTGTACGATATTTTTCTTTCATCTCGACATATCCATTACTGATCAATCCATTAGGGATCGGGGTTACATGATCATTACTCTTTCGCTATAACTATTTGTGTTGTTATCCCATCGGGGTATGTTATTTTGATCATTGGGTATCGGGGAATCATTATTTATCACCTTCTGATAATCCTCATTACATCATCATGACTCTTCCCAACAATCCCATCGGTGATCAGGATAACAATTTGTATGAAATTTATCTTTCATCGACATATCCATCACTGATTAGTCCATCGAGGATCGGGGTTGCATGATCATTACTCTTTCGCTATGCTGATAGGAACTTTGTCCATCGTTGTAACTATTTACGAAGTTATCCCATCAGGGTATGTTATTTCAATCATTGGGTATCAGGGAATAATTATTCAACACCTTTCAATAATCCTCGTTACATTGTCATGACTCTTCCTGACAATCCCATTGATGATCAGGATAGTAATTTGTATGACATTTCGATAACCCGATGACCTTTCATTGTGTCCACTTGCTTCATCATTTTTTGAGATAATAAATTAAGCTGGTTGTCGATATACTGATAGCTCTCAACATTATATTACAAACCCAGTTGAGCGTCGGGATATCTCAAACTGATTAGTTTTTAAAAAATAAACTGTTGTGGTCAAAATTTTGACTCTCACTGGACACTTTTGACATTGTACTCGTTGAAAATGAGTTTTCTTGACTTCAACTTTGACACAAATTTTGACGAGGACCTCGTTGATGACATAGAATCCTCATCTAAAATCAAACCTTTTCACGCCACATTTTCAAGCATTTGACCTCTTTTTCGATGGTAAAATGGGTTAAAATTTTGAGTCCAAGTGGATGCATTTGACATTGTTCTTGTCGAAAATGAGTTTGGCTGACTCCAACCATCGATGAATATTTTGGCCAAAACCTCATCGTGGACATAGCATCCTTGTCAAACTATGATGTCAGCCACCATCAAAAATCAAATCTTTTGATGCCACATTTTACAAGCATTTGACCTCTTTTTTGACGGCAAGAAGGGTCAAACTTTAGACGCTCAAGTTGGTCATCGATCAATAGACCAAAATATTGTGACAAGACCTTTGGTCAAAAAATTTACCAAAGCATGTAGAAAATTTGACCAATGCACATCAAAAAATGAATACAATTTTAGTAGAAAGTGTTATGCCCTACATACTCATCCCTACATTTTGTAGGCAAAATATTGGGTCTCCCTTTTTTGCTTTTCGCTTTTCCTTGGTTTTTTTTTTTCTTTGTCTCCCTCTGGGCTTTGTTTCCGCAAGGGTTGTTTCCTTTGTTTCTTGTCTCCTTTTGTCTCCAGGACCCAATCCCAGAGTTTGTTTGTTCTTTTGAGTCAGCTGGATCTCGGACTCTGGGATTCTCTATGGTCATGTCTTCTTTTGTTAGAAGGTGTGGCTACATGGAATCCCTGCGCCCGGAATCCAGAGGTTTTCTTGTCCCAGAGTTTACGGAGAGAAAGCAACATATTTTTAGCCTGAGGGTATAAATAGAATTTACTTTTCATTTTCACATTTACCGTGATTAAAACACTCAGGCGATTACCAAAGAGATTAAGGAAATTCATAGTGATTAAGTGCAGATTGCTTTGGTGATTAACAATGTTCAAGCAGCAGTAAGCAGTGGTGCCTTCGCGGTCAGTTCCAGGTTAACTTATTACAGAGTGCCTCCCATGCTCATCTTTCCCACATTTCTCACGTTCCCAGGTAGGCCTTCGTCTTCATCCTCTCTGGTTTTTGGTTTTCTATTTCTTGCTTCTACCTGTTTTGTTTTTGTTTTGTTTTGTTTTGGTTCTGTTTTCATTTCACCGCGCCTTTGCGTTGGCTTTTCTGTCACCTCCCGTTGGTGGGTTGGCTCTGCCCGAAGGTTCTCTGCCCTTTGTGCAGTTGTAATTTAATGTATAGCTTGTATACTCTGTATGATGGTGTAAGCGCTTCTGTATATTGTGTATATATTGTAGTCTTCCTGTATATTTCTATATATACGTCCATTTTTGTGGTCGGCCTGCGAGTTGTGCTTTGAACCTCTGTATATTTGGTGTATATTCTATGTGTATCCTTCCATTGTGTCGAGCTCGTTGCACTCCATCCCATCCAAACCAACTGTCAAGCTTGTCAGAGAGGTATCCGCCATGATAACTCGGCACCTCACTGGTTCGAGCCATGGCAGCTTTCTCTCTCCTCTGTCGTTTCATCTTAATGGCAGGATTAATTTCCCACAAACGGGCATTCAAATCCCAATCCATCTAGCATTTACTTCACCTGAGTCAGCCCACTTGTTGCCATTAATGCCATTACGCTGCCTATCGCGTGGCCACATGATGACCCATGTCAGCCAAGTATAACTCTTTGTCGATCAAGTTGATAATGGCTAGTTCTTCTGGACTTCGGGTGCTGAGAAGCCCCTGGGTCTTCACTCCATTTTTGTCACCTAAACCAATGCCCTAGAGCACCGGGTGTTTATCAGAATCTGATCCACGTTAACTTTAATATTCTAGGATTTTTATGTATGCTAACACTTTTGTGCAGGTGTGAAATGGTGGTGAATTCCCCGGAGTCCCTAAAAATATTGTTTTTATTATATCATGTATTGACAATTCTCTGGTCTTGCAGGTTGCAGATAGATTGATCAAAATGTCTAACGTGATCGCTCTTCCTTATAGCCTGGAGCTGCCAACTACCTCTACTCAGGCAGCTACAAAGACAAAGGCCAAAAAGATGCTGGCTAAGTTGCCACTAACCTTCAAGTACCCAAAGGAGGTTGTTCTCGTGGGGTCCAAGGTGGACTCCAAGTTCCAAAAAATAATAGACACAGAGCCCGAACTATGGACTGAAATGCAGGGCTTGGTTCAAGCCATATACAAACAAAAGGTTGATAGAGATGTTATGGCTAGACACATGGCCGCCTCCATAATTATCAAAGATGCAAATTTTCCTTGCTCAGTGTAGGCACCAGAGCTGATACTCCAACTGGAAATGCTCTACAACACCTCCACTCAGGTTGTTTTGTTCGCCGATCCCCGACCACTACACTATCCAGCGACTATTGTCAATCTGGATGTGACTACTTTCACTTCAGGGCTGGGGATCCCTCAATTCAAGGGGGTTGTTTTTCTCTCCCGATCCACATCATTAAAGGAGTTTGAGGAAGCTTCCCTTCTCTCCTGGAAATATCTCAACACCCACTGGATTAAGTCCTCGAGAAGGGACTATAAAAAGATGAAGCTGGATCAGATTCCCTGTGGGGATTTTAAAGAACCTATGTAGGCTAGAATCATATTTCTATGCAGGCCTTTAGAGATCCCCATGCTTGAGATTTCTTGGCATGGATGTATTACTTTCTTTACTGCATCACCACCCGTAGTCAAAATTTCAATTGGGTGGCTATCGTCGTCGTCCAGACTCCAAAGTTCCACATGACATCTTACATACTATGGGCACTGGCCCAATAGAGACCTGCCTTTCAGGGTTTACAGATAATGGGAATTCTTGGGAACAGGCTGGGCTAGTTGACGCCATGGGATCATTATCCCCAGGTCCAGTGGGAACTCAGTTTCCCAAATTTATGTAGGGTAAATGATGCCTTCATTTACCATAATATTTTGACACTTATTTGAGATTCTAGATATCGGTTGTCGCAAGAGGTGATGAACTTGGTGAGAAATTACAGGAATTACTTCATCAATTCCAGCAGCACACATACATTCGGGTGATCGGCTTCTCCGGGAAACCCTATCTTCTTCCTCGGTATTGCGGGGATAGAATAATTCTTTTGGAATACTGCTGGAAGATTTTGGAGCTGCACGCCCTCTTCACACTAAAGAAGGTTACCAATGTCCTATTCCTAATCTCTTGCAGTCTGGCCATAGCAAAGGAGGCAGACAATGAACTGAAGAGTCTGGGACTAGTGGAATTCCACCATACCAGAAACAATTTTGACCCACTAGGTAAAATAGCAGCAACACTTCCCCAGGCATTCCCACCACACATAGAAGATATTGAATATTTATTGGTGGACTGCTAAGATAGTTTTGATCTCTGGGCCCACCAACATTCGCAGATGTCTAAAGGCTTGATGAAAGCCCTAGACCTTCGGGGTTTCCCAAAGGGTTTTTTAGATGACGGGCCCCTGGAGGACCCATTGTACAAAAAGTAGGGGTTAGATACGTTGGACCTCCCTCTAGTGGATTGGAGCACCCCAAAATATTTAACAATGGAGGGGGTATTCCGCCCCATTATAGAGAACAGTCACAAATATTTTGAGCGGATGTGTCCGAGGAGCACCCGGAAAGGACCAATTGTTTGGAGGTCCGCTTCGACCTCTGGAGCTGCAAGACCCAGCACAAGAAAGGGAAAGGAGAAAGAAGATACCCTAGGCCAAGTACCTCCCAAGGGTTCGCTCCCCATAATGACTCAGATATAGGAGAAAATGGAGGCGTCGAGGCTAACGAGCCAGAAAATAAGTGCACAACTATCCGCCGGCCTCCTCGCAACTCCAGTGGCATCTTCTCTCCCAATGGGATCCCTGTCATTGGCCACATTAATGATTAGGTAGACATTCGCTAAGGCGAAGTCTGCAAGTATTCTGGATGCTGGGGCCCCACTACAGAGAAAGAAGAAGCAAAAGGTGAACCCCACCCCAAGCACAGACACGGGCCCCGGTATGCCTAACATGTCCCCAGTAGAAGTCAGTTTGGATTCTCCCAAACTAGAAAATATAACAAAGGAATCTCCCATGAATGAGGACTTTGATGATATCTTCAAGGCCGATGAGCTTATGAAGCTACATGGAGATATAGATCACGCGGTGGAGGAGATCGTCACCCAGGAAAAAGAAGAGTCTATCCCCACTGAAAAGGAAGTCCCGGAGCAAGAAGTTGCCACAGAGAAGGAAGCCCAGGAAGAAACACAATAGGAGCTCGAGTGAGAGAAAACATCGGTCCATGAGACTGAGAA
Source organism: Thuja plicata (assembly GCA_018584345.1). NCBI lineage: Eukaryota > Viridiplantae > Streptophyta > Pinopsida > Cupressales > Cupressaceae > Thuja > Thuja plicata. Next base: position 1,595,209 of record MU224381.1, read on the forward strand.
AGAACTAAGGCAAATAATGGATGAGAAACCGATGGCTGGGGAAACCAGACCCATGGGATCAATTGTACCCCCAATCATCATGCTCCAGGCACCTTTGGTTACTCTGGGTGACCAAGCACCCCAGAGTGCATTCAATGAGGTAATTTCAGTGGCTGCACTGTTAAACTTTGGCAAGGTACCTCAACCACCTCCAGAAGATGTTCCAGTAGAGGAAGTTATCCCAGTGAATAACGCCGAAGAGCAACAATAGTAGCAAGATGAGGGGGAAATCCCCAAGGACATAAATGTTAATCTGCCCGATGCTGAGAAAGATGGGGAAATCCTCCAAGATACAGGTGATGCAGGTACCGGCGGAGAAGAGACCCCAAACATCACGAAAGAATATGTCAACAGGGCAAAAAATCATGAGGTTTCTGGAGAGCAGGATCAGGAACAAGAGCAAGGAAATGAAAAAGAGCCCGATGACACCGAAGATCCCAGGAACACACCATTGGATTCTGAGGGGAATCTCAATACTCAAGCCTTGGCAGCAAAACAGCCCCAGCCGCCACAATGTCTAGTGGAATCTAGAAAGAGGAAGGCCCTGGCGGTTGCAACAGGTGTTCCACTCTCCTTGTCCAAAATGATGGCCCGTAATGCAAAGTCTAAGAAGCCTAAGAAGGCCCGGACAGTCCATACCCTCCGGACTGGTCCAGAAGGAAGCACAGTTGCGACAATTGCAAAACCCACCCCAAATACTGAACCCCACCAGTCCATCAAGGATCGGTAGAGCTGAAGATTACACAATTATAGAGGTGCCTCTGGTGAGGAGAGATAAGAAAGGGGAATTGGACCTGCTATGAGAGGCAACACAGGCAATAGAAGCCTGATATAATAAACAAGCCCAAAAGTTAAAGGAGGAAAGGGAAAACAATGCAAATTTCCTCGGACTCCTAGCATAACTGACACAACCCCTGGCCGAGATCCACCTGGAAGCTTCTACCTCTGGGTTACCGCTTGCATAGGGTGACATGGATTCTCTAAGGGCCATGAAGAAGAAGGCCCAGGCTATGGATCACCAAGTAGATAGTGGTCGTAAGGCATTTTTTAGTGGTGTCACTCCCAGATCTCTATCAAATAAGCAATCTCCTTAGTCAGGCAAACTTCTCCACTGTCTTGTGGGAGAAAGACTTAGAAAAGTATGAAAGATGGAAGGTCGGGTTGGATGAGGTATTCAACGCCAAGGAAGAATCCGTCATAGAGGCAGGAATTTTGGGATAAGAATCATATGATTCCCTCCGAGACTCCATACTTGGCCTCAAGATTGAGGTATGAAAGGAACTGGTTAAGGCCCTAAGAGAGAAACTAACTATGACACAGTATCCTTTGGGCCTATTCAAGGCATATGTGGTAAGGGTATCACAAGTTGACCCCTTCACCACCGGATCATGCACCCCGGAGGACTATGTCCTCAGTAAGTATGATGAGTTCATGGAGTCCCTATATCAGTCTGCCAGGGACTTTGACGGAGGAAGGTTATCAAGATTATCCAAGATGATGCTCCAGGCACATGATGTTGTGAAAAAAGTAGATGAATTCTGCAACGGGGCCAGAGAAGTTGAAGAGAAGCTTGAGGCAGTATGTTGTTGGTGGGATGGCATTAAGGATGTAGATGAGGATAGCATAAGCCAAGTTTTGGAGGCATTTAAGAATAGTAAAGGGAAATAAGGTTCTCTGGATTATGGAGATTTTCACCAGCAGGGTACATTGTGAACATTCTTTATTCTTTGAGCATAAGCTCCCCGATCCCGGAGTCCCGGATCCAAAAATTTTGTATCCCTTTGATGACCCGCATCTAGGTTCCCAGAGCTGACCGGTCATTATCAGAAAGTTAATAAGGGTGTCAGAAAGTAGGTGACCACAGCAAGGCATGTCAGCTCAAGAGATGGTTCTGACATGTGGTCTTCCCAAGGCGTCGCTCCAGCATTAAACACCTAGTGCATCGGAGACAGTGAGCTTCTTTTGCATTGATGAGGCATGTAACCTAAATCCCCGGGGGATCAAATTTCTTCTATTCTCCCTCTAGCTCTCTTCTCAAGGCCGATTCTTCCATACTTATTTTCTTGTCTTATTCTTCTGACATGTCAGACCTTTGTTCTTCTCGAGGTTGTTGTAGTGTGGTGCAGGTAGTGCCAGCCACCGGAAATCATATTTTATTATTGTGTGTAAATTTAGATTAGGCTAACTTTAGGGAAAACATGTGTGTATTAATAATAAGTCTGACCTCATTCCAAGGGTTGGCAAAATTGATGATTTTGCAGTCCATAGCTATAGCATTTTTAGCTTTGCATGCCTTGTAGTTGCAGAGCTCAATGATCCTTAGTTTTTAGAAGCTCTCAGTAGATAGATGCTCCCTTGGAGCCATTATTGTACGCACCAGTGCTGCTGGAAAACTTGTTAATGAAGAAAGAAGAGTTCTGGCAATGAAGTTGTTAGCGTTATGATCTCTAGATTAACGTTCTTTTGTGTTGTATGTTTTTGATGTCCCTTGCTCTGATGTTTTAAGTAGATTAATGACCTTCTTTTCCCCTCGCTATTGAATATGTATGAACTGATGGTTCTATACACATTTAGTATTTAGTTTAGCATGTTAGAGCATGGTTGATGTTTTAAATGTATTTGCATAACTATAGGTAGAATGGATGTTCTCTAACCCTGGCATATCTTTTGAAGTTTCTTTGATAATCCAAATGCTTGCAGGAAGCCTCAACTTACCAAAATCCCCGAAGAAGACAAGCCAAGAAAACCATCTATCCCCCCAAACAAAAAATTCATACTCCCAACTTAGCTCCCGCACTGTCGAGACTCGACTCTCAGGTGCTTGAAGGCCCAGAGAATTTATTCCCCAAATGACCTTTACAGGCAAAGTTGGTCGGTACCCCGGTACCCAGTGATAACTTACATATGTTGGCAGACCAGTCACAAAGTCTCATCAACAGAAAGGCCTCTACCTCAATAGGAGTCAATTGAGGGATGGAAGAGAGACAATGAGAAAGATCCTTGAAAAATATCATCTTGGAAGCACTAGCAGAAAAAAAGATCTGGAAAGACCCCAAAAAAGGATAAAAAGCTCTTTAAACTTATATCATTAAGCACCACAGAGTTGCACAAAAAACAAACCACAACAAGGTTCTTCAAAAAATATTCGAACACAATGTGCTAAACCCTCTCAAGAAAACTCCAATGTAAGAAAAATCATCCCACACAGCTCCAAATACCCAACCCACATAGGCCATAGAAAACACAATGGCATCTTCTGTAGTAGCAACTTCAGCTCCCATACGGGACAGAAGGAATCCCATAATACGTCTAGACGTAAACAACAAGGAGGAAGAAGGGCATCACCAAACACCGCCACGGTGCATAGAAGAAAAACCTCCAATACACCAACAAGTCATCGCCGTCCAATACCATTGGGCTCCAAAAAATTCCTAGTTGGCCAAAACACCAAGCGCAAGCATGACCAGGTAACAAATAGCCTTTCTCTCATCTTCGTCGTCATCTTCTTCACCTTCTGCATCCCTAGGATCATCCCCTGAAGCATTCATGAACACTAGAATTCAAACCTCCTCTCCCATTCATGATAATCACAGAATTGCTTCCATTATTGATTATCATTCTTCGCATTACCTATTTACTTGAGTTGAGAGAGTTTCAGGGTTATTTGATTGAAATTTTTATGAGTTTGATAGGTTGCGAATCTCAGTTATCATATCCAGTTTATCACCTATTAGTATAGGTTTAAATTCAAGTTTGTTTCTTCCCCTTTTCCTTCTTCAAAATATAGTCTTAGGTGATATCGAGAGGAACCAGCCTTCTTCAGAAATTGATCTTCATTATAGGCATACTCACAAGCCTGAAGGTCATTCCATGTTTCACGGGATTGTTGAGTATCACACTTAGATTTTAGAGTGCAATCATGATTGACAATAGTAGGCGCATATTCAAGTTTCACTTCATTTTCCAATATTTTTTCAAGGTTAATATTTATGAGATGGATATTGACATTCTAATAATTTGTAATGATTGAATGTAGATATAAATCAAATGTACTTAAATTGATAACCAAAAAAATACAATAATTATAACATGGATTTAAATATGAGTTACATTGGGATCTATTGTGTATGGTGCTCTTCTAATCAACTCAAAATTAAAACATCCTATTGACATTTTGAAGAATAAAATCAAAGATTAAGCATGAATCATTCTTGGAAATTAGTATTGTACCTACAAACATATCATGTGTTATTTATAATTTGAATTTTCATCACATCGCCCAATGTACCTTCATTCTTTTTGTGTTCCCTTATTTCTAAAGGCCAATAGTATTTATAAACACTTTTGTGGAGCTATCAATATGTCACAAGAGAACATGCTCTAGATCAACTCCCCAAATTTGAACAATAATTGAAAATGACAATATTTAGTTTTTAAAAACTCCTACAAATATTTGTGTATAATTATATTCCTTTTCATATACTAATTAAGTGTGCAAATGGTAATGGATTTGTTTTGTTTCTTTGATGCTTGATTTATTATCTTACATCCTAACTGATGCATTTAATGTCTTTAAATACAAGGATTTGGCAACACATTATGCAAAATTGTTCTAAGTTGACCTTAGGTGGCAAGGTGGTGCAAGAGCACCAAGTTTAAAACTTTGCAAAAAAGAACCCTAGGTTAGGTGTTTTGAAGAGTATTGAGTCATTTTATTTAATAATACCATGATAAGGCCATTAATGTTGTTTTTTATTCATTTTGGCATCAAGGTTCAAATTATGTGAAAATTTACAAAAATGTTGTCATAGTTATAAAAGTGTAAAAAAAATCATGAAGTTGAAGAGTCGTTGGTTGTCATGGGTTCGTTAAACCATTGGGGTTCCAATGATAGTTGGAAAAAAATTTAATGGCTTCAAATATGCCCTATGAAGGTTTAGCACAAGGGGGGAGAGGTGGTTGATGTGTGTTAGAAGAGTTGAATATCAATAAAACCACTATTTTCTGCATTTTTTACATTGAAAAATTGTTGTTACAGAAGTTTGTACGACCTTGTATGGTCCGTGAGTGTTCAGATATTGATTGTGTTTGATGCGTCTCTGAATCCTTTTTCTTTTTCCATTGGTTTCATTTTATTTCATCAACATTTGAGTAAGTTAGAGCATTTTTTTAGCAAACCGTTATGTTCAGGAATGAGGGTTACCAATTTTGGTAAAAGGCCATAACTTTATTTCAAACCGTCAGATCTTCATAAAAATTGGAATAAATATCTATAATAGAATCCTCTACAATCTCACTGAAGAAATTTTGTTTATGGATGACTTTTTTGATGTCTCAGATTGAAAACCAAGCCTAATTAGGCCTACAATCTGGTTATCAGTCAATTGATGGGCCAGATGTTTCAAAACAACATAGGGTCATTCTAGGATATGTCCTACAAGGCCTAAATGGGTATCTAAATCAGGCCTCCATTTGTCTGTGTGATTAGGGGATCAAAATTTATTGTCTGGAAAAACCAAGTGAATATGGCTATAAGGCCTAGAAGCATGAAGTACCATCGGTTGTGGTTCAGAGTTGATGCCAAGTATTGGAAAAGGTTTTTTGGTGCCCTTAATGCTCAACCCACTCAAAAATATGTGGCCCCATTGTATGGTGTGTTGTTTCTTTAAGATGGCCCTTGTAGCCTTATTTGTGTACCCTCATGTTGCCTTGGAGAGTTGGTCATAAGTTCCACTTGTAAGCCCAAGTTGTCTGTCCTTTTTGAAATGTGTTTGCTCTGAGTTTCATCCACCATGCATTCTCTGCATCACAAGGGAAACGATGAAAAGTTGATTATATTTGAATTTTAAATTTTAAATTAGTGTGGGATAAGTTAATGATCACAAGTAGGACATCTCAAACACAAATTAGTTCCATGACTAGATCATAGCATATGCACATAAATAACTATGAACATAGATGTGATAAACAAGTAAATATAATGCTTCGAGGATATAGGTCTATGGATATGAAAATTGAGATGAATGAAAAATACATAAAAATATATATAAATAATAAAGGATAACATGTAATAAAAAAAATCTAACTTCACAAGTCCTTGGTATGTTATATCATAGCCCAGTTTTGTATATGAAATGAGCTCTATTAGAATTTCTATGTTACAAATCTATTTCAGTCTAGTGCTCTTTTTGATAGCTCTATCAATCAATGTCTTAGGTTTGCAACACTAATGTGGATTTGGTTGGATGTATCCGGATCTATTAATTCTAGGATGGTCAAATATATACTATGTATCTCATTATATTTTGTAATAAAATTTCAGTGACTTTACCATTTTTATTTTAAAAAATTACTCCCCTTAAATAAACACAAACCTAATAAAAATTTACAAATAATACAAATTTCACTGAGTGCAAGAAATGATTGATGACATCACCAAAAGCAAGCTCTAACCCCTGACCCTCGCTATCAAACCAGTGATGTCCATAGTTCATATGGGCCCGAAAGAATACCACAATGTTGTGCACTTGAGTAATTTCATATTCTTTTAATAATGAAGAGTTATCAATCCAGACAAATGTTTTCACCCAAAACAATACTCCAATCTTTGTACATCTGCATAAAATTCAGCACCGATCATTGTGATAACTAAACAATGCTGAGGGAGAAATAAAGCTTGTTTTATTGTAGGAAATTGATTAAATCTCTGTAAGCATATAATGGGTAATCCTTTCAATAAGCATTACTAAACATTGATGAAATTAATGGAGGCAACATGATTTACATATCATTTTACGAGATGGGTATTGACGTGCTCTCTTCATTTCTTGAAGAGAAATCTGTTCAATTTTTTTATACAAAAACTTCATCTGTGATTGAACTTTGATAAAAACATCTTTTAAAAATCAAAGAACTTTTGAATCCCATTTGCTCAATGCTGCTTTATGAGATCCCGAGATGGTTCCATCGGCATTGCTCTGGGAAGTCTGCTAAAAAGTTGATATTTGTTTTCTATTTTTGTAGATAGCTTGTGATAAATAAATTAGTAAGACACATTTCATCATTACATTCAGAGGCGTGTAAGGTACTTCAATCAGAGCAGCCCACAAACTGAATTTTTTATTCCGCCTTAGGGAAGGTTTCTTCACTTTCATGGGAAAGCGAGAGCCATGTGAATTGATGAGCAGTCAGTGTTGTGAAAAGAAGAGCCACATACAAGTTCGAATCTCCAAAGGCTTGCTTTGGAAGATTACATTTCTGTAGCATAGGATAGACGTACAAATCACTCAAACCAATATGGAGGATTATTCTCATGGAATAATCACAATTTGACTTGTAGAAAATATCTTCTATTTATGAATCACAATTTACATTAATTATATAACGAGTTAAATAATATTAATTATATAATGAGTTAAATAATTGATGGTAGAATAATAGATATTAGATATTGATTCATCCATCTTTGGCAAAAAAAAATGGTTGATTTAAATGAAGATTTCGTAATTTTAAAATTAATTTTCTGTCGTTTTAGGTTATTTATGGAAGTGAATCTAATTTCTAATGTTCAGATTGTATTTGATGCACAAATCTGATTTCATAACTCACAAATCTAATTTAGATAAGTGTGTTTTGTTTGAATTTGGTTTGTCATGGTTTTTTATGTCGAAATATGTGTAAGGACCAGCATTGTTGACAAACACCTTTGAAAAATTTAGTGAATTGCAAAGGTCATGTTCTTCTTAGATTTAGTAGAGAATTAGTTTTATAACTCTAAGCACAAGTTTCAAGGCTAACAAGCATGTGCAATAGACCTAAGATGAGTGTCTTGATAGTTATTTAATAAATGCTACTAAGAATTTTGACAAGGTGAGAAATTAGGGTTAAGTTAACAAGATGAAGAACAATAGGTTTAGAGATTAGCAATGAATATTTGGGGATAATGATGGAAGGGATTAGGCTATGAGATGTCGTGAGTTAATTTTATAGATGTAGCTATGTCATTTGTAGTGCTTGATCATTAACTTTGTGGCACTCTAATCAAATCAAGCCAAATATATAAGGGAAGAGGACATGTGTATGCAATTTTTGTCATTATATGCTTCCCCTACTTTGATGTCCATGTGAATTACCAAGCATATGGATGTCAAAGTAAGACAAATAGTCAACATGTAAATTAAAAAAATTTAGACACTCAAGAAGAATGTTGATCTTTATTAAGTACCATATTATTACATAAGTCAATTTCACTATTTGATTTTGCCCCAAATTTTATGAGCATGTGAACCACTAAGAGGATACACCATATGATTTCATTTATATTATACTTACAAATTGGTTACTATAATTGTGATGCCCTAATTAAAGCAATTACAAAACATAAAGAAAAAATGAATGGTTGAGTAATTTTCATTGTTATATTTTGATGCAAACAAAGGCAAGGAACCAACTAAATGGTGACCATACAAGATTTTTGGAGCGAGACTTCACAACAATCCCCAAAAAAATGTTCAGTTAGTTTTACCAACTTGTACGTTTGGTTAAAACCTCATCAACTAAAGTTGCACCAAAAACTAGTTTATTTTAAAGACCTTTTAAAACATGTCTAGGTTTATTTATTAATAATTGAAACTAAACCTATGAAATAACTAAATCTTCTATCCCAACTTTCAAACTCAAGATATGGGAAAATACAATTTAAATGAATTAACTAAGGCATTTATACCAACTCCTAAAGTCAAGATGTAGGGAAATATGGTTTTATCAATATTTTTACATGTATGAAGTTATATAAATATCCTTACAAAAAAATTGGATAGCATAATCATGCGCAAATTTATGATAAAATAATATTTTACAATATATCCCAAATGTGCAACATGAAATTATCTCAGTATAAACTTTAATATGAAAAGCAAATAGAATATTTTGTGTTAGAGAATGTTAAAAATATAAATATTTACTTGTTTGATCCTTGCAACCTAAAAAAATTCTTTTGTACGACATGTTCAACCTATTAACAATCATGGATGAACTAACCTTCTAGCTTCCCACAACTTCTCTTTTATAAAACATCCAACTATAGCACCATCCAACTCAAGCATATGAAATCAACTCAATATTTTCTCTCGAGATAAAATCTAGCTTGAATACATATGAAAAATATAAGCTCCGAATGATTAGTCAATAGAATATATAAATAATATAATTTGACTATGAAGCTGCCCAAAATGTAAAGGCTAAAGGAAAGTAAAAAAAAAGATAGAATTGAAAGTATAAATTATATTCTATTCAAGAAGAAATAAAACATATGTTAGAACAAGTAAGTACACAAGAACTATATGTGATTGTATATATAGGACAACCATTCAAGAGACTAAAAACACAACCAATGTGGGGCAATATGTAAAAGTTTCTAAGTAAAATTAAATTGGTGAAAAGAAGACATAAGTGAAGAATTACCTTAGAATTGAAATAGTTAGATAATGTACCTTGTTCATATTGACACTCCCTTAAGTGCATCTTAAGGGGGGGAAAAGAAAAAAATGCTTGAAGTTGAGTCCTAGCAACAAGACTTGATCATAGGTATAAAGATCCCCTCAAAATAGAAGAGAAGGATAAAACCAAGGAAAAAACTATCATCCCATAAGATGAAAAGGAAGGAAGAACCAAGTGACCTACTAAAGAAATGTTCCACACCCCAAAAAGAATTAAAAGATAGATATAATTTCTCCTAGTGAATGATTTGGTGAAGATTTATATAATGTATTGTAACTTGTCAAAAAATAGTGTAAAACAATGATCTACTCCTAAACTTATATCCAAGTGAGAAAATGCATGAGTATCCTAATGTGTTTGGTCCAGAATTATGAACTAAGTTCTTTGAGATCTAAATGACTCTCTAGTTGTTTTAGTAAGTATTCAATGGCTTTTGAAAATTAGTACCAAATTCAATAAGGATATTCAAAAGTCAAATGGCCTTAGTGGCAACACTAACAACTACTTGATATTTAACCTGTATCAAAGAAAGAGTAATGGAATGCTACTTGTACATCTACTATAAAATGGGACAAGAACCAAGGTAAAAACTATAGCCAAATATTGACTTGCATTCAAAGATTGCCTTCATTTGAAGGCCCTATTTTATTGATTTTGAAATAATAAAATATTACCTTTAAATGAAGGTATCATTTTATTATTGAAAAATAGTATATTGTAGCAAAAATAAACATGAATTATTTTAAATATTTTGGGTGGCCAAAAATATATTGGCATCTATGAGAAAAAGGCTCATATTTGTTCAAAGGACCTTCGAACAAAAGGCCCTTGCATGACTTATCACATTGGATCTCTCAAATTTTCCTCAAAATTTATAGTTTCAAGCCTATTATTGGACCTTAAAATTGAACCAGTTGTACAAGATAATTTACAAGATTATAGCACTTAAAATAATATTTCAAATGAGTATAATTTTGAATATATTTTATTTAATTAATATATTTATTTCCTATTTCCTAGTAAGCATAGATTTTCAATAATTATCAAGGTTTCTATTTTGTAGATATCAAAAAATAGTAAAATAGATTAAAATATTTTTAAAGATATATACACAATAGATATTCATGTCCTTGTTTCAACAAAAGAAAGTTATATTGTATGGTATAAATATGTGACTAAATATAAGTCAACAAAAAAGTATGTAAAAATATTTGTGTACGAGATATTGGTGTTATGAATATATGTTAATTTATTTTATGTTCTTATTATATTCGTAAAAGAAGTTATATTGAATGGTATGAATTTCACTTTGTAAAAATATTTCTAATTATAAAAAGTGAATAATTAAAAGTTACGTAAAAAATCACAAATTATTTCTTATTTTTATTTACTTTCAAAATGTACACACAAAATACAAAAAATCACTAGTTCACATCATATTCAAATTATAATTGTAGGTGTTAGAAAGTAAAATTTGGTTAAAAGTATTGATTTCAATGTCACACTTTGGCCAACAAGTGGAGCATTCTATTGTGGGGTCCCTCTCATGCCTTGTGAAGGAGTAATTAATCTATAAAATGATGTAAGTCACCCCAACTATGCAAAGTAAGTGGTCATATTTGTGTCGAATGATATATGGATTTGAGGAACTAAAAGAAATAAAAAATTTCCTTCTATTTACATCAAATTTAGAGTCCTTAGATCCTTTGAGGTACACCATTAAAGTGGGGATTTAACTATGAATGATATTGACCAACCCATGACTGCCACGAATGAATGCAAGTAACATGAAGTGAAAGAAGCCATTATCTAACATGTGATTTTATAAATGTAACTATGAAGCAATGTAATCACATGTGAAATAGAAAACCAGTTCAATTTAGTGAATTCTGTTATGAAATACACCCAAATCAGATCTACAAATTAGGAGTGTGTGGAAGGTGTCAAGTTCACCAAAATGTAAGGGGGGAATAGGGTTCACTAGGATGTGTGGAAAAACTAGGAAGCGTAGGCCTATCTCCTCTTACATTGGAAGGAAGATGATTCACTAGGCCTCAAGAGGGATGAAGAAAAATGATCCTTTTCTATGGGGGACTATGACTATGCAATTATGGATGGAAGATGCAAGATTAAGGGCCAAATGAAGTGAATTCGTAGTGTTTTGTGTGTCTAGAGAGATTGAGAATAGACACATAGATTATAGTAAAGATCTAGCAATAGTAGACTACAACCAAACATAAATCTAAATATGAGACTAAAATAGAATGATTGGGCGCGCCACCTTGGGTAACCTACTTCCAGTACTAGAGCACCTTGTTGACTTGCTCCCGATAGTTTCTAATGTGAGAAGTTACAGACCTAGTAGTTCTTCACCAGATCTCTCTGCAACTCTTTCTACACATCCACCACCTCTACCAACACAAAAAAAAAAGAAGGAAAAGAATTGTGTACAAAGGGGCTTGCCTAAGTCAAACCCCTTCTTAGGAATTAACCTTGAAATTGAAATAATATAAGCTAAATCTAAGAATTTGAATGTAATCACAAGTGTTGATGCAATATACATGACTTCACAAAAACCTAAAATGTAATCATAAAAGGCATGCTTGGATGAAGGTTGTTAAAGCCTTCCACAATGAAGAATATTGTGGGATGAGATGCTTTAAATGCTAAGAACTTTCTCCATGGATGCTTAGATGTGATATTGAAATTGAGAGCTCCAATTGATGCTTGTGTGATATCAAAATGAGGGAGGTTAGCTTGTTTTTAGACCTCTCTCAACCATTTTGGGGTGTAAAACTTGATGAATGATGAACGGGGTTTAAAATCCCTGCAAAAATAAAGTGGTCATTGAACGGTTTTAATTTGGGCCCGATCATCGGGGAGTGAGGTGTCCTGATTGGCCTTGTCCTAAGAGCGGGGTGCCTTAGGTGATCTACTCCCCCCAATTCAGCCTCAAATTGGGACTTGAGATCTTATTCAGAGAAAGGAATCTAGAATTAAATATGAAATTGATTTGGGAAAGTAGGACCATATGTGGGAGTCCATACATACTAAAATATGGCCTAGCTAAGCAAGAAATTGCATAGGGATGCAATTTATGACACTACAACAACATACCCAAAAAATGGTAACACACGAAATACCCTGGGAAAACCCTTATAAGGTGAAAACCTTGCCTCCAAAAGAATCCATCTGATGAACTACAACTGATTTTATGTTTGAAGACATTTGTTGATATTCAATCGAGCTGCAGATGTGATGATAAACATTATCAGTTAATGTATTGTCATTGATGTCAACTTATTTGATTATTATTCTGGTGGAAAACATTTGTTATGAAATGAAGAACTGGAACAAACAATATTTATGTGGTCGGTAAATTAAGAGTTAGGTATACACTGAGAGACAGTAAAAACTGATTAAAACACAATGTATACCGAGCATAGTGATAACCGAGCAAGGGATTGTCAGCACAACTATTGACCGAGAAATTTAATCAACCGAGGCTGACTTGGATGCTGAGCTAGAAATTGATTATTTCAAGGTAAATGATAAAGTTTGTTATTTGATCAAATGGTTATGTAAATTCAATGAAGATCCGACGAACAAGATTGCAACGTGTTTTTAACACAACTGTCGAGGCTGGATCAAGCAAGAAAGTCAACAATGGAGATTAAGTGGCAAAATCTGAAGGATGGAAATTAAATGAAACCTGATGTCTATATAAGAGACAAGAGATTCATTATGAATCAAGCATACACCTAATGCGCACATGTAAATTTTATGCATGATTGATCAAACTAGTTAAAGACATAACCGAGCACTTTTCTGCAGACATCACCGAGCAAATAGAGGAAAGAGCATTACCGAGCAAAACAAGTATGAAGTATGGGATGAACTGAAGTGAACAAATTGATCAGAGGTATTATGTACTTAGCATAGATTTGAATATCTGCAAAATAGAGTTGTATTTGAATCAAATCATTACTTTATCAGTTTAAGCATTATTACGGATATATCTCTTAACTGAGTGGGACAGTGAAGTCCTTATTATGACATTCTAATGAATATTGAGTGTTTTCTTGTTAACACCATAGTGAATGCATGGTCAAGAGAGAACTATTAGTTTTAAATCCTCTAACCAGATCACATTTAACAATGTGCATTGTAACCTTTAACAAGGTTCGCTCTTCACCGAGCTCACTTCAGAAGAGTGAAAATATTTTGGGTTACCAGTCCCAAGTGGTTTTTCCCTTAGTAAGGTTTCCACGTTTTAAATCTATGTGTCAATGGCATAAATGTGGAATTTTATTTTTCTTTACACTTTACTTTATTGACGTAGATCAGTAATCACAGTATTAATTTACTAATACTCAATAAACACTATTGATGAAGTTTGAGATTACATAATACATTTTCACCGAGTTGAATTATATGTTTGAATTTATATACATTTGGAGGAATTTGGGACTGTAGGATAATTTGTGAGGAAATAGATTCTAACTGATTCACCCCCCCCCCTCTCAGTTATTCTAACAATTGGTATCAGAGCATACAGTGCTTAGAAGAAAGTTTTGAAGGACATACGCTAAAGATCACAAGATGTATAAGAGAGATGCACCTAAGATGAACAGGGATAACTTCCTTACATGGAAAAGCAGAATGAGAGTATACATATCAGGGATTGGAAACAACATTGAAGATTATCTAGATAATGAATTCATTCTACCTACTGGACCTTTGACTGTAAATAAGATGAAAGAAAAACATGAACATAACCTTATCATGGTGGAGATTTCTTCTTCATTTACTGATGCCGAATTTGAGGACATCAAGACATGTACAAATGGCAAGAAGATGTGGGGCCAGCTTGCAATAGTTTATGGAGGAGATGTAAATGTACTAAGAGCCAAAGCTGAAAGTTTTCGTGGAAAGTTTGATGACATGAGAATGAAGGAAGGAGAGAACATAACACATTATAGTAACTGACTTAAAGAAGTTGTGAATTCTATTCAAGGATCTGGTGAACCATTGATGAAGACACAATTGTGAGTAATATTCTTAGAACTCTATTGCCTATTTATTCTATAAGAGTCTCTGCAATACATGAAATGAGAGCTACACCTAGAAATAACATTACTATTGATAGTCTTGTTGGAAGATTGATTTATTTTGAGCTAAATAATTCTGACAACAATATTGTACCATCTATGGAATTTGCATTTATGTCTACTTTAAAAATTGGTAAATCTAGTAGAAAACACATAATCAGAAATAATAGTGACAGTGATAGTGATTACAAGGAACTTGATTAACTTGAAGCTTTAATGGTTAGAAGATTGCACAGAGGTAAAGTAAGATATAAAGGTAAACTACCTTTGATATGCTTTAACTGTAAAGAGATTGGCCATTTTTCTGCAAGATGCCCTAACAGAAAAAATGATGATAGAAATGATAGATCTAATGATAGAAAGGATGATCAAGACTACAGAAGCAACCAGCAGTATGACAGAAGAAATAACTGAGATTACAAAGATAAAGGTAAGAAAGCTTGTTACATTGTTGAAGATAAAGATAATAACAGTAGTTCTGACAGTGATGAAGTTATTGAGACAGTGTTTGTAGCTTTGAAAGATGATTCAGATGAAGATGAAAGGTATGTAGAAACAAAACTTATTTCTAAAGTTAGTAAGCATGATATTTGGGTTATTGATAGTGGTTGTACACATCACATAACGTGATAAAGGAAAATTTGAATTTATTGAACATTATGATGGAGGATCTGTAAGAATGGGAAATGATACACCCTATCAAGTGAAAGGAAAAGGTACTATTATGTTGAACAATCAAATCAAATGTGACAATGCTTATTGGGTAAAAGGACTTAACTGTAATTTGTTGAGTGTTTCACAGTTAAGTAACACAGGTCACCGAGCCGCATTTGAGAATAGAAAAGTAAGAATCTATGATGGAACTGGAAACTTGATCGGCACTGGTGAACAATCTAAAGGTAACCTATTCTATCTTGACATAGCTGAAACTACTTTCTTATTGGAAAAGAATGAAGATATATGGTTATGGCATAAAATAATTTGTCATGTAATTTTGACAACATGGTTAAGATTAGCAAGAAAAGAAAAGTTAGAGGCTTACCGAGCTTATCTAAACCAAACCATGTAATGTGCAAAAATTGTCAAATGGGAAGATGTCAAAATCTAGTTTCAAGAGAAAGAATTTTTCATCTAATGATATTTTGGAGTTAGTTCATACACACCTATGTTGACCAATGAGAACACAGACCTATTATGGGGATAAATATTTTAGTTTATTTGTTGATGACTACTCTAGGATGATGATTGTCGTGTTCCTAAAAGAGAAATCTAAAGCATTTAAGATGTTTAAGTGGTACAAAGCTAAAGTGGAAAAAGAAACTGGTAGAGATATGAAGTTTTTGAGATCTGATAGAGGAGGTGAATTTATTTCTAATGAGTTTAGTAACTTTTGTAATGATTATGGAATCAAAAGACAGGTTTTTGCACTGAGGACACCACAGCAGAATGGAATTGCTGAAAGAAGCAATAGATCAATTGTTGATTGTACCATAACACTATTGATTGAAAAGAATGTTGCACAAACATACTGGAGAGAAGCAGTCATCACAACTAGTTACACACTAAACCGAGTACAAATGAAGAAAGATTCAAATAAAACACCTTATGAGATATGGTATGGTTATTGACGTAATGTGAGCTATTTTAGAATATTTGGTAGTCGGTGTTATATTCTGAAAGATGATTGAAATGGTAAATTTGATTCAAAAAATGAAGGAATATTTCTCAAATATTCTACTAAGAGTAAAGCTTACAAATGTTTGAACAAAACAACTAATAAAATCATTGAGAGTGCAAATGTGAAAGTTGATGAATTTGTTGAGAAAAATGATGAGGACAACATGAAAGAACCAGAAGATTATAGTATATTTTTCTACTGGGAAGAACCTGATACCATACCGACACAGATGCCTAATGTTATCATACAACAGGGTAATATTATTGTCACCAGGCAACAGGTAGCACAGACCGAGAATTAAGAAAATGTTGAAACTGAAGAACATGAACCAGAAGACAATGAACCTACAGGAGAAGATAATGAAGAACAGAGAGTTGAACTTGTACTTGCTAAATATGTGAGAAGACATCATCCATGGAATCAGATTATTGGAGATAAACGAGCAGGCGTGATGACAAGAAGTAAGCTGAGAGATGACACTTGTTTTATTTGTGAATTTGAGCCTAAGAATGTTAGAGATACATTAGAAAATAAAGAATGGATTAATTCTATGAATGAGGAAATTGAGAAAATACAGAAAAATAAGACATGGACATTAGTACTGAGACCGAGAGATAAAAATGTCATTGGCACCAAATAGATTTTCAGAAACAAACTAAATGAGGATGTGAATGTAACTATAAATAAAGCAAGATTAGTTTGCAAAGGGTATGCACAAGAAGAATGGATTGACTGTGGAGAAACTTTTGCACCCGTTGCTAGACTTGAAGGAGTAAGAATACTACTTGCATATGTTGTATATAAAGGATTCAAGGTATATCATATGGATGTGAAGTCTGTATTTTTTAATGGAATACTGGAAGAAGAGGTATACACTAAACAACCTAAAGGATTTGTTGATCATGATCAGACAAACATGGTATGTAAGTTACACAAAGCTTTATATGGATTAAAACAAGCACTGAGAGCATGGTATGAAAGATTGCATTCTTATCTTATAAGCATTGGATTTATTAGAATAAGTGACAGCAATAATTTGTATTCAAAAGGAGGAAATGATGATAAGACACTTATTGCTGAAATATTTGTTGATGATATTATATTTGGAGGTAATGATAACTTATGCACTTCATTTGCTGATGAAATGAGGAAAGAATTTGAAATGTCAATGTTTGGTGAGATCAAATTTTTCCTAGGATTGCAAATTTTACAACAGACTGTAGGTATCTACATTAATCAATCAAAATACATCAAGGAAGTAATAAAGACATTCAGAATGGAAGAATCAAAACCAATCGGAACACCTATGGTGACAGGATGCAAAATGACAAAAGAAGACACGACACCAGAGGTAAATCAAACTTTGTACAGATATATGATTGGTAAATAGATGTATGTTGTACACACAAGACCTAACATAGCACACACAGTTGGAATAGCTGCAATATTTTCTGCTAATACCAGAGAATCACATATGACTGTTGTAAAAATAATTTTTAGATATTTGAAGAATACTGAGGATTATGGACTTTGGTATAAAAGAGAAGGAAAGTTTGAATTGAAAGTTTATACTGATGTTGATTGGGATGGGAACATAGATGATAGAAAGAGCACTAGTGGTGAAAAATTCTTTATTGGAGAAAGATTAGTTACTTGGATATCTCAGTCAACTGTAGAAGCAGAGTATGTTGTTGTTGCTGCAAATTGTTCGAACATAGCATGGATAAAACAATTATTGAAAGGAATGAATGAAGAGATCACTGATCCAGTGATAACTTACTATGATAATACAAGTGCTCTAAATATTTCAAAGAATCTTGTGATGCATGCAAAGATAAAGCACATATCTATTAAATATCACTACTTGAGGGAACAAGTACAAGACAAACAAGTAATACTAGAATATGTACAATCAAAAGAATAACTTGCAGACATATTCACAAAACCCTTACCGAAGGATACATTTTAGTACTTGAGAGGTAGACTAGGGGTTTGTCCCTTGTCTATTGGTAACTAAGCTGAGTAGGAGGTTGCATCAACCTACATGAAATCAGAATATCAATCATGTTGATGCAAAGTTGAACTGGACTGACACAGAGATATCAGTACACTGAAAGGTATGTACTACACCAAACAACAGAGATATTTTATTTGGCTATTGAAGAGCTGCATATTTGTTTTTTGCATTGTTTTCAAAGGGAGAGAGATTTCAATGAAATATCTATCCACTAAAGGGAGAAAAGAGAAAGGGAGAGACATATGCAGGGAGAGTCTACATGGTGAGTTTTTATGCTGACATATATTTTATATATTCAAGCTAGGGAGAGCTACAGAATTGTTGTAGTTAGAACAGAAGTTTGGTATTTATTGTATGGCATTTTATATTACATATTTCATATTTTTTTTCCATCAATGTCAAAGGGATAGATTGATGAACTACAACTAATTTTATGTTTGAAGTCATGTGTTGATATTCAACCGAGTTGCAGATGTGATGATAAATATTATCAGTTAATGTATTGTCATTGATCTCAACTTATTTGAGTATTATTATGGTGGAAAATATTTGTTATGAATTGAAGAACTAGAACAAACAATGTTTATGTGGTCGGTAAATGAAAAGTTATGTATACACGGAGAGACCGTAAAAACTGAGTAAAACACAGCGTATACCGAGCACAGTGATAACCTAAGCAAGGGATTGCCGACATGACTATTGACCGAGCAATTTAATCAAACTGAGGCTGACTTGGATGTTGAGCTAGCAATTGATGATTTCAAGGTAAAAGATAAAGTTTTTTTATTTTATCAAACGGTTATGAAAATTTAATGAAGATCAGATGACAAAGATTGAAACGTATTTTTAACATAACTGTCGAGGATGGACCAAGCGGGAAAATCAATGACAGAGATTAAGCGGAAAAATTTGAAGGATGTAAATTAAATGAGACATGATGTCTATATAAGAGACAAGAGATTCATTATGAATCAAGCATGCACATGCTATGCACATGCAAATTTTATGCATGACCGATCAAATTGGTTAAAGACAGAACCGAGCATTTTTCTACAAAAATCACTGAGAAAACAAAGGAAAGAGCATTACCGAGCAGAATAAGTATGAGATGAACTAAAGTGAACAAATTGATCAAAGGTATTATGTACTTAGCATAGATCTAAATATCTACAAAACAGAGTTGTATTTGAAACAGATCATTACTATATCAGTTTAACCATTGTTACAGATAAATATCTTAACCGAGTAGGATAGTGAAGTCCTTATAATGACATTCTAATGAATGTTGAGTGTTTTCTTGTTGACCCCATAGTGAATTCATGGTCAAGAGAGAAATGTTAGTTCTAAATGCTCTAACCATATCACATTTAACAGTGTGCATTGTAACCTTTAACAAGGTTGGCTCTTCGTCAAGCTCACTTCAGAAGACTAAAAATATTTTGTGTTACCGGTCCCAGGTGGTTTTTCCCTTAGCAGGGTTTCCACATTAAAAATCTATGTTTCAATGTGCATGAATTTTGTGGATTGTTATTTTACTTTACACTTTACTTTATTGACCTATATCGGTAATCACGATATTAATTTGCTGATACTCGGTAAACATTATTGATGAAAGTTTGAGATTAAAAAATACATTTTTACCGAGTTGAATTATATGTTTGAATTTGTTTTGATATACATATGGAGGAATTTGGGACTGTAGGATAATTTGTGAGGAAACTGATTCTAACTGATTCACCCCCCCTCTCAGTTATTCTAACATACATCATCCATGTATTACTCAATAATACAACATTACAATACATCCATAAAAGCCTTTGAAACTATAACCATCAGCAGACACTCCATGTGTTCACAAGTATGTAACCACATATCTCATACCATGCTTAAACCTCCACAAATGCTAACCCAACTTCACTCAAAAAATACCCTTGTAGTATCTTTTTTTTTTAAATCTCCTACAAAACCATCAAGTGATGTTACATAAACCATGTGCTACCTAACACCACTATTAAATAATTACAACAATAAATATTAAAATATTATAGTATAACTCAAGTGGCCCCACTAATATTCGAAAGGAATATCTACATGTTGCATGTTCATCTAGGTGCCTCTAGGTGCAACATACATAATAAATAATAATAAATATTACTATGCAAGGTGTACAACACCTATTTTACCTGCAATTCCTTTGAAAAAATACATTATAAATAGTATTACTAACTTATAGCTAATCAAAAATGTAGGCAAAATCTAAGTAGATGATATTTGCATTGGTCGATCCTCCAACTTAGTAATAATAGAATTTATAGACAATCCAAAAGAGTGGGTTTAATTACATCATAAATTGTGGTAGAGGCACATGTCACACCTCCCTAACACTGAGGGTGACTTATTCTATGAAAATAAAAATAAAAAACTAAGTAATAGGAGTCTACATCTTGTTTAAACTCTAACTTAAATCTTGTTTAAACTCTAACTTAATCAACAAGTAGGCATATAGGAATGTGTAAAACTTATTAATAATAAAGAATAAAACACAATGTCATCATTCTACAAGCTCCTCTAGTTCCTCCATACATTAATCTCTTCAAGACAAGATTAGAAAAGCATACTGGCAGTTGCGTTTGGTTGGCATCCTCTAATTTCTCCCTCATGGTTATAGGGGAACCTTTTGGCTTGGTTGTAGGCTATCCATTGATCCTTAAGGGCCCGTTTGGTTGGCGGAATTTGTGCATGCTGGAATTGCCAATTCTAGAATTGAATCCATTCTAGGTTTGTGCTATTCTCAAAATGAATTCTAGAATATGGCTGTCCTGTTTGGTTCACCTGGAAGATGACTGAGAAGATGCAAATTTTGTGTTTGGTTCCACACAACTAGAATTGGAATTGGAATTTTGTTTTTGTACACATACACATATATACACACACATATACACACATACACATATATACACACATGTGTATACACACACATGTATATATACACACATATACGCACATGTGTGTGTATATATACACGCACACACACATGTGTGTATATACACACATGTATATATACACATGTACACACACATATATACACATACATGTATGTATATACACATGTATACACATACATACATGTGTATATATACACATGCATACACATATACACATATGTGTATATATATACACACATACACACATGTGTATACACATATATACACACATTTGTGTATATATATATATACACATATACACATATATACACATACACACATATACACATGTGCATATAGATATGAGTATGTATATACACATGTGTGTATATATACATACATGTATATATATACTATATATATATACATGTATGTATATATACACACAAGAGTATATACACACACATGTAT